>CM045769.1:103728739-104203739 GCA_025200525.1 Camellia lanceoleosa | reverse complement strand
GGAAAAGTAGAGGTCTTATTAATTTTCTTGTGAATAGCCCTGCTGGAACTTGGTTTTAAAAATCAATTGATGCATCTGATACTATAAAAAAAAAGAAGAAAAGGAGTTGATGTTTAACTATCTTGATAGTGTCGTAGATGAAATTGGGGAAGATGATGTTGTTTAAATTATTACTGATAATGCTTCAAACTATGTCAATGCTGGGTCTGGAGAAGAGAAAGAAGTTGTATTGGACTCCATGTGTTGCGCATTGTATTGATTTAATGTTGGAGGACATTGGAAAATTGAAAGTCTGTGACCAAACTCTCTCGTTAGCTAGGCAAGTGGTCAAGTTTATATATGGACATTGATATCTTTCAATGATGAGATCATTTACAAAGAATAGTGAACTACTCCGTCCAGCAGTAATACGGTTTGCCACTACTTATCTTACTCTCCAAAGTCTTTACGAACAAAAGCTACCACTCCAAGCTATGTTTTCTTTAGAAAAGTGGGCTTCTAGTAGTTGGGCAAGAAAGGTTGAAGGGGTAAAAGCTCATGCAATTGTGTTGTTTGACCCAAAATTTTGGCCTAATGTTGCTTTTTGTATCAAAAGCACAATACCTTTTGTTAGTGTTTTGCGAGAAGTTGATTTAGAGGAGAGGCCTGCTATGGGTTACATTTATGAGTTAATGGTTTTAGCTAAAGAAAATATTGCTTTTAATTGTGGAGGAAATGTTAGGAAGTACGGACCAATTTGGAATGAGATAGATGTAAGGTGGAGACCGTAACGCCCTCAAAATCAACTCATTTAACATACATTCTTGACATGCTTTGACAAAAGAGAATAAAACATAATTACATATCATCAGAGTATTCATCACAAAATGTATTACATGTTGACAACAAAAGTAAATGCCCTAAACGCTTACAACTTTTCAAGTCAACACTTGGTTACAAAAGGAGAATACTAACTCTACGCAAAATAAGCCCTTGGCTTGATATACATGTAATACAACAAAAAATAAACAAAAGTGTAGCACTTGCACCCTTTTTAAAACTTTTCGGAAGTGTATTTGAATTATTATTATGTTTTGGAAACCTTTGGTGTTGTTATGGGTTGGTTTTGGAGGATTATAATCCGAATTAAACTTGTTGGGTTTGGTTGTTCGCGCTTATTCTTGTCAAAAGTTCCTTGGAGACTTAGAAATTCCATTCTAGGGTCGACACCAGCCTTCCTAGGGTCGACCCTTACCTGTTGGTGAAGTTCTGGAGGAGTTACTGGAACATAGGGTAGACACCAGACTGGAAGAGGGTCGACCCTCTTCTGTCTGTGTGTTGGTTGCTGGAACATAGGGCAGACACCAGTCTGGGGTAGGGTTGACACTAGTAGTGTAGTCAAGCTTAGTTTCCCAGATTTTCCTCTTTGGTGTCGACACCACTGTTGCAGGGGTCGACCCCTGCAGATTTTTTTTTTCAGATTTTGGTCCGACTTTTGGCCCTACTTTTTGGGGGTTTTGACTTGATATTTTGGGTTGACTTTGGGGCTTATTTCTAATTTTACCTAGTGTTATAAATAGGCCCTCACTTGACCCTTTTCTTTATTTTCTTTCTCTCTTCTCCCCTCTAAACCGTGGGTCTCTCTCCCTCTCTCTCTCCAAAACCACTTTTTGCTCAAAAGTCTTTAGATCTACTCTCTTGGAAGCATCTTCTTGCCTTGCTCCTTTGAGAAAGATTGTAGATCTCATCAAGAGGTTCATTTTGATCCAAGTAGAAGTTGGTTTTGACAACTTTGGGGTTTCAACCTTTTTGCTCATCTTCTCTTCCAAGCTTGAGGTAGGGATATTCTTGAGTTATATATACATGTTTTGCAAGTTAAATGTTGATTTTGTGTTTCTATTGAATTTGTTTTGAAAGTTTTGGGTTTTGGTTCAAAGATGATGAGATTTCTCAAATGAGGGTTTAAATGTTGAAATGTTTCTAAGTTGATCCTTGTGACTTCTTATTTATTGTTTAAAAAGGGATGATTTTGATGAGGCTTCTATCATGAATTGAAGAAGTGTTAAGTTTTTGACAAAAACCATAGAAATTGGGGATTTTACAAAATAATGAAAATGTCTTTGAAAGTATTTATTTTCTTGTGTTAAGAGGATGTATTAGAGTAAGTTCCACCAAATGCTATCATAATAACAACATACTTGACACATGGGATATGAGATGGTATTTTAACATTGTTACTAACACTTGAACTTGTAATGTTGTAAGATGGTGAGTTGTTGAGTGCCATTGATGATGTGAAATGCTTAATTATAATGTAATGGGGAAATGAAATGAAAGATGACATGTTGGCCATGTTGAAAGGTTTGGTCATGATGGGTTGGTGTTGAGAACTTGTGATGATGTGTTGAAGACACATGATTATTTGTGCAATGAGAAATGTATTCGTAAAAGTGGAAAGGTACTTGTTTATTATTGTTGTTAAGACATTTTGGAAATACAGAAATGTTCTGAGATATTAATTATTGCATCTCATTTCCTTTTGAGTCTATATTATCAATGTGCATGAAGTGGATTATTACCAATGTTGTATTATCATCATGTTTACTTGAAAAAGATTATATTACCATGAGAACTAATGGAAATGTGTATGGGGTAAATATGTTGGTAAGTCCGGATAGGGGGTGTAGATGAATTTGATAAGTTGGCTTGAGTGTCCAGGGTGAAAGACCCGAAAGCCGCGCGGATAGGTGTCGAGCCTTCCAGTTAGCACCGGTAAAAATGACAGCTTGGTAGTACTCGCAGAGTCTACTTGCAGACACCAGCTTAGGGATTACAAGTGTCGTATTTACCGCCCCCATTGAATTAATATTGGAAGGTTGAAATTGATGAGACTACAAGCTAATATTGAGAATATGTTGATTTTGAGAAAGTGCATTGAAAATGAATATTTTTCTCATTGATCAACTTTGGCATGGCATTGCACTCACATTTATTTTATGTTGAGGATAATGCATAACTGTATATACTTTGTGAGAATTCTCTACTGGGCTTTGTGCTCACCCCTATGGGATTTGGTGCAGGTAAGAAAGGTGGTGATCCCGCCGAGTTGATGGCGTGGATGCGATTGTGAAGAGTATTTTGCTCTTATATTTTGTGTAAATTTTTGTAAAGCCAAGGGCTAATGTGTATGGGTCCGAGAGACCATTTTGTGTAACCAGGCAATTGCCTTGGAACTTTTAAGCCCTTGAGGGCCTTATTCGTTTTGATTTGATGATTTACATGTTATAGGCTCATGTACTAGTTTATCAATGAATGTATAGTTGCACGTGAGATTATTTTTTTTGTAAAACAATTGATCTTATGTAAAGGGTTATGGTTAATATCCTATTTTGGAAGTGAGTTGATGTAACAGTTATGCGGGTGGTTCATGTCGAATTATTTCGGGGCGTTACAAAAAGAGTATTCAACTCCCACAGCCATCCAAGCTAAGATCTTGAAGGCGGCATGATACCTGAACCTGAAAATAATGTCCCATATAGGTGAGCCAACGCCCAGTAGAGATATGCTAAACATACTATGAGCAATAACTAAAACATTGGTATTTGATAAATGTTTAACTCACATAAATCAATTCATAACCCATTTCAATTACATGACAAATGTGTCTATGTTTCATTCCATTTCTTAACCGATTTCCCAAATCATAACCCTGGCTCAGAACTTGGCCATATACTTTAAATGAGATTACATCGCACATCAACAGTACTTTCATTTTAAATGAGATAACAACTCAAACCAAACACTTCATACTTCACATTAGATACACAAAATCGATGTATCAATTGCAAATAAAACACTTCCGTACTTCATATATGATACACGGATTTGCTGTATCAATAATTCAGTAGATACACATATTTGCTGTATCGATGGAGTCCATCCCCTATCTCCTCCCAAACAATATCCGGTTTAGAAGTCCATCCTCTATCTTCCCTTGAACCGTGGAGTCTATCCCCTATCTCCTCCCATACCACACAATGTATATAAATACATATCATATACATAATCAATCAATACATAAATTTGATGTATTATTCCAACCGTCATATTCGATGACATATTCAATTGATTAGTTTTAGTTTGCCTAATCAACATGCATTGTCTACAACAATCAAGACTATCCTTCACCGATAGCCCAAAACAGTTATTTCTAAACAGATAATAAATTACTTCAACAGATAATTTATCAACAATTTTCAAAGGTGAGTGATTAATAAATCCAACTCCACCATTCCATCCCATTTTGTGCCAATTTCATTATTTCCAACCTAATTTCATAATTCCATAACTTCCCAAATTAATTACACGAGTTAACTTGTCATAACAATTTAGGGCTTTTCTCAATTTTCTCAATATTGACCCAAAGGCCCAATATAACTTCAATAACGTCAATACTATCATTTTAAGACCCAAAATACACATTTAGGAGTCAAAATAACAAAACCCCTCTTTGTTCATTTGAAACACTAACACCCAAAATCACTCAACTTCAACATTGAATCAAAATGACCAAATACTTATGTTAAAGATCATAAAAATGAGTAGTTATCCCTACCTCAAATTCGGAGCTCAAAGGAAGAAGATGGAGAAATTGGAAGTGCTCCAAACCCCAATACTTTCGGATCAAAAGGTAGCCCTCAACAAGCTCTACACTTTTTACAAAGGCCCAAGGTTAGAAGATCACTCCTACTAGATCAAACCCTAGAGAGAAGTTGGAGTTTTAGAGTGAGGTGCTCTCCAATGGAGGTTTTGAAAAAGTAAGAGAGAGAAAGGCTGTTGAAAAGTGATCCAAAAAGGTGAAACTCGGACTGACATTCTACACTCCACGCTCGAGCGTGGAACGCCTTGTTCGAGCATCAGACACAGACTCACGCTCAAGCGGCAAAAGCGCCGCTCGAGCACCGGATGCACATCTCCAGAAGTTTTACAGACCAAGGTCCCCGCTCGAGCGTCAAACTCCCCGCTCGATCGGAGGAACAAAATCAAAGGGTCACGCTCGAGCATCAAAACGCTCGCTCGAGCGTCCGAAGACCTGCAGAGAAAATACTGGGAGATGAAAAATCACGCTTGAGCGTCAAAACGCCCGCTTGAGCGGAGAGGCAACAACAAAGGGCCCGCTCGAGCATCAAAACCCCCGCTCGAGCGTGAAGGCCAAATTCCGGGCACCAACTTTTGGATTCAAAGCATAACCAACCTATTTCAAACCTGCTGAACACAACCCAAGACTCAAATACAAAGAGTAAAGGATGGAAATGAGAATGAGACAACAACACATCTACGGAACCGAGTCCAGAATATAATAAATAAAGAGAGGGAAAACCAGGATCGCAATAACCTCCCCCCTTTAAGGAATTTCGTCCCTGAAATTAAGTACAACTTTTCAAAAACATGTTTTTCTCAATTCTCAATAGTATTACAACTCAATATACATCAACTTGACCCAATACCGGTCATCCCATATCTTTTTTTTTTTTTTTTCAGGAGGCAAATCACAGTATATAACTCAATATGCAATATCAATAAGCTTTTCCTTGAAATTTACCAATTTCAACACATGCTTCACAATTCTATATCATATTCAATGTTCATGATATATTTCCATTTCTACAATACCTTCAACATATGCAATGTTACATTAACCTTCCATTTCAAGGCAAGTTTCAAAATACTTCCATAAATCAAAACGTATACAATGTTTTATAATTTAAGACATATTTAATGCTCTTAAAGTTTATCAATATTACAAAATTCCCATTACATGGTCAAACATTTACAAACAAGTCCGGATATTTCTCACGGACATCCACCTCACGTTCCCAAGTGGCTTCTTCCACTCCGTGATGTTTCCACAAAACTTGCACCAAGGGAATGGTCTTGCCTCGCAAGACTTGATCTCGCCTATCCAAGACCCGAACTGGTCTCTCCTCATACGAGATATCCTCGTCGACCTCCAAATTGGTCCAATCCAGCACATGGGACGGATTTGGCTCATACTTCCGAAGCATACTAATATGAAACACGTCATGCACTCTGGACAACTGTGGCGGCAAGGCCAAACGATAGGCAACCTCGCCAATCCTCTCAAGGATCTCAAAGGGACCAATAAACCTAGGGGACAACTTCCCACTCTTACCAAATCTCATCAAACCCCGCCTAGGTGATATTTTCAAGAAGACATGATCACCCGTCTCAAATGCTAAAGGCCTCCTCCTACGGTCGGCATAACTCTTTTGGTGACTCTGGACTATAACAAGCCTTCTACGGATAAGCTCAACTTTCTCTGTCACCTACATCGGCCCAACAAACTGGAGACCTACAAGGTCGGCTATACAAGGCCTCAAACGGTGCCACACTGATGCTCGACTGAAAACTGTTGTTGTAGGCAAATTCCACCAAGGGCAAGTGCCTCTCTCACTTCCCACTAAAATCAAGGACATAACCTCGAAGCATATCCTCAAGGATCTCAATAGTACGCTTGGACTGCTCGTCAGTCTGAGGGTGATAGGCCATGCTAAAGGTCAACCTAGTGCCCAAGGCACTCTGCCACAACCTAGCAGTAAAACAAGGATCTCTATTTGAGACGATTGAGACTGGGACCCCGTGCAACCTCACTATGTCCCGAATATACAAGTCGGCAAGATGATCTACCGAATCTCTCACGCGCATTGGGATAAAGTGCGCCGACTTATTCAACCGGTCTACAACCACCCAAACAGCATCACTACCCCGTTGAGTCCTTGGAAGACCTACAACGAAGTCCATAGTGACATGCTCCCACTTCCACTCGGTAATAGGCAAGGGTTGCAACAAACTCGTTGGCCTTTGATGTTCAGCCTTCACTTGCTAACAAGTAAGGCACTTAGACATGAAAGCTTCCACATCTCTCTTCATACCCCGCCACCAAAACTGGTGACCCAAATAACGATACATATTGGTGCCTCCCGGATGCACCGTAAGGCGCGAATGGTGAAACTCTCGGAGTACCTTCTCTTGGCAAGACTCCAGTACACACATGCGGTCTCGGTATCTCACACTCAGGTCGGGATACACAGACAAACCCTTCTCAGCTTTCCCACTGGCGATTTTCTCTCGGAGGGATTCTACCTCATGGTCACCCCTCTGTGCCTCTAACAGTCGAGTCACAAGTGTAGGCTGCGCAACAATAGAAAACAAGGCTGCAGCCTCAACGGATTTGCCCAGAAGCAAATCAAACTCCCTAAGTGCACCCAACATCTCTCACTCCCGGATGTGTATGCAAGCTACATCACTAATGGATTTCCTACTAAAGGCATCGGCCACAACATTGGCCTTTCCCGGGTGATAGTGCAACTCGAAGTTGTAGTCCTTAATGAACTCCATCCACCTTCTCTGCCTCAAATTTAAGTCTCTCTGTGTAAACAGGTACTTTAAACTCTTATGGTCCGAGAACACCTCGAACCTCTCTCCATAAAGGTAGTGTCTCCAAATCTTTAGGGCAAAGATTACTGCTCCTAAGTCTAGGTCATGTGTAGGGTAATTCCTCTCGTGTATTTTCAACTGACGTGAGCCATAAGCAACCACTTTCCCCTCTTGCATCAACACACAACCTAAACCTTCCCGTAAGGCATCACAATAAACCGTGTAACCCAAACCTCTCTCCGGAATAATTAAAACCGGAGCGGTGGTCAATCTAACTTTCAACTCTTGGAACGACTTTTCACAAGTCTCACTCCATACAAATTTGACCCATTTCCGCGTCAATCTTGTCAACGACGAAGCTAGCCTGGAGAAATCCTTCACAAACCGACGGTAATGCCCAAATAATCCCAAAAAACTGCGGATCTCAAAAACACTCTTAGGTTGTGCCCAATCATGCACTGCCTCTATCTTGGATGTATCAACAGACACCCCTTCCCTGGAAACCACATGGCCTAAGAACTTGACCTCTCTTTGCCAGAACTCACACTTCCCAAACTTAGCATACAGCCTATGGGCTCTAAGTAACTCTAGCACCACCCCCAAGTGTTCCTCGTGCTCTTCCTCCGAAGGTGAATAAATCAAAATGTCGTCTACAAAAACGACCACAAAATGATCTAAGAATTCCCAGAAGATTCGGTTCATCAAATCCATAAATACTGTCGGTGCATTGGTGAGCCCAAAAGGCATCACCAGAAACTCATAGCGGCTATACAGCATACGGAATGCTGTCTTCGGAATATCCTCCTCCCTGACCCTCAACTGGTGGTAACCTGATCTCAAGTCTACCTTAGAGAAACAACGGGAACCCTTCAACTGGTCAAACAAATCATCTATACGGGGCATAGGGTACTTATTCTTGACCGTAGCCCGATTCAACTTTCGGTAATCAATGCAAAGTCTCAAGGCACAATCTTTCTTTTTAGCAAAGAGGGCTGGTGCTCCCCACGGCGAAACACTAGGGCAGATAAAACCCTTATCCAGCAACTCTTGGAGTTGAATCTTCAACTCACTCAAATCGGCTGGGGCAAAACGGTAAGGTGCCATAGAAATCGGCGCCTTGCTGGGCACTAAATCGATAGAGAACTCAATCTCACGGTGAGGTGGCAAACTAACAAGATCCTCGGAAAAGACATCTGAATACTCACAAACCACTCTCGGCAGTACAGTCTGGGTCTCATCACACTCACTACTGATAAAGCTAGCAAGAAGACCACTAAGCTCGCTCTGCCCTCACGGATCATACACCGGTGGCAAAACACTACCAACCCGATCCCCCAAGAATGGAAACAATCCTCGCCGGTACATATATATCAAGCGGTAACAATCAATAATGACCCGATGACGATAGCCAGTCTATACCCAGAATCACATTAAAACCCGACATAGCCATAACTACAAAAGGAAATGGAAGTCGGCGATCGGCAACCTCTATATCGCACCCTCTACACCCCTGTTTCAAAATCAACTCACTCCCAACAGGTGATACAACACAAATAGGAGATGCTAACTGTGCCAACTCCAAACCCAAAACAAATAGAAATGCAGCAGATATAAAAGAATGGGATGCACCGATATCAATCAACACATTGGCAACCGAGTTGCAAAACAAAAAGGTACCTCTCACAACAGATGGAGCTGGTACAAGATCCTGCTGTGATAACGATACACACACCTGAGGCCCTGATCTACCTGCTACCTCGGAGCAAAAAGATCTGCCCTGATTGGGGCGAAAGCTTCTGATTGGCCTTTGAGGCTCGAATCGACAGGCGGTGGCTGAAAACTCTGCCTTGACCCAGATGCACTAGACGTGCCACTCAACCGCGAGCAAAACCTGTTTAGGTGCCCTGCCTGACCACACTAGTAGCAAGAAAACGGCTGGCCTCTGCCCTAACTCTGGCTCTGAGGTCGAGATGAAGATGAAGCTGCTCTCTGACCTCCTCCCCTCTGCAGGCAAGCTGGGGACTTGTGGCCTAGCTAACCACACTTGAAACAAGTCACGTCTCCCTGACTGCCTCTCCTAGAGCCTGCACTCGGCATTGGAAAGGTCGATCTAGTAAATGCACCCTGGGACTGCTGAGGGTTAGAACCCTCTGCCTACTACCGTCCCCTTGACCATCCTGACTCCTCTTGGAGCCCCTCTGCCACTCCTCCTCCTCTTGCATCATAATCTCCATATGGGCTGCAGCATCCACAAGGCGCCTATAATCCCGGATCATAGAACCCCCAACTCTCATCTTGAGGTCATGCCTCAACTTCTTCTCAAACTCGAGACAACGGCATTCCTCAGACACCACAAGCTCAGGTGCAAACCTGGACAAACTAGTAAATGCAGCCTCAAACTCGGCCACTGATAAACTCAGCTGCTTGAGCTGACAAAACTGGTCTCTCAGCTTCTCCCTGACGGCTGGAGACAGAAACTTCTCTTGGAAAGCACCTACAAAAGCCTCCCATGTACCACAACCACAACCCCTCATGAACTTTCACCACTGACCCGTATCTCCCTTCAGCTGGAAAGATGCCAAGGTCACCTCTAAAGCCCGTCTTCGATGCTAAGCATCTCAAACATCTTCGTTATCTGCTCCAACCACTCATTAGCCATAAATGGCTCCTTAGGGTCTGCAACAAACTCTTGCGAGTTAGACCGGAAGAACTCCCTCTTCTGAAAGGACGGCCCTGTCTTAGCAACATGGGCCTGGACTTGATTCTTAGCTCTGAGAATGCCCAAAGATTCCCTCAAAGCTCCTGCCATCTCGCGGGCTAAGGCACCCATGGCTTGCTGACCTACTGCCTCGGCTACATTGGCTTCACCAACACCCTCCTGTTGCTCCGGAATCTCCTCTGGTATAGGCATCTCCTGCCTCCTAGGCCTACCTTACCTACATCTACGTCCTCATCCTGACATCCTAATAAGGAAATGAAAAACATTAGCACATTCATAAATGTGCCGAAGCTATAACACTCGCGTCCCAATGCATGGACAACAGGAATTCACTCCACGTAAGCACATAATCACGTAAGCACTTACGAATTTTGTTTCCGGATACTGATAGTCCAGAGGTGTTACTAGAGTTCCGGTTAGAAGCAGCATCGATCAAGTGCTTTTCCAACAAGACTCACAGAAACCCAAGGATCCAATCAACATCCTAGAAACTAAATCCCATACCCAAATAGTCACATGAACATGTTATCACATAAGCACACAACATTACACATAAGTCTCTAACAAGCGAGACAAATCCATTGTGATACTAATCACTCCCCACATACCCAAAGTATTCAAATCCGGTACGCTCTGATACCAAGTTGTAACGCCCTCAAAATCAACCCATTTAACATACATTCTTGACATGCTTTGACAAAAGAGAGTAAAACATAATTATATGTCATCAGAGTATTTATCACAAAATGTATTACATGTTGACAACAAAAGTAAATGCACTAAAGGCTACAACTTTCCAAGTCAACACTTGGTCACAAAAGGAGAATACTAACTCTACACAAAATAAGCCCTTGGCTTAATATACATGTAATACAACAAAAAATAAACAAAAGAGTCTTCAACTCCCACAGTCATCCAAGCTAAGATCTCGGAGGCATCTTGATACCTGAACTTGAAAATGATGTCCCATCTAGGGTGAGCCAACGCCCAGTAGAGATATGCTAAACATACTATGAGCAATAACTAAAACATTGATATTTGATAACTGTTTAACTCACATAAATCAATTCATAACCCATTTTAATTACATGACAAATGCGTCCATGTTTCATTCCATTTCTTAACCGATTTCCCAAATCATAACTCTGGCTTAGAACCTAGCTATATACTTAAAATGAGATGATATCGCACATCAACAGTACTTCCATTTTAATTGAGATAACAACTCAAATCAAACACTTCATATTTCACATTAGATACACAAAATCGATGTATCAATTGCAAATAAAACACTTCCGTACTTCATATATGATACACGGATTTGCTGTATCAATAATTCAGTAGATACACATATTTGCTGTATCGATGGAGTCCATCCCCTATCTCCTCCCAAACAATATCCGGTTTAGAAGTCCATCCCCTATCTTCCCTTGAACCGTGGAGTCTATCCCCTATCTCCTCCCATACCACACAATGTATATAAATACATATCATATACATAATCAATCAATACATAAATTTGATGTATTATTCCAACCGTCATATTCGATGACATATTCAATTGATTAGTTTTAGTTTGCCTAATCAACATGCATTGTCTACAACAATCAAGACTATCCTTCACCGATAGCCCAAAACAGTTTTTTCTAAACAGATAATAAATTACTTCAACAGATAATTTATCAACAATTTTCAAAGGTGAGTGATTAATAAATCCAACTCCACCATTCCATCCCATTTTGTGCCAATTTCATTATTTCCAACCTAATTTCATAATTCCATAACTTCCCAAATTAATTACACGAGTTAACTTGTCATAACAATTTTGGGCTTTTCTCAATTTTCTCAATATTGACCCAAAGGCCCAATATAACTTCAATAACGTCAATACTATCATTTTAAGACCCAAAATACACATTTAGGAGTCAAAATAACAAAACCCCTCTTTGTTCATTTGAAACACTAACACCCAAAATCACTCAACTTCAACATTGAATCAAAATGACCAAATACTTATGTTAAAGATCATAAAAATGAGTAGTTATCCCTACCTCAAATTCGGAGCTCAAAGGAAGAAGATGGAGAAATTGGAAGTGCTCCAAACCCCAATACTTTCGGATCAAAAGGTAGCCCTCAACAAGCTCTACACTTTTTACAAAGGCCCAAGGTTAGAAGATCACTCCTACTAGATCAAACCCTAGAGAGAAGTTGGAGTTTTAGAGTGAGGTGCTCTCCAATGGAGGTTTTGAAAAAGTAAGAGAGAGAAAGGCTGTTGAAAAGTGATCCAAAAAGGTGAAACTCGGACTGACATTCTACACTCCACGCTCGAGCGTGGAACGCCTTGTTCGAGCATCAGACACAGACTCACGCTCAAGCGGCAAAAGCGCCGCTCGAGCACCGGATGCACATCTCCAGAAGTTTTACAGACCAAGGTCCCCGCTCGAGCGTCAAACTCCCCGCTCGATCGGAGGAACAAAATCAAAGGGTCACGCTCGAGCATCAAAACGCTCGCTCGAGCGTCCGAAGACCTGCAGAGAAAATACTGGGAGATGAAAAATCACGCTTGAGCGTCAAAACGCCCGCTTGAGCGGAGAGGCAACAACAAAGGGCCCGCTCGAGCGTGAAGGCCAAATTCCGAGCATCAACTTTAGGTTTCAAAGCATAACCAACCTATTTCAAACCTGCTAAACACAACCCAAGACTCAAATACAAAGAGTAAAGGATGGAAATGAGAATGAGACAACAACACATCTACGGAACCGAGTCCGGATTATAATAAATAAAGAGAGGGAAAACCAGGATCGCTATAACCTCCCCCCCTTAAGGAATTTCGTCCCCGAAATTAAGTACATGTTTTCAAAAACATGTTTTTTCTCAATTCTCAATAGTATTACAACTCAGTATACATCAACTTGACCCAATACCGGTCATCCCATATCTTTTTTTTTTTTCTTTTTTTTTTTTCCTAGAAGGCAAATCACAGTATATAACTCAATATGCATTATCAATAAGCTTTTCCTTGAAATTTACCAATTTCAACACATGCTTCACAATTCTATATCATATTCAATGTTCATGATATATTTCCATTTCTACAATACCTTCAACATATGCAATGTTACATTAAACTTCCATTTCAAGGCAAGTTTCAAAATACTTCCATAAATCAAAACATATACAATGTTTTATAATTTAAGACATATTTAATGCTCTTAAAGTTTATCAATATTACAAAATTCTCATTACATGGTCAAACATTTACAAACAAGTCCGGATATTTCTCACGGACATCCATCTCACGTTCCCAAGTGGTTTCTTCCACTCCGTGATGTTTCCACAAAACTTTCACCAAGGGAATGGTCTTGCCTCGCAAGACTTGATCTCGCCTATCCAAGACCCGAACCGGTCTCTCCTCATACGAGATATCCTCGTCGACCTCCAAATTGGTCCAATCCAGCACATGGGACGGATCTGGCTCATACTTCCGAAGCATACTAATATGAAACACGTCATGCACTCCGGACAACTGTGGCAGCAAGGCCAAACGATAGGCAACCTCGCCAATCCTCTCAAGGATTTCAAAGGGACCAATAAACCTAGGGGACAACTTCCCACTCTTACCAAATCTCATCAAACCCCGCCTAGGTGATATTTTCAAGAAGACATGATCACCCGTCTCAAATGCTAAAGGCCTCCTCCTATGGTCGGCATAACTCTTTTAGTGACTCTAGGCTGTAACAAGCCTTCTACGGATAAGCTCAACTTTCTCCGTCACCTACCTCGGCCCAACAAAATGGAGACCTACAAGGTCGGCTATACAAGGCCTCAAACGGTGTCATACCGATGCTCGACTGAAAACTGTTGTTGTAGGCAAATTCCACCAAGGGCAAGTGCCTCTCTCACTTCCCACTAAAATCAAGGACACAACCTCGAAGCATATCCTCAATGATGTAAATAGTACGCTCGGATTGCTCGTCAGTCTGAGGGTGATAGGCCATGCTAAAGGTCAACCCAGTGCCCAAGGCACTCAGCAAACTCTGCCACAACCTAGCAGTAAAACGAGGATCTCTATTTGAGACGATCGACACTGGGACCCCGTGCAACCTCACTATGTCCCGAATATAGAAGTCGGCAAGATGATCTATCGAATCTCTCACGCACATTGGGATAAAGTGCGCCGACTTATTCAACCGGTCTACAACCATCCAAACAGCATCACTACCCCGTTGAGTCCTTGGAAGACCTACAACGAAGTCCATAGTGACATGCTCCCACTTCCACTCGGCAATAGACAAGGGTTGCAACAAACTCGCTGGCCTCTGATGTTCGGCCTTCAGTTGCTAACAAGTAATGCACTTAGACATGAAAGCTTCCACATCTCTCTTCATACCCCGCCACCAAAACTGGCTACCCAAATAACGATACATCTTGGTGCCTCTCGGATGCACCGCAAGGCGCGAATGGTGAAACACTCGGAGTACCTTCTCTTGGCAAGACTCCAGTACACACATGCAGTCTCGGTATCTCACACTCAGGTCGGGATACACAGACAAACCCTTCTCAGCTTTCTCACTGGCGATTTTCTCTCGGAGGGATTCTACCTCATGGTCACCCCTCTGTGCCTCTAACACTCGAGTCACAAGTGTAGGTTGCGCAACAATAGAAAACAAGGCTGCAGCCACAACGGATTCGCCCAGAAGCAAATCAAACTCCCTAAGTGCACCCAACATCTCTCACTCCCGGATGTGTATGCAAGCTACATCACTAATGGATTTCCTACTAAAGGCATCGGCCACAACATTGGCCTTTCCCGGGTGATAGTGCAACTCGAAGTTGTAGTCCTTAATGAACTCCATCCACATTCTCTGCCTCAAATTTAAGTCTCTCTGTGTAAACAGGTACTTTAAACTCTTATGGTCCGAGAACACCTCGAACCTCTCTCCATAAAGGTAGTGTCTCCAAATCTTTAGGGCAAACATTACTGCTCCTAACTCTAGGTCATGTGTAGGGTAATTCCTCTCGTGTATTTTCAACTGACGTGAGCCATAAGCAACTACTTTCCCCTCTTGCATCAACACACAACCTAAACCTTCCCGTAAGGCATCACAATAAACCGTGTAACCCAAACCTCTCTCCGGAATAATTAAAACCGGAGCGGTGGTCAATCTAACTTTCAACTCTTGGAACGACTTTTCACAAGTCTCACTCCATACAAATTTGACCCCTTTCAGCGTCAATCTAGTCAACGACGAAGCTAGCTTGGAGAAATCCTTCACAAACCGACGGTAATACCCAGCTAATCCCAGAAAACTGCGGATCTCAAAAACACTCTTAGGTTGTGCCCAATCCTGCACTGCCTCTATCTTGGATGTATCAACATACACCTTTTCCCCGGAAACCACATAGCCTAAGAACTTGACCTCTATTAGCCAGAACTCACACTTCCCAAACTTGGCATACAGCCTATGGGCTCTAAGTAACTCTAGCACCACCCTCAAGTGTTCCTCGTGCTCTTCCTCCGAAGGTGAATAAATCAGAATGTCGTCTACAAATGCGACCACAAAATGATCTAAGAATTCCCAGAAGATTCGGTTCATCAAATCCATAAATACTGCCGGTGCATTGGTGAGCCCAAAAGGCATCACCAGAAAGTCATAGCGGCCATACCGCGTACGGAATGTTGTCTTCGGAATATCCTTCTACCTGACCCTCAACTGGTGGTAACCTGATCTCAAGTCTACCTTAGAGAAACAACGGGAACCCTTCAATTGGTCAAACAAATCATCTATACGGGGCATAGGGTACTTATTCTTGACCGTAGCCCGATTCAACTTCCGGTAATCAGTGCAAAGTCTCAAGGCACCATCTTTCTTTTTAGCAAAGAGGGCTGGTGCTCCCCACGGCGAAACACTAAGGCAGATAAAACCCTTATCCAGCAACTCCTGGAGTTGAATCTTCAACTCACTCAACTCGGCTGGGGCAAAATGGTACGGTGCCATAGAAATCGGCGCCTTGCCGGGCACTAAATCGATAGAGAACTCAATCTCACGGTGAGGTGGCAAACTAACAAGATTCTCGAGAAAGACATCTCAATACTCACAAACCACTCTCGGCAGTACAATCTGGGTCTCATCACACTTACTACTGATAAAGCTAGCAAGAAGACCACTAAGCTCACTCTGCCCTCACGGATCATACACCGGTGGCACAACATTACCAACCCGATCCCCCAAGAAATGGAAACAATCCTCGCTCGGGGTACATATAGTGACCCTCTGGCGGTAACAATCAATAACAGCCCGGTATGACGATAGCCAGCCTATACCCAGAATCACATCAAAACCCGACATAGCCATAACTACAAAAGGAAATGTAAGTCGGCGGTCGGCAACCTCTATATCGCACTCTCTACACCCTTGTTTCAAAATCAACTCACTCCCAACAGGTGATATAACACAAATAGGTGATGCTAGCTCTACCAACTCCAAACCCAAAACAAATGCAAATGCAGTAGATATAAAAGAATGGGATGCACCGATATCAATAAACACATTGGCAACCGAGTTGCAAAACAAAAAGGTACCTCTCACAACAGATGGAGCTGGTACAAGATCTTGCGCGGTAACAGCATACACACACCCTGTAGGCCCTCTCGGAGTAAAAGACTGCTGAACAGATTGGGACGACGAAGCTCCCTGATTGGCCTTCGAGGCCTGAACTAATTGTGCTGGCTGAAAACTCTGCCTTGACGCAGATGCACTAGACGTGCCACTCAACTGCGGGCAAAACCTCTTTAGGTGCCCTGCCTGACCACACTAGTAGCAAGAAAGCAGCTGGCCTCTGCCCTAACTCTGGCTCTGAGGTCGAACTGAAGATGAAGCTGCTCTCTGACCTCCTTCCCTCTGCGGGCAAGCTGAGGACTTGTGGCCTAGCTAACCACACTTGAAACAAGTCATGTCTCCCTGACTGCCTCTCGCAGAGCCTGCACTCGGCATTGGAAAGGTCGATCTAGTAAATGTACCCTGGGACTGCTGAGGGTTAGAACCCTCTGCCTCCTTCCGTCCCCCTAACCATCCTGACTCCTCTTGAAGCCCCTCTGCCTCTCCTTCTCCTCTTGCATCATAATCTCCATATGGGCTGCAGCATCCACAAGGCGCCCATAATCCCGGGTCATAGAACCCCCAACTCTCATCTTGAGCCTATGCCTCAACTTCTTCTCAAACTCGAGACAACGGCGTTCCTCAGACACCACAAGCTCAGGTGCAAACCTGGACAAACTAGTAAATGCAGCCTCAAACTCGGCCACTGATAAACTTCATTGCCGATTTCTCGAGCAGAAACTTCTCTTGGAAAGCACCTACAAAAGCCTCCCATGTACCACCAACACAACCCCTCATGAAATTTCACCACTAACCCGTATCTCCCTTCAGCTGGAAAGATGCCAAGGTCACCTCTAAAGCCCGTCTTCGATGCTAAGCATCTCAAACGACTTCGTTATCTGCTCCAACCACTCATTAGCCATAAATGGCTCCTTAGGGTCTGCAACAAACTCTTGCGAGTTAGACCGGAAGAACTCCCTCTTCAGAAAGGACGGCCCTGTCTCAGCAACATGGGCCTGGACTTGATTCTTAGCTCTGAGAATGCCCAAAGATTCCCTCAAAGCTCCTGCCATCTCGCGGGCTAAGGCACCCATGGCTTGCTGACCTACTGGCTCGGCCACATTGGCTTCACCAACACCCTCCTGTTGCTCCGGAATCTCCTCTGGTATAGGCATCTCCTGCCTCCTAGGCCTACCTCACCTACATCTACGTCCTCATCCTGACATCCTAATAAGGAAATGAAAAACATTAGCACATTCATAAATGTGCCGAAGCTATAACACTCGTGTCCCAATGCATTGACAACAGGAATTCACTCCACGTAAGCACATAATCACCTAAGCACTTACGAATTTTGTTTCCGGATAATGATAGTCCAGAGGTGTTACTAGAGTTCCGGTTAGAAGCAGCATCGATCAAGTGCTTTTCCAACAAGACTCACAGAAACCCAAGGATCCAATCAACATCCTAGAAACTAAATCCCATATCCAAATAGTCACATAAACATGTTATCACATAAGCACACAACATTACACATAAGTCTCTAACAAGCAAGACAAATCCATTGTGATACTAATCACTCCCCACATACCCAAAGTATTCAAATCCGGTACGCTCTGATACCAAGTTGTAACGCCCTCAAAATCAACCCATTTAACATACATTCTTGACATGCTTTGACAAAAGAGAGTAAAACATAATTACATGTCATCAGCGTATTTATCACAAAATGTATTACATGTTGACACCAAAAGTAAATGCACTAAAGGCTACAACTTTCCAAGTCAACACTTGGTCACAAAAGGAGAATACTAACTCTACACAAAATAAGCCCTTGGCTTAATATACATGTAATACAACAAAAAATAAACAAAAGAGTCTTCAACTCCCACAGTCATCCAAGCTAAGATCTCGGAGGCGGCTTGATACCTGAACTTGAAAATGATGTCCCATATAGGGTGAGCCAACGCCCAGTAGAGATATGCTAAACATACTATGAGCAATAACTAAAACATTGGTATTTGATAACTATTTAACTCACATAAATCAATTCATAACCCATTTTAATTACATGAAAAATGCGTCCATGTTTCATTCCATTTCTTAACCGATTTCCCAAATCATAACTCTGGCTTAGAACCTAGCTATATACTTAAAATGAGATGATATCGCACATCAACAGTACTTCCATTTTAATTGAGATAACAACTCAAATCAAACACTTCATACTTCACATTAGATACACAAAATCGATGTATCAATTACAAATAAAACACTTCCATACTTCATATATGATACACATATTTGCTGTATCAATAATTCAGTAGATACACATATTTGCTGTATCGATGGAGTCCATCCCCTATCTCCTCCCAAACAATATCCGGTTTAGGAGTCCATCCCCTATCTCCTCCCATACCACACAATGTATATAAACACATATCATATACATAATCAATCAATACATAAATTTGATGTATTATTCCAACCGTCATATTCGATGACATATTCAATTGATTAGTTTTAGTTTGCCTAATCAACGTGCATTGTCTACAACAATCAAGACTATTTCCACCGATAGCCCAAAATAGTTATTTCTAAACAGATAATAAATTACTTCAACAGATAATTTATCAACAATTTTCAAAGGTGAGTGATTAATAAATCCAACTCCACCATTCCATCCCATTTTGTGCCAATTTCATTATTTCCAACTTAATTTCATAATTCCATAACTTCCCAAATTAATTACATAAGTTAACTTGTCATAACAATTTAGGGCTTTTCTCAATTTTCTCAATATTGACCCAAAGGCCCAATATAACTTCAATAACGTCAATACTATCATTTTAAGACCCAAAATACACATTTAGGAGTCAAAATAACAAAACCTCTCTTTGTTCATTTGAAACACTAACACCCAAAATCACTCAACTTCAACATTGAATCAAGATGACCAAATACTTATGTCAAAGATCATAAAAATGAGTAGTTATCCCTACCTCAAATTCGGAGCTCAAAGGAAGAAGATGGAGAAATTCGAAGTGCACTGAACCCCAATACTTTCGGATCAAAATGTAGCCCTCAACAAGCTCTACACTTTTTACAAAGGCCCAAGGTGAGAAGATCACTCCTACTAGATCAAACCCTAGAGAGAAGTTGGAGTTTTAGAGTGAGGTGCTCTCCAATGGAGGTTTTGAAAAAGTAAGAGAGAGAAAGGATGTTGAAAAGTGATCCAAAAAGGTGAAACTCGGACTGATATTCTGCACTCCACGCTCGAGCATGGAATGCCCCGCTCGAGCGTTAGACACAGACTCACACTCGAGCGTCAAAAGTGCCGCTTGAGCGCCGGATGCACACCTCCAGAAGTTTTACAGACCAAGGTCCCCGCTCGAGCATCAAACTCCTTGCTCGATCGGAGGAAAAAAATCAAAGGGTCACGCTCGAGCGTCAAAACGCTCGCTTGAGCGTCCGAAGACCTGCAGAGAAAATACTGGGAGATGGAAAATCACGCTCGAGCATCAAAACGCCCGCTCGAGTGGAGAGGCAACAACAAAGGGCCCGCTCGAGCGTCGAAACCCCTGCTCGAGCGGGAAGGCCAAATTTCGGGCATCAACTTTTGGTTTCAAGGCATAACCAACCTATTTCAAACCTGCCCAACACAACCCAAGACTCAAATACAAAGAGTAACGAATGGAAATGAGAATGAGACAACAACACATCTACGGAACCGAGTCCGGAATATAATAAATAAAGAGAGGGAAAACCAGGATTGCTATAGAGACCACAATTTCATAGACCTTTACATGTTGCTGGTTATTATCTAAACCGTCAGTTGTGCTATCGAGATTCCTTCTCCAATATTGAGGAGGTGAAGCAAGGATTGTATCAGTGCATGGATAGAATGTTGAGTTATGATGAGGGTCTCAAGGCTGATATCCAATTGGACTATTATTACCAAGCAAAAGGGGAATTCAGAAGTCGTGTTGCAATTGATTCCAGAGTGATATGCTCTACCGGTAAGATACTAATATGAAAATAATTTTCCACTTACATTCTTTAAAATTAAAATATGAGATTGAAATCATTTGTGCATTTTTCAAATTATGTAGCTAATTGGTGGATTCATTTTGGGAGCAAAACACCAGAGTCAACAAAATTTGCTATTCGAATACTTAGACTAACTCGTAGTGCTTTGGGATGTGAGAGGAATTGGAGCACCTTTGAATCGGTAATATATCTTTCTTTTCTAAACATTCTTATGCATAAAATAAAATATTCATGTTTCTAACTTGTTATATTTCGTTTCTTATATTGTTATATTAGATTCATACAAAAAGAGGAATAGGCTTTGGCACAAACATTTGAATGCTTTGGTCTATGTGAAGTACAACACGAAACTATGAGAGAGGAGTATCAGAAGAAGACAAAACATTGATCCAATACTAATTGATGAAATTGATTTGGATGCTGAATGGATTGCTGAAAAGGAAGATCCTGTCCTCCCCCTTGATGCTTTTTGGCTTGATGAAGAAGAATTGTTCGATGCTGAAGCAATTAGGACGGTTCCTATCACTACCTATGATAGAAGTGTGGACAATCGATCAACTACGACTACGATTAATGTTGACTCATCTTCAAATGCAAAGAAAAGAAAAGTTGGTGTAAGTTCAAGTAAGTTGTTAAACAATTATGGACTAGTTGCATATATATTATTATATGTGCCTATTTAATTAATTTGAAATCCTATTTCTTGTATAGGAAATGAAATAGGAAAAGGCAAGGCAACAAGATGCACCCTTGTAGATGAAAATATGGAGTTAGAAGAAGTTGGTGGAATAGATGATGGAACTTATCCCATTATATATATAGCGAACGGAGATGATGACAATATTAATGAGGATGACTTAGAGTGACCTATTATTTATTTATTGCTTTGTTTATAGAGTATTAAAGTTTAAGGTATTTTGTTTATTGAACAATTGGAATTTAAGTTATTTTTTACCATCACTTAAGTTATTTTTTTATTATAGTATTAATGAGAATGACTTAGAAAGCTCTTACAATACTTGAAATTATTAATTAATTTTGTTTTTATGCTTAGAATGGTTTTTAAGAATTTTATTTGGTAATTCTTATTTTTTTTTACCCTTTTTATGCTATATTTAATTAATTTTGTATTTTATAAAAATAAGAAATTCAAAATTCAAAATGCTTACACCTCGCCTCAATAAAGGAAAAACGCCTCGCCTTGCACTTTCGCCTTTAAAAACACTGGTTATAATAACCCAATACCATTTGAAATATAATTTAAGATTTTTTTAATTATAATAAAAATAATAATCAAAAGATGTCATAATCAAATTATAATCAATACCATAATAAATTATAAATAAAAACTACAAAAGTCATAAAAAAAAATCCAATATTATTTTACTTTAGTAGTTAGTACTTATTTTGTTTATGTGTGTAAAGAGGTTCATAAGATGAATGCTCTGACTTCACTAAAGAGGAGGAGATCAAAGTCATTCTTTCCACTGTGTTAGGTTTTTATTTTTGGCAACCCCGTTTGACAAAACTCCTTTGAGTTGTAATTTTATTCGCATTTTATTTTCAGTGAGGTTATGAATTTATTAGATGCGAATCCAACCCGAATCGAGCCTTGTAGAGAAGTTTATGATGTTAATGCTTTCAAGATTGCCACTTCGCTAATTATGACGGGGGTCGAGCTGCCCGGTCTGCTCGTGGCCCGAAGCAAAATGCAAAAATGCATTCAAAGTTGCCTGTCCGATTATGTTATACTTTTCCAATTTTTCCAGTTTTGGCCTTCCCGCTCGAGCGGGGAAAGTGGCACTCGAACGGGGTTTGCAAGCTCACAGCATCTCTGCTTCGCCTAAAAAAAATACTGGATGGTGTGATTCGATGCTCGAGCGTGGAGCCTGTATGAAATCACGAAATTTGAAGTCTCCGCTCGAGCGGGAAGACCCACGCTCGAGTGGACCGCGCGATCCCAGATTTCCAGATTCGTTAAGGAGTTGGTTTTCTTCTGAAATTAGGATTGCTTTGGTTTTCTATAAATACTTGGTTTTCTCCCAAAGCTAAAGGTACTTTTTCTCCAGATCTTCTTTGTGGATCTTAAGGTTTATATCTGGAGATATTTTGTTGATTTTCTTTGATGTTTTTATTGAGTATTCAACTCATGGTTTAAAAGAGAGTACATCAAAGGTTTTGTTTTTTTATACAAAAGAGAGAGTTGTTCTTCGGTGGATTCTGAAGAAGTCGAGCCTGAAGCTTCAGTGGACTTTGGAGTGGCTCATCAGAAAGACAATTCCGTGGTGAAGATGAGGTTGGAAGAGGCACATAGAGGTTGGTTCAATTAGGCGTTGTGGATTCGCTAGATAATTGAGAGTATACCTGTGTAATTCCTTTGAATCTTCTTAGTGGATTGTTCTTGTGGCTGTTGATAGTGGTTTTTTTTATCACAATTGGAGGTGTCCAATTGTGGTTTTTCCACGTAAAATCGTTGTGTCTCTTTGTCTTGATTGTTTGATTGGGATTGTTATATTCTGCTTAAAATTGATACATAATCACAAATCAACATCTAGGAGGTTTCTAGATTTTTCAATTGGTATCAGAGCGGGTCGTTCTATTTTTATTATAAAAAAAAAAAAATTCTTTTAGAACAAGATCTTGTTTGATTTGTGATAATGGATTCAATTCGTGAGGAAAATTTTATGGTTCGACCACCCCTACTTGACGAATCCTCGAAAAGTGATGATGAAGAGCTTGAGCAAGCTTATGAAAAGTTGTATAAGGAGTCTCTTAACTTACTCAAATTGAATGACAAACTCACAAAGAAACTCAAAGCATGTGAAAGTGAGAATGTCAAACTTAAGGAGGAGATTTCCGAGGCTAGGATCAATGCCATCAAGATAGCTGATGATCGACAAGTTCTTTGTGCAAAACTGTTGACTTGTGAGACAGAGAGGAATGAGCTACAGGAAACCCATGCCATGTTTGAAGAAAAGATTGAATCTCTCGAGATGTCACAAGTTGCTTTGGAAGAACTAATGATCAAGAAAGAGGAAGAGTTAAAGTGTGCTATGGCTACCATTGGTCTTTGGAACAAAGGATCAAAGACTTTGGACAATATCATTGGGTCTCAACAAATTTGTTCAGACAAGAGTGGCATTGGTTTTGATGGTAAGAAAGAGCAAAAACAGAGTGCTTCCACATCTCATGATACAAGAACTCAAGGAAAGGGAAAACAAAAAATTCAACATAAGGAAAGACTTCTCAAACTTCCTAGAGTTGGTAAGGTAAAAGAAAAGAAGGTACACCCTGCTTTTATTTGTCATCATTGTGAGATGAATGGTCATATTCGCCCTTATTGTTATAAGTTGCATGGGAGAGTGTCTCAAAAGGGTCGAAATTCGAATTCTTTTTGGGTTAGGAGACAACCTTACATGTCTAGGAATACCAAGATTCATGAGGGTGTTCACAACGCCACGACTCTTACCAAGTCCGCTAGACCTGATTTTGTTAAGACCAAAAAGATTTGGGTGAGAAAACTTGACTTGTGTTAATGTGTTTACTCTGTTTAGTTTTTTTTTGGGCCTCTGTGGTTTTTTTAATGAGAAAAAAAAATATATGTGCATGTTTGTTTTTTTTTTTCTCTTGCTTTATTGTTGAAAAAAAAAAATCCCAAAAAGATTTTCTTAGTATGGTTTTACAAGCTTGAAATTTTTGAGTGCTCCTTGGTGCATATTGGAATTGATGAGAATATCCATTACATGTCAATATGTGTGTGCTTTCTATGGTCCTTACTCATTTTGGAGTGTGTGTTCTTTGATTAGTATGTCTCATTCTGTACACACTCTTGGATTAGCAAATATTGGAGTCTTCCGCCTTAGTGTTTATTTTTTTTATGGACTTCTGGCATTGTATCTTTTGCTTTTCTTGAGGAATTGACCTATACTAGCATATCATGGGTGATGTTGAGTCTCTTAACCATCTTCCATCTTTTTTGCGTCTCCATGGCTTTCTCCTCTATTCTTTGTAGTCCAGGCATGAGGAAAAGGCTACCTCAGAGTCACCAACCAGGCCATCCTTATTATATCCATGCTTCTCTGGTTCAGTTTCTATACTCTTGAGCATGTCAGCCGCCAATGAGTGTGCAAAAGAAAAAGAAAAAGAAAAAGAAAAAGAAAAAAAAAGAAAAAAAAGAAAGAAGAAGAAAAAATGTGCAAAAGAAAGAAAAGAAAAAAATGTGAAAATAAACAAAAGGGATTCATTGATTGAGGGGGAGCCTCCACTTTTACTCAACAAATACCCCTTGATTCCTAGTGGTTTGACTTTCCTTAGTTGTGCTTAGATTCTCTTGTCGGAGGTCCAGCTTTCATATCACTACTAGGATTTGAATCTTGTATTTGTCCAACTCCAAGAGTCACACACACTTTTATCATGGGATCTATGCTTTTCACATAATGCATCACTTTCTTTTATGAGAAATTTTCTAGAAGCTGTGCACATTGTGTTTTCAAGTAATTGTGCTTCTTGGATATTCTTATATGTTTTAAGGTACTAATCTGAAATTTCTTACTTGCTTCACCATATTATTTTTTGTCGTTTTCTTCTTGTTTATTGTTTTTAGTATATGGGAGTTTGGTGCATATGTCTTAGGGGGAGTAATGTTGTCGGGTGCATGTGTTTTAGTTTTCAATTTTGCATGCTACATGTTCTTAAAATCTCCAAGATAATCTTGTCATATATTTATTGCTTTTTCATATACTCTTGTGGAACTAACAGTTGTTTTGGAGATTGTGGCACTAATAGTTGTTTTGCAGATCATGACATTGAGAAAGGAGTTTGTTTTTGTTTTTGTTGACTGTAATGGCTTGGGGTGATTAGGATTTCATTTGTTAGGTGTGTTTTGTCACGGCATTGCCAAAAGGGGAGATTGTTAGGTTTTTATTTTTGGCAACCCCATTTGACAAAACTCCTTTGAGTTGCAATTTTATTCACATTTTATTTTCAGTGAGGCTATGAGTTTATTAGATGCGAATCCAACTCGAATCGAGCCTTGTAGAGAAGTTTGTGATGTTAATGCTTTCAAGATTGTCACTTCGCTGATCATGACGGGGGTCGAGCTGCCCGGTCAACTCGCGGCCCGAAGCAAAATGCAAAAATGCATTCAAAGTTGCCTGTCCGATCATGTTATACTTTTCCAGTTTTTCCAGTTTTGGCCTTTCCGCTCGAGCGAGGAAAGTGCCGCTCGAGTGGGGTTTGCAAGCTTACAGCATCTCTGCTTCGCCTGAAAAAAATACTGGATGGTGTGATTCGACGCTCGAGCGTGGAAACCGACGCTTGAGCATGGAGCCTGTATGAAATCACGGAATTTGAAGTCTCCACTCGAGCGGGAAGACCCACGCTCGAGCGGACCGCGCGATCCCAGATTTCCAGATTCGTTAAGGAGTTGATTTTCTTCTGAAATTAAGATTGCTTTGGTTTTCTATAAATACTTGGTTTTCTTCCAAAGCTAAAGGTACTTTTTCTCCAGATCTTCTTTGTGGATCTTAAAGTTTATATCTGGAGATATTTTGTTGATTTTCTTTGATGTTTTTATTGAGTATTCGACTCACGATTTAAAACAGAGTACATCAAAGGTTTTGTTTTTTATACAAAAGAGAGAGTTGTTCTTTGGTGGATTCTGAAGAATTCGAGCCTGAAGCTTCGGTGGATTCTGGAGTGGCTCATCAGAAAGACAATTCCGTGGTGAAGATGGGATTGGAAGAGGCACATAGATGTTGGTTCAATTAGGCGTTGTGGATTCGCTAGATAATTGAGAGTATACCTGTGTAATTTCTTTAAATCTTCTTAGTGGATTGTTCTTGTGGCTGTTGCCCGTGGTTTTTTGATCACAATTAGAGGTGTCCAATTGTGGTTTTTTCATGTAAAATCGTTGTGTCTCTTTGTCTTGATTGTTTGATTGGAATTGTTATATTCTGCTTAAAATTGATACATAATCACAAATTAACATCTAGAAGGTTTCTAGATTTTTCACATCGGTGCCAATTTTTTCAGTTCTCAAAAAGGTGAGAATCGACTAGTCCCTCCATCTTTTTCTCGCTTCAACTCTTATAGAAGAGAAATAAACTAAAGTTATTAAAATAGTCTTTTTCTAAACAGTAGTACTATATGTATTAATTGGTATATCAATTAGTACATTAACATTGTAATTTTAAAATTATAGACCTCACATATTATATAAACTACAAAAATCTAAACCTCTAAAATTATGTCACATCATCTGTTAGTACACTAATTGATATGTATAGCTTTATTCATTTTTAAAACAACCCTAAATATATGAAAAGATTAAAAAAAAAAAAAAAGTCCATCATTATACCATGTTAAAAACTAACGTCCCGGAACTCTTAAAAAGACTTAATCAAGGGCTTTATCCGTTAAGAATTAATAGTGTGCCCCTTTTACATAATAAAAATATTTTGAAGGGCCTTTGGCTAATTTTCCCTTTTGGGATCTGCTGACTTGATTCACAAAGATAAAAATGGCAGGAGCATGGACAATATTCTTAAGAAAAGGAAATACGATTAGTTTTGTATAATTTCATCATTTTGTTCAAATTAAAAATATTTTTCTATTTAGTGCAATTTATTTATTACATTGGTGGTCCTTATAATTTGTTTTGAATTTACTAGATCCTTTTAGTTTCATTTGTGTGTTTTGTTTTTTTGGGTTCAAAATTGTAACTGTAAATGACGGAGGGATCATATTATAACAATAAAATGGGTAAATTACACTGACACCTCCCTGAGATTTGGTCTAATTATATTCTACTCTTTGACGTTCTAAAATTACATTCTCATCTCTATTGTTAATAGTCTCATTTTACAAATCCTTTACTTATATAAAAGGCAACAACTCTTAGTAGAAAAATGAAATAAATTACATTGAAAAAAAAGAGTAAAGCAAAGGAAAAGTGAGGGGCAAATAAAGGAAGCAAAGAAAAGGAAAAGGGGGGGGGGGGGGAGGGGAACAGAGGAAATAAAGCAAAACAAGAAAAGGAAGAGTGCATGAGTTTAATGTCTTCATTCCATTTAAATAATTATAACGACAGAGGGTTAGTGTAATTTTTCCAAACGTCATGGGATGATATGTATTAAAACCAAATATCAAAGAGGTGTAAGTGTAATTTACCCTAATAAAATTAAAAATTGTAAGGTTCAAATTAAAACTACGAGATTAAACTCTATGGACTAGTGGTACAATTTTTAATTATTATTATTATTTTTATTTTCGTAAAAAAGAGACTAGAAACAGAGCCTTTTGGAGTTTAAAAAAAAAAACAAAAAAAGGGTATCTTATACTTTTCGGTGTGGTTGATATCGTAGGTGCAGTCATATGCTCTACACATCTCTCAACTGAGGCACCATTCCATTTCCATCACCATCACCATCACCATCACTATCACTGTCACTACTCCTATTTCATCACCACCACCTCAACCTCCACTATCATCTATAAAAAATAAACAAATAAATAAATAAATTAAATGAGTTAGTCGGATTAATATGTCCAACTTGTATTTAAATTAATACAATTAGTTTATAAATAATGTTATATGTACTAATTAGTGTGCCAATTGATGATGTGGTATAATTTAAGAGGTTTTGGTATTTATAATGTGATTAATGAGTGAGGTCAATAATAATATCATAACTATTGTTGGTACACTAGTTAGTCCACTAATTGGTGCATGTAACACCACTGTTAGTTTGTTAAATGAGCAGGCTGGGACAGGTTGTCCGAAATACTACCCTATTTTTACCATCACGATTCAATCATGATTGTCTAGATAACGAATATGATGCATTAGAAAATATGCCCCCCAGCTCAAATGTGACTGGAGCTGACATCCCAATTGACTGAGTTGCTTGCTTGTTACCATATGATTCAGTTTTTAAAGTCTATCATACACTTTAAAATGATATTATTGAACATGTATCGGATAGTAAAGTTATTAAACAGTTATGTTTCATGTATTTGAAATGCTTAATTGATATGAGAGTGGACAGGTTAAAGTTTTCAGTCAAAAAAGAAGAAGGAATTAGAAACGCATCAAGTTGTTGAAGAACATTTCATCCTTGAATGGTGAATGGGGAAACAAGTTACCCATTCAAGACTTAGTAGTAATTCTTATTTTATTGGTATTGGAAAATATAAGACTTGGTATTGGAAAATATAAAATAAAATGACAAATTCAAGTACTATTTATCTATATATATATATATATATATCTATAAATATATAGGCTTTGCCATCCTAGATTTTTTTTTTTTTTTTTCCCAGTAGATAGGAGATTGATTACAAATATGAGAAATATTTACACTGTCAAATAGATTACTAACCCACAATTGCTAAAAAGTCAACAAAATCTAACAATTAATAAACCAACTAGCCCAATCCCATCACAACCACCACTAAGTACATAAGCCTCCATAATGGAAGAGAAATTAACCACCACAAAAAGTATCAAACTCTTCTCTATAGGAGTTGAACTCGAGATCTCAAACCACAAAAGGTATTAAACAACCATTGAGCCAAATGCCCTAGTTTGCCATCCTAGATCTATCACCCTCATTTTCAACAATTGCAATTAGGCATAGAAATTCCAATTTGCTTCAATTAAAAATTTATCCTTGTAAGCATAGCCGCCATGGCTTTAGTTTTCACACTTGCCTCTGCTTCTGACTCTAATCCTCTACAGGACTTTTGTATTACTGTCAATGACTCCAAATCTACTGGTATGTTCATCTCTATCTCCTACCTTTGTGCCTTCCAAAATCAAGTCCCAAGCTTTGAAATATGATTTTAATTGCAAAACTTAGTTAATGCAATTGCATTTTTTTTATGATAATTAAAACTTCGGCTCCTTCATGGAAGTAAAAATAGTCCCTCTATGCTTTTCATTTTCAAGTCATATATTGAGTGATTAATTGGACTTTTGGTAGCGAAAGTATATGTTTTGTGTCATTTTTATTATCATTATTTTAATTTTATCAATTTTATTTTCAAATTATTAAATGTGTATTAAAGTTGTCTCCCTAACTGACATTGTCAACATTCATCATCAGAGTAAGTACCATTTTTTTAACAAAAAATTACATGTTTTGTCCCTAAAATATGTACTTTGTTTCATTTTGATCCGTAACATTTTAATTGTTTCAATTTGTAAAGGATCAATTTTTATTTTCTTAGATGTCATCACATATTGAAAGTTTGTTACGAGTTTGGATATCATTTTCTTTCTTTCACCCAATTCTTAGTGAAACACATCTCCATTTCCTTTGCATGTAGCGTTTGTGAATGGCAAGGTTTGCAAGGACCCAAAACTTGCCAAAGCCAATGATTTCTTCTTTTCTGGTCTCCTTACTCCCTGAAAAACATCGAACCCTCTTGGGTTGATGGTCACTACCATAAACGTCATGCAAATACCAGGCCTCAATACTCTTGGTATTTCCTTACCTCAAATTGACTTTGCACCTTACGGCCTCAACCCATCCCACACGCACCCTCACGCAACTGAGATCTTGGTGGTTTTGGAGGGTAGTCCCTACATCAGCTTTGTTAGATAAATAAGTATGGTGATAATATTAGGAGTAATAGTAAATATCGCGTCATGGCTCATTACAAACATCGTTCTCCTTAAGAAGTTGTGGGGAAGTGGTTTGGAAATACTCTTCAGATCCTGGAAGACGCCAATGATCCTCAGCTAGTCACCTGCAAAGATACAAATACTCCGGTCGGGGGTGCCAGAATTAGCACTCCGACGGACAAGTCAGTTCTTCTACTCAAGAAAGCTTGTTGACTAAGTTTTTAGAAGTGATTCTTACATACCTTTACAAATCTGAAGCTCTTGTATTTATATCCATTCTCTGGGCCTCGGGGCCAGAGTCTACTTTTTATTTATTATTCTTTCATTTGTCCTGATATGCCTTCTCAAGTCTATTCGGCCTTAGAACGATTCGGCATCCTAGTTGAGCGAGAATGGAGCCGTTCAGGTTCGACCCCTCGGGTATGCAGATTTCGTTCCTCTATTCATTCGGCTCCCACAATTGTCCCCAAGCATTACATCAATGTGATTGGGTGCAATGCTTGGTTTCGATTTTCAAATATTCTGAACCGAAGTTTGGGGGTTAGACTTATCACGCGGACGTTTAATTACTCCCCCTTTAATCGTCGTCTCAATTTCCCGACCCTTCGTACACGCCTATTTATTATGATTTAAAATCTGATGTCCTTTCGAATTCGTGTTCTATGATTTGGTTCTTTGGGTTGCTCTTCGAATCGTTCTTGCAATTCTTCCGTCTGTGATACTCTCTTCATTTTTGTAAGTTTTCCTCTCCCCTGCTCTGAAGCTTTTCCTAGTTTGTTTATTCCGTCGCATGTTCTTATAGACAGTAGGTTATGGCGAAACATTTGAAAGACCTCCTTTCATCAGATCGAATTGTTGGCTTTAGACGCCATTTCTGTATTCTTGACGATGTCCACCTGTCGTTTGTGGCGGACGGCGCTCTTGACATGGAGAGGGAGGACGAAACCATGATTGTCTTTCCCCTTTTGTCAATCGCAGAGGGTGGAGTCCGCTTTCCTCTTCACCCGTTTCTGAGGGCTGTTCTTCGCCATTGGGATTTGATCCCTTCCCAACCCAATGTGAATTTCTTTAGAATTATAATGGGGTCGTGGCCCGAACCGTTGCCTTGGAATTAATCTTGGCATTCTGCCATTACCTTTATTATGCTTTGGCCAAGTCCTCTGGTCGGCACGGACGTTACTTCCTCAGAGCTAAGGATACAGATCATCAGTTAATCACTATGCTTTCCAGCTCTGGGAAACGAGTTGATGATTTCATGGTCGTTGTCCACGGCAACTGGGAATTCGGCAAAGGGGAGGATCGTGTCGATCCTATTCCTAGACGTAGGGGCGAACCAGGTCGCCGAATACTCTCTTGCTTGTATTGTGTGTTCATATTTCCCATACCCTGTTTTCTTGAGTCTTACGGCTTGTCTTGTGCAGGGAACGATTTGAAAAAAGTCCAAGCTTCAACTGACGACGCCGTTCTTTCGGACATTAGGATTGCTCTTAGTTATTTCGGCCGTCGCAGTCTTCATAAGCGGGGAAGAGCGACTCACGTTCTGCTTTGCTACGAGCCTACATATACAACCTTTTCGGCTGCGGAAAACAAACCGATTCCGAAGGGGGAAGATTTTCTCGTCGCTCGTATTTTGTCCTTCTTCAAAAACTTGAGACAGATAGGTTTTGAAGTGTCCGATTCGGAGAATACTGAAGTATCCGATACGGCCAAATCAGATCAGTCCGAGGCCGAATCTGAGGAGGTATTGGATTCTGCCGATCCTCCCTCTACTTCGGGGCGGGGGAACCTTTCTGTTGACGACGTTCCTCAACGTACAGACAATCTTCCCATCTCGGGCTCCACTAACATGGCTGGGTGAAGCTTGACAAAGCTTGCTAAGAAGGCGAATGCGGAGAGGTTAGCCGCACGGTGAAGAGCGGAGGGCCTTTCGACCGAACCGCCCACCAGTGAATCTGAACATTCCCTCCCAGTTACCGAATCAAAATCCTTGGGAATTGTTGAGGATGCGGCAACAAATAAGAATGCCGAATCCACATTGGTTGGGAAAGCCGCTCAGGACGTTGAGGGAGAGGCGGAGAAACGCGCTAGGGATCGTGAGGTCGGTTTAGAAGATCACGGCGGCAAACGTCCTCGAATGGAGGGATCGAGTGAGGTTGTACCCTTTGTGATTCGACCGATGGTAAGAAACATGCCGGTTCCTTCGGATGCCTCGGCGCTTAAAGACCCAGAGGTTGCGTTCGGCGTGGCAACGTCTTTGTCGTTGTAAATGCGATATGGAGGCTTTCGGTTGGAACGGATTTGAATCGACAATGTTAGCGTCGCGATCGGCCCTTTTGGTGCGTATTCTGACTTTTCCTTCACTTCATCCAAACATTGTTCGCGTTACGTTTTTTGAAATTTTCTCTTGCAGACCGTTGGTAGGATAGCCGATGTAGGCCGCCGCCATCTCGACGCCGTCAAGGAGATCAGTCATTTATGAAAGCAAGTTGAGGGCCAGAGGAAAAGGGCCGAGGACGAATTTTTAAGAGCGAACCAGGAAGCTTCTCGGGCGGAACGAGGTAGAAAGCTCATGATCTTGGATAAGTTGAGCGGAGGCCAAGAAGAAGGCCGACGATATGGAAGCAACTTGGCTTGTCCCAAAAAGCGATTACCGACTGGAGGCCGAGTTGGTGAAATGAAGCGGCGAAGGAGATTGCCGATTCAAAAGGTTTGAAGCGGAAGAAATTTGGACTCGTCGAGTATGTGGACAGTCTCTCGGTTTGAGAATCGGGACTTCAAACATGGTTGGCACAAGGCCCTTCTTTGCGGTGGAGTTTATTTGAATATGCCAATACCGTATGAGCAAGTGGACATCGATCCGTTGGAGACTGATTCCGAGGGTTGATCTTTACAATACACAATTGTTATGATTTCGAGAAAGTACTTTTTCCGTTTGTTTTTGTTATTTCGTATTTGTTTATCAGACATTTTCATGCGGGCTGATATTATAAAAGTTATGATACAGAAATGGACGTCGATACTTTTTTGTAGTTATAAAATGTTATGAATTCTGCTCAATGTGCTGATGTTTCCGTAATTTTATGGTGATATTTCTTAATAGATCTATAATCTGTCCTTACCTTAGCCAGGGCGCGAGCATGAAGAGCCGAATGGTTCATACCCGTGGGCTGGCCGAGGCATCTTTGAAAACGGGGCCGACTAGATTAATAAATCTGCCCTTGCCTTGGCCAGGGCGCGAGCGTGAAGAGCCGAATGGTTCATACTCGTGGGGTGGCCGAGGCATCTTTGAAAACGGGGCCGACTAGATTAATAAATCTGCCCTTGCCTTGGCCAGGGCACGAGCGTGAAGAGCCGAATGGTTCATACTCGTGGGGTGGCCGAGGCATCTTTGAAAACGGGGCCGACTAGATTAATAAATCTTCCCTTGCCTTGGCCAGGGCGCGAGCGCAAAGAGCCGAATGGTTCATACTCGTGGGGTGGCCGAGGCATCTTTGAAAAGGTGGCCGAGTAAAACGAGGCCGACTAGATTAATAAATCTGCCCTTGCCTTGGCCAAGGCGCGAGCGCAAAGAGCCGAATGGTTCATTCTCGTGGGGTGGACGAGGCATCTTTGAAAACGGGGCCGACTAGATTAATAAATTTGCCCTTGCCTTGGCCAAGGCGCGAGCGTGAAGAATAAACCGATGACAGAGGCGGATTCCATCATTAAAGACCCAGATGTGGCAGTCGAGTTTGCTCGATAGATTTTTCCACCGGAAGTCCAGCAATCGATGGTTGGTCGTCGTGATTTCGAAGTGTTTCGTGACGGCATACATGGGGCTGTAAAGGGGTTGTATAATGCTTACGAGAGTGAGCTTCGGGAGCTTAAGAAGGTTCGAATGGCTGAGCCGGTGACGGCCGGTCAACTTAAAGTGGGCGGAAATACGTCCCAAAAGGCCCCAGGTTACGAGAAAGGATATGAGGACGGTTTCAAGGCCGGGGTTGATAAAACCAAGACAGACCTTGCTGAGGAAGTTTGTCGATGCGAAAATCGCGGTTTTAAGCATGGCTGGATCAAGGCCCTTCAAACCGTGGAAGTTCTTGGGTCCCTAGGCATAGATTCGGCTTCGCCCCTATACCATCGACATTATCTTCCCTATTCCGAATTTGAAATGGAGAAGAGCGATGATGAGGAGGCCGATTAACTAGAGTGTAATGCAACAACAGACTTCACTATGAATAAATAGGCTTTCATTTTCAATGTCCGTCTTTGATCGTAAAATATTTTGATTGTAAAATATTTCTAGTTCAAACGTGTCGATTCATTTTATTGGAATATTTAGGATTTTGATTAGAATATTTTGCACTGCATGGTATAAACGTTCAGAAATGCATTAGTCGGCCATAAGGCATCATGCACCAAAGGGGCTCCACATCCGGAGACTTGTTTCGACCAATCGTGACATCCACGAAGGGCGCTCCGAATCCGGAGACTTATTTGGCCCTAAGGCGTCATGCCCCAAAGGGCGCTCCGAATCCGGAGACTTGTTTTGGCCAATCGTGACTTCCACGAAGGGCGCTCCGAATCCGGAGACTTATTCGACCCTAAGGCGTCATGCCCCAAAGGGCGCTCCGAATCCGGAGACTTATTCGGCCCTAAGGTGTCGTGCATCAAAGGGGGCTCCGAATCCGGAGACTTGTTTTGGCCAATCGTGACATCTACGAAGGGCGCTCCGAATCCGGAGACTTATTCGGCCCTAAGGCGTTGTGCACCAAAGGGGGCTCCGAATCCGGAGACTTGTTTTGGCCAATCGTGACATCCACAAAGGGCGCTCCGAATCCGGAGACTTATTTGGCCCTAAGGCGTCATGCCCCCAAGGGCGCTCCGAATCCGGAGACTTGTTTTGGCCAATCGTGACTTCCACGAAGGGCGCTCCGAATCCGGAGACTTATTCGGCCCTAAGGCGTCATGCCCCAAAGGGCGCTCCGAATCCGGAGACTTATTCGGCCCTAAGGTGTCGTGCACCAAAGGGGGCTCCGAATCCGGAGGTTTGTTTTGGCCAATCATGACATCTACGAAGGGCGCTCCGAATCCGGAGACTTATTCGGCCCTAAGGCGTCGTGCACCAAAGGGGGCTCCGAATCTGGAGACTTGTTTTGGCCAATCGTGACATCCACGAAGGGCGCTCCGAATCCGGAGACTTATTCGGCCCTAAGGTGACGTGCACCAAAGGGGGCTCTGAATCCGGAGACTTATTCGACCCTAAGGTGTCGTGCACCAAAGAGGGCTCCGAATCCGGAGACTTGTTTTGGCCAATCGTGACATCCACGAAGGGCGCTCCGAATCCAGAGACTTATTCGGCCCTAAGGTGTCGTGCACCAAAGGGGGCTCTGAATCCGGAGACTTGTTTTGGCTAATCGTGACATCTACGAAGGGCGCTCCAAATCCGGAGACTTGTTTTGGCCCTAGATGTTGAGCTCAAACATGTAAAAACACGAAACCTTGCATTACAACGACATGTGTACAAGTATCAAGCCCACAGGTCGGGTCATTGATAAAATTTACGTAGATGTGTTGAATTCCACGGCCGTGGCAGGCTTCTTCCTGACATGTCTGAGAGCCGATATGCCCCTGCGCCTGCAACGGAATCTATCTGATAGGGGCCGTCCCAGTTCGGACCAAGCTTTCCATCGGCCGGCCTCCGGTCGGCTGGTAGTACCTTCTTTAGGACCAGTTCTCCTGGATTGTAGCGGCGCAACTGAACTCGCCGATTGTATGACTTGGCGAGCTGCTGCTGATAGCGTGCCATGGATGCTAAGGCGCGGTCTCTTCGTTCTTCAATCAGAACCAGGTCCAGGGCGAGCATCATGTCATTTCGGCCTGTGTCAAAGGCTTGCGATCTTAGAGTTGGTAAGCCGATCTCTAGGGGTAAGATTGCCTGGGTTCCGAAGCATAAGGCAAACGGCGTTTCTCCGGTAGATCTTCTTGGCGTTGTACGATGGGCCCACAGTACACTCGGCAACTCTTCAACCCATCTGCCTTTGGCACTTTCCAGCCTCTTTTTTGATGCCGTCCAAGATGGATTTGTTTGAAGCTGCCGCTTGACCGTTACTTTGGGGGTAGGCTGGCGTAGAGAAGTAGGGCTCAATACCATATTTGCTGCACAATTCTCGGTATACGCCACAATCGAACTGGGTACCATTATCCGAGATCAATGCTCTTGGAATGCCGAATCGTGTAATGATGTTTCTCCACACAAAGCGCTTAATGTCGGAATCTCGTATATGGGTTAGAGCCTCCGTTTCGACCCACTTTGTGAAGTAATCTGTTGCTACGATTAGAAATTGCTTGTTCCCTGGGGCCCTCGGCAATGGTCCTACGATATCAAGTCCCCACTGAGCAAACGGCCAGGGGCTTGTGATAGAATTCAAAGCTTCTACCGGCTGATGGGTTAGTAGGGAGAACTTTTGGCATTGCTCGCATTTCTTGACATAATTTTCTTCGTCGGCTCTCATCGTCGGCCAATAATATCCCTGTGTTATCGCCCGATGGGCCAGGGAGCGTCCCCCCGAATGGGCACCACAGCTGCCCTCGTGTATCTCAATGAGCAGCTCCTCTACTCTGTCCGGGTGCACGCATTCCAAGTATGGACCAGAGAGGGACTTTTTGTAAAGCCCTCCTTGTGGATCTAAGTAGTACCGCAGGGCCTTGTTTCGCAGCTTGTGTGCTTCTTTTTTGTCCTCTGGGAGTTACTCAGAAGAAAGGAATGCAGCAATGGGGTCCTTCCAACTTGGAGCGGATTCTATAACGTTGATGTGGGTTTCCTCTGGAGGGCCGATACTTGGTTCCGAGACGAAACCTACTTCGATGGTACGCTTGAGCTCGAAGTTGATGGCGGAGGCTAAGCAAGCCAGGGCATCCGCGTGTGTATTTTGATCGCGTGTTATTTGGTTTAGTTCATGATGGTCGAATTTCGTCAGCAAGGAGTTAGCCGTTTTCATATAGGCCGCCATACGCTCGTCTCTTGCCGCGTACTCCCTCTTCAGCTGGTTGATTACCAATTTTGAGTCACAAAAACACGAACAGCCGCCGCGCGCCGAGCAGATGTGCGTTCCACAGTCCGGCTAAAAGGGCTTCATATTCGGCTTCGTTATTTGATGCTTCGAAGCTAAGCTTGACAGCCTGCTCAATTACTGCGCCGTCTGGAGACATAATTACGACGCCGGCGCCGCTGCCCCATTGGTTAGACGATCCATCACAGTATAACTGCCAAATGTCCCCAACATAAATTCTCCAATCTGGCTTTGACCGAACTTCGGCCTTTGGCTGGACGTCATCAGGCTTGAGGTCGGCAAGCCCTCCTGTGAATTCGGCAACAAAGTCGGCAAGCACCTGCCCCTTGATTGTAGTTTTGGGTAAAAACTGAATGTCGTATTGGCCGAGTTCGAGAGCCCACTTCGAAACACGCCCTGATGCTTCTGCATTCCGTAGTACTGATCGAAGGGGATAGTCTATTAGCACCCTAATGCTGTGTCCTTGGAAGTAATGCATCAGTTTTCTTGCTGCCATGACCCAGGCTAGGACGAGTTTTTCCAACGGTAGGTAGCGTGTTTCGGCGTCCACCATTGCCTTGCTCACATAATACACTGGCTGTTGCTGCCCTTCTTCCTCTTTTAATAATACGGCGCTAACGGCCCTGTCGGAGACTGCCAGATATAGAATGAGGGGGTCACCGGTGGCGGGTGTTGTTAGAAGAGGTACTGTCCGGAGGTAAGTCTTGAGCCCATTAAAAGCTGCTTCGCATTCGGCTGACCATTCGAAAGCTCTGCCCTGATGTAGTGTCTGAAAGAATTGTCTGCTGCCGTCAGAGATCTACCGATGAACCTGTTGAGTGCAGCAGCCATTCCCATCAACTTTTGGACTTCTTTCACTGAACGGGGGGAACTCAGTTCCAAAATTGCTGTGACTTGCCTCGGTTTGGCTTTGATTCCTCGGTGGTTGACGATATAACCCAGGAATTTGCAGGAGCCGATCCCGAATGCGCATTTGGAAGCGTTTAGCTTCATTCTGTATTTGCGTAGGGTGTTGAATGTCTTTTCCAGATCGGCTATATGGTTTTGTTCTTCTTTGGATTTGACCACCATGTCATCGATGTATACTTCCATAGTGTGTCCAAGCTGTTCTTTGAACATCGTGGTGACCAGTCTTTGGTAAGTTGCCCCTGCATTCTTCAATCCAAAAGGGATAACCCTATGGCAGTAGGTTCCTCTTGGAGTGAGGAATGCAGTTTTGTCCTGATCATCTGGATTCATGGCGATCTGATGGTAGCCCCTATAGGCATCGAGGAAACTCATGCGTCGGTGGCGTGCCGTCGCATCGACGAGTTGGTCAATTCTCGGTAAGGGGAAGCAGTCTTTGGGGCAAGCTTTGTTCAGATCCGTGAAATTGTCACACACTCGCCAAGTTCCATTTTTCTTTTTCACCACCACTATGTTGGAGAGCCACGTGGGGTAGGTGACTTCTCTAATTGCTCCGGCGTCAAGCAATTTGTCAACTTCTTCTACAACGGCGGCGGTGTGTTCTGCGGAGGATCGCCGGCCTCTCTGAATGATCGGCTTGCACCGGGGGTCGACATTGAGATGGTGCTGTGAGATTGACGGGTCTATTCCCGGCATCTCGTATGGAGTCCACGCAAAGACGTCGAGGTTGCCGAGTAAGAAAGTGATCAGTTGCTGTCTGTCGACCTAGCTCAGAGAGGCGCCGATCATAAAAAACTTTTCCGGGCTTCCATCAATGTCAACCCGGTCTAAACCTTCCGTGGCCTTTTCGTTTGGTTGACGCCTGACGTCATCTAGGATCTCTCGGCTGGGCACTTCAATGGAGTTTACTTGCAGTTCCTTCGGCGTCTTGGTGGCGAGAAGGTAACATGCTTGCGCTGACTGTTGAGAGCCACGGATCTGCTCAACGCCGTGTTCCGTTGGGAAACGTAGCAACTGGTGGTAGGTGCTTGGGACGGCCTGCAGGGTATGCAACCATGATCGCCCCATGATGAGATTGTACGGCGACGGTAGCCTGATGACCAAGAATTCCACATCCACCGTTTTGGAGCCAGCTCGAACGGGTAGACTGATCTTTCCCAATGGGTACTTCGGGTTGGCGTTGAAGCCGAATAGTGGATAAGGAGCTGGAGTCAGATCCGAATCGTTGAACCCGAGTTTGATGAAGGTTTTATAGCACATAACCTCTGAAGTGCTTCCCTGGTTGATAAGGACACGTTCGAAGGTGAACCTATTTATGCGTAGCGCAACAACCAGAGGATCTACGTGAGGGAGTGTTACGCCGCTCAAATCAGAGTCGTCGAAGATGATGCTTGGCACTTCTCGGAGCCGGGGTCGCTTTGTTAGTGTGAGCTGATGCTGGGGGCTTGGAAGTGACTGGATTGCATGTACAGTCGGGGTTATCGGCAGGCTGTATATCATATGTACGGTGTCAAGCGGGACGCCTCTTGGGCGACGTGCGTCCTCTGTTACCTCCTGAAGGTAATCGGTTAAGGTGCGGCGACCGTCGACATTGTGCTGTTGGCCTCGAGGTCGTTGAGGACCTACCCTTGGGAATCGCTCAAGAACCTTGAGCCCTGCCCGTTTGGACTTTGCTTTTTCTAAGGCCAGATCGCGGCGAAGGCGTTCGTTCTCAGTGATGATGTTGTTCAAACTCTGTTTGGTCTGTCTGGCTTGTTCTATGTTCGCTTGCATCGTCTCCTTCGTTGAAGTCATTGGTGAGTTAGAGTTCGAGGCGCGTCGCTGCGCGACAGTTTCCTTTCTGAGCGTATTTGCCGGAGTGAAGTCGTCTCTCTGTGCGGTCTCGTCGGTGGCTATCGGAGGATCTTCAGTCACGTCTTTCATGGATATATTTGAGTATTCCCACAGACGGCACCAATTGTGGGGAAGTGGTTTGGAAATACTCTTCAGATCCTGGAAGACGCCAATGATCCTCAGTTAGTCACCTGCAAAGATACAAATACTCCGGTCGGGGGTGCCAGAATTAGCACTCCGACGGACAAGTCAGTTCTTCTACTCAAGAAAGCTTGTTGACTAAGTTTTTAGAAGTGATTCTTACATACCTTTACAAATCTGAAGCTCTTGTATTTATATCCATTCTCTGGGCCTCGGGGCCAGAGTCTACTTTTTATTTATTATTCTTTCATTTGTCCTGATATGCCTTCTCAAGTCTATTCGGCCTTAAGAACGTATTCGGCATCCTAGTTGAGCATAATGGAGCCGTTCAGTTCCCGGCCCCTCGGGTATACCAGATTTCGTTCCTCTATTCATTCGGCTCCCACAGAAGTTATTTGCCCCTACAAATAGTGCAACAGGTAATGGCAAATGTCTCTACAATATAATGAAGCCCAGCCAAAATTGATTATCCATCTATGCTTTGCACTTGGTGAGAATTGACCCAAAACACCTTTGGTGATGCACAAAATAGAACATGTTCTGGAATTCTGTTTTTGCAAAAAATAGAACACAAAAGAAAAAAAAGAAAGAGTAGTAGATTGCCTTCAGAAAACCTAGTGAAAATATGAGGAGTAACCTAAATATTTTTTACCCATTCTTGAATGCCTAATCGTCTGTATATAGATCAGAACATGATTGTTAGAAACAGTCATGTCTCTCCTCTTGAATTTGAATTAAAATAATTGTTAATAACAATCATAAACTGCCACTAAATAGTTACTCTATAACTATCATAATGACAGTTTTGAAATCTGGCCCTTTGATCGCATTTTGTAGAGTTTTAACCATCCAATCATGATAGGAAAACTTTGTTCTCTCTATCAAGATAGGAAAACTTTGTCCTCTCTTTCCTATGTGAAACAAGACTTCATAAAGGCAATAACAAAAAGAAATAAACCCAAAACAACATTTAAATATTTTGAAAATATTTTAACATTCCCTACCATTTTTAAAATGCAAAGAAAAAAGCATGTTCATATTTGGGAAAATGATGCATAGATGAAGGCGCCTTTTGGACTTGAACCTTCCGTTAGTGAATGTCCATCAAGGTTAATTGGGATGGCATAGTAGACAAGCTTTGAACTAGTGATCCTCTTTACTTATCGGGACATACGTCACACATAAATTTCTAACCTTTGGGTATTTTAAAAAGCTGACACGTGGATTGACCTTGTATCTATATCCTGTTTTATGGGTGCTCTAGAGATAAGTACTTATCTCATAAGAAACGGCACCACTTGTCACACCCCAATTTTTATTATCTAATCACTTTACCAAAGCCTTTAAATTAAGTCCAATTTCATAACATGTGTAGGAATAACCTTACACATAAATGAATAGAAAATGTAATACAAGCCAAAGTTTACATTGACATCTCAAAGAAAGTAGTTACATGAGAAGACATTCATAAATCTCAACTCACCACATATCTGTCATTTACACTTTGCATTGCAAACATACATTGAAGAAAAGGTTTTTCAAATCTTCAAACTAGCATTCTGACTCCATTCTTAAAAATGGTAAAAACAACAGGGGTTGAACGAAAATGTCTAGTAGGGATTACCGTGATTCTCAACAAGAAGATCAATAGATAGATGCGATCATGAGAGCTAAAGGGTAAAACATATATAAGCAATGTGCCAGGTATACTCAAGATAAGTTACATATAGGTAATACCAACTTCATGGAGATCTACCAAACCTTTAAAGGAAAACACTTTTCTTTTATCTTCTTATCATTCTTGTATGAATTTCTGGCAGTTTTTTTTTAAATGTCCCTTTTTAACCTTTCATGAGAAAACGTTAGATCAATAACCCATTCATTTCAAATGATCATATGCCCCCACCTTTTTCTTCACAACAAGCCAATTCCCACCATCATCCACATAACTTCATTATATACAAATAACAACATTATAGCAACATATACTAAATAAGCAATCCATATAATAACAATTCAATTCATTCCCACTTATAACATTCACACATACCAATTCCAAAATAAATATTTCATTGTTTCAAATTTTATAACACAACACACAACATTCAATCTCCACATTTTTCTGTCCTCAAAACAAATACTCATTTAAAATGAGTCCATAATTAGGGTTAAACCAAATGTAGGGCTTTTCACTTTAAGGCACAAAGTCATATTCTAACGACTCAACACTTCCATAACCCTTTACAATTTCACATTCAATCCCCTTAATTTGAAAACCCTAACTTCCTTAATATGCTTTTGAGAAAATACCCTGAATAAGTGGTTTTTGTGCAATACACATAGTACGACACATCTATCTATAAGAAAATATTGTAAGAAGCAATACCTCTAGCGAGAGAGAAAAAACTCAAAATTCCAACTTTAGTAAAAATGCGATCCGCTTGGAGAGATAGAAAGCCCTCGGCGTGCTCTACATTTTTATAAAAGGAACATGGGATAGAAAATGAGTAAAAAGTGATGAAAATCAAGCTTGAAAGCTTGAAAACCTCAAAAATGGTGGAATGAAGGAAGAAGAGAGAGAAAAAGGATGGAAGAATGAAGAAAAGTGGAGCAAAATGCCTTTTATAGATGCTAAAACCCAACCAGACTGCTCAAGCAACCAATCCTGCGCTTGAGCGTCAAAGACACTACACTGCTCTAGCGATCAACCCTGGGCTCAAGTGAAAATTAATAGCTCCCAAAATCTCAGACTCTGCAAAAAGAAAATTAAAAAAAAAATACTGGATGCACCGCAAGGCTGCTCGAGCAATGGGAAGAAAAACAAAAATTTTGGAGTGCTACACCACTCCTGACACTCATATAGGTAGGCTTATCATAAATTCCCTCGTAAATAAAGCACCCCACAGAACCTCTATTATAAGCCTATTAAAAATGTCATTTGACCTCTTTTCCACGCTATTCACCTTGGGATGGATGTTTTTAACAAACATAATTTTAGTGCTTGCAATCACCACAAATGTTATACTTTACTTGTTGAACTCAAAATCTTGAAGTTTCAAGTGTTGAGTTGAGGTTCTATCATTGGTGATCATAGGTTATGGACTTCAGTCCCATCCATTTCGATGTTTTCTTTTATGTCCCATCCACTTCAGTCCCATCCAAATCTCTTTTATGTGTTTTGGTTAAAGGATTAGTCAAATTTTGGCATCATCTCACAAAATCAATGGTAATTACTCCATCTGTGAGTAAGTCTTACATAACTATGCCTTAAGCTAATATTCCTAGACTTACTATTATATATTTGGCTATATGCCTGTGATGGTGTTGCTTCATTATCACAATGCAAAGATATTGGTGGCATTACCTTGGCCAAATAGGAATTTCCAATAACAAATTCCCAAGACATTATGCCTTTTTGTTACAAGAAGCTAGAGCTATAAAATCAACAACCATTGTTGAGTCTGTTATACATGTTTGCTTTTTGAACCCCAAGAGATAGCTCCTCTACCAAAGGTGAGCACCCACTGGTTGATGTGTGATCATCTCGTTCAGTGATCCAACTAGCATCTGTGAACTCCTCTAGGATGGTAGAATATCCACAATAGTGTATTCCATAGTCTATAGTATTTTACAAATATTTTAGGGCAAATTATGATAATAGTCCTTGTATTTTACCCCTTGTGTCATTTTAGTCCCTATACTTTCAATTGGCTTGATTTTGACCACGAATTTATCATTTTGTTTCAATTTGGTCCATTTGATTACAAATCTTAACATTTTTTTAAACGAAAATACATACATCAATATTATGTGCCATATTTTTAGGGGCAAAATTATAAACTTACTCAACTCAGTTAGTTAACCACAAACAATTTAGTGATAATTTTCCTTAAAAAAAAAAACACTAACGATATTATTAATTGGACCAAATTAAGACAAAATCTAAAATTAAGGGTCAAATTGAGCTAATTCAAAGTGTAGGGACCAAAATGACACAAGGGGTAAAATGTAGGAACAACCGATGTAATTTGCCATATATTTTAACATTCTATAGACAACATGCCAATGAATAAGACTAGGATTACTAGTATATCTGTAACAACCCACATTCATGCCTTAGTCATGCTTGCATGCTTTTATATGTTTTGCCATGTTAAGTTGCATTGCCAATCTTGCCTTGTTTTGCTTAAGTGTGTTGCATGCTTTGCTCTTTCTTTACTGACCCCAAGCCTAAGTCATGCCAAGCCTAAGTCGTGTTAAGCCTAGGTTAATCCAAGCCAAGGTCACCTTAAGCCTAGAACTATCTTGGAACCATTTCCGGTTGACCTCCACCTCTGCCCTAACATATTGGCCGAGATGTCATCATCTAGGCCGAGGTGTGTATTATCTAGGCCGAGATGTTACCTTTGCGCCTAAGTGATCTTGTTCCTGGAATTGGTACGACCTAGACCGAGGTGTCACACATCTAGGCCGAGGTGTGGCATAACTAGGCCAAGTGTTGTGCTTCCTAGCCGAGATCGTTGTTTCCTTACTTGCTGATGCCTTGTCCTTAGCCGAGATGATTACCTGCCGGAGTGCCTATGCCATCTTGCTTGTTGAACACACTTTGTCATAGTCTTGTCTTTTCACTCAGTCACCTTTTTGAGAAGAGCCAACCAGCCGATGCCACGTGTCCCAGTAGAGGGTTAAGTCAGTGAGCTGTTGAGAAACATATCATTTTGTATCATATCCTTGTCTTTTAGAGAGAGAGGCTCTAGGAAGAAGAAGGAGGAGTTCTTAGAGAGGGAATAGATTTCCAAGCTTGATCTTCACACCTTGAGCCGTCTGATTCGTGTCTTGAGGTTAGAATCTTGATCTGCTCTTGCTGTTTTTATTGTTTATCTAGCTGCATTGCATGATCGAGCATGTCTTGAAAGCCATGCATTGCTTTGAAGTTCGGTTTTAGAAAAAGAATATGATATTCATGTGTTCTTGAGGAAAAGCACTGATTTGATATGAAAGCTTGCATTAAGATCCATGTTTTTGTGTTTGTTTTCCCAAGATCTTTAAGTATGGGTACCCAGGTCCATGTTTTCGAACTCATAGCATGAAATCCCAGATTTTGTATAAACAAGTCATGATTTTAGCATTTCATGTTCTTTGTGTACTTCATGTTCATGTTCTTCATGTTCATCAAAAGGGAAGCCCTGATTTTCCCGACTACATTTCCCTGTATGTGGCCATCGGGACCACACCTCGGCAAGGAGGTGTGGGACCTCGGCTAAGACCTGGTTGGTACCCAGCATGTCTTCCCGACATGTAAAATAGTGTTTCACTTCAGCATGCTTTGCCTTGTCTTGACTTAGTTTTGAAGGATCACCGAGGTCATTTGTATGCATGTAAGACTTGTTTTGAGAAGTACATTTAGTAGACTTTGTCATGTGTTTGTAGGACTTAGACCTTTGCTTTGATCCCAACGTCCCAAGAACTATGTGAGTGGTATTTTTAATAAAGCTATGTTACAATGTTTTGATAAGCTTTGCTTTACTTTGATTTGGAAAGCAGTTGATCAAGCATGAATCATTATCCCTGTTTTGTGTGCCAAGTACAAGTTTTGTGTACCAAGTATAAGCTTTGTTTTGGATGACATTCTCAGCAGTCCGTACGTGCTAGGGGACTACAAGCATTTGTAGCACAAGTCCGTACGTGCTAGGGGACTTTAAGCATTTGTGGCACCAGTCCATACGTGCTAGGGGACTATAAGCATTTGTAGTAGAAGTCCGTACGTGCCAGGGGACTTTAAGCATTTGTGGCACCAGTCCGTACGTACTAGGGGACTATAAGCATTTGTAGCACAAGTCCGTACGTGCCAGGGGACTTTAAGCATTTATGGCACCAGTCCGTACGTGCTAGGGGACTATAAGCATTTGTAGTAGAAGTCCGTACATGCCAGGGGACTTTAAGCATTTGTGGCACCAGTCTGTACGTGCCAGGGGACTTTAAGCATTTGTGGCACCAGTTTGTACGTGCTAGGGGACTATAAGCATTTGTAGCACAAGTCCGTATGTGCCAGGGGACTTTAAGCATTTGTGGCACCAGTTCATACGTGCTAGGGGACTTTAAGCATTTGTAGCACAAGTCCTCCCATGCTAGGGGACTCTAAGCCCATGTAGCATCTTGTTTGAAAGGTCTCGGCCACCGACGGTCTATGAACGAATGGATTGTTTTGTTCGGAATGTCATCACCCCAAGTATACGTTGATGTTTTAACATCCAAGAAACTTTGAAAGATTTGAATGATGAACCTGATTCATCCTATGTTTTGTTACAAGTTATGTTATGTATTGTTTTGATAAGGACCTCGGGAAATCATTCATTTAACCCCTTTATTACTTATACCATTCATTGAGTATCCAAGCTCACCCTCTCTTTATATATATGTAGGTAACAAGCATGAAGGTGGTGACGCCGAGATGTGTTGTTTGCAAGATGATGTTTGATCCATGTTATGTCGGCAATATTTATGTCAGCAATTGTAGCACGCCCGCGGGGGACCTCGGCTACAGTTCGGACTCCCTTTTGTGTCGGTTCTAAATCTGAACCGAAGAGTCCAAATCCGGCAAATCGTTTGAGAAAACAGATTTTTTGAAAAGTAGTGCCAAACATGGACTGCTTTGCGGTCTGAGTCGCCACCTAAATATTTTAAAATGGGAAATTTAGGAAACCACGACTCGGTGCGAAATACATGTCAAATCATCACCAAAGTGGTCTTGGCTCGAGCTTGGGTACGATCGGGAAGGTCACTATGAGCACCTTTTTCGCCCGGTCCGAAGACCGGCCTCTACTAACCGTGATATCCGATTTTGAAAACTTTATGCGTTCTTGTTCCGGTTATTAGCCTAGAATTACTATGTGATGCGCACAACACAAAAGTATAGACTAGATCGCCTAATTTGAAAATAAACATTGCATATCCGTTTTGTCTCGAAAAACGTGTTGTTTTCTTTTGCTACTCGCAAGTAGGCTAAAATACGGATTTTAATGAGTTGTTCCAACTTAGGCAATCCAACCTCCACCCACAGGCATTCAAACAGTTTATCATGTAAGCACTTAGCCGCATGGTAAGCATACTGTCATGGCAACATTCACACGCATGTGGTATGCTAAAGCGTAAAATACTTACATCGTACTCCGCGCCAAAACAGTAAACTAGTTAGCAAACATGCATGACCTAGTTCATGTTAAGTGGCTAATGCAACACAGGCATAGATGCAATCTAGAGTAGGCTCGGCTAACCCTAAACATGGCATGTGAAATGCGATCGAATAGCACGTATTCAATTTAGGATTTGAAAATACAATGCGGTTTGTATGATGTCACGAGCCGGTGCATGTAAACAAAATGCATGAATGCACGCATGCATTGCATAAGGTATGCTAAAATAGACATGCCCTAATCTACCATCGAAAGCGGGTAAATAAAAGGGAAGAAAGAAATGGGGGTTGGAAGACATACACCCACTCACGCACACTTATTACATTTTTGCCCTCGCTCGGAGGGACCAAAATAATAATACAGAACCAAATAAATAATTAACTGTTCTAGCTAATTAAATATTACAAATTGACTAAATTAATTAAACAGATTAATTAATCTAATTAAAGCAATAAAATGCCTCGGGATGAGGGCCAAATGCAGTGCGTGCTCGAAACCGGCTCGGAACCGCACTGTCATGCAAGTGTGCCTCTGTTTTCCCTGCTATCCTTCTCAGAAAATTGCCAAAATCCCAGGAGTGCCTCTCAGGGCATTGGGGAGTACCACCGGCTAGGACAGAGAACCACCGGCTAAAGGATATGGCCACCGGCACTGAATGAAGCTATCGGCTGCCAATTGGCTGCCGGTCGGCACTAAACAGTGCCGGTCGGCACAAAATTCCTGCAAAACCTGCAGACCACAGCAGCAGAGGACAACAAAATGCATGGCAGTGTAATTCAAGGTATTTATGCACTACACACCCCTCTTATCATGCTATTAGCTCAAAGGGGGCATGTGCCTCGATTCCCGGACCACCAATCACGCATTTCCATGCATGATGGTCCTAAGAACCAAGAATGCAACTTCACTTTCGAATGCATGCAAAACACATGGTCACAAAAGGGTGCCAAACCTCTATCAAACTCACTTCAAGAGACTTGGCATGCATGTCAATGTGGTGCAAACCTAAGCATGTCATCTAGGATGCAAGATGTACAATGCCATGTGTTTATGCAAGCATACAAACAAGTATAAGAGGCAAGCATGAAAACCAATGAAATGATAGACTTGGATATGAATTAGGCAACTCAAAAAGGCCTAAAATCAGTAACCAAAATGCCTACAATTGGGGACTAAACACACACACACACATGCACATGTTAAGGTACCAAACCCAAGACATAAACAAGCTACGTTCAAGCACACTTGAGATGACTCAAACATGGACTATTAGCATGCAACTTAGGCTCTCAAATCATTTCACACATGATGCCAAATCATGCAACAAATCAAATCAAACAAAGCATGCGAATGGCCTAGGCTTAAGGCAAGCTAATAGGGCATTAAACCACACTTCGCACAAGCATACATGGCATGCACTGATCAACCTAAAACAGGTTTCTAGCATGTCAAAACAAAGCCAAATGGCTACTTAGACGGCATCTAAGAGTCATTAAATCAAACGCATGCATTGAAGTCAAAACAAAGGGGCGTACAACGCATGCTCCTAAAACATTAACAAGACCACTAAGGCAAGGATACAAGCACATTATAAGGTCTGAAATAGCATGTAAGAGGGTTCCAAACCCTTGAAAACATGGAGGCAATGCATCCCACACATGCACCTACTTGAAGCGTACAAGCTACAATACAAAGGGGCTATACAAAGCATGTCAAGATTGACTCAAACGACCATGGACAGAGCTAAACCATGGCAAAATAAGCATACAAGCTTCACAAACGCAAGTCTAAAACATGCTAGAAATAGAGGCACACTTCCTAGACATGTTAAGGTAATAAAAGGCATTATAAGGCAACTATACTAAGCATGCATAGGAGACCAAAACCAACTTGAAAACATGTTATATCATGGTAATATAAGCATGGAAAACAAGCCAAACATGCTCAACACACACTCAAGCATAGACTCACTTAAGAGACCAAAACATGCCCTTTTCAAGGACATCAAGGAGAGGGGGTGGCCCTCCCCTTTTTGAGACTTCAAGGCATACTCTTCACCACTGAAATCCCTCAAGATTTCAGTGGTGAAGAGATCCTATCATCAAAATCTCGGATCTCTCACAAAATAGCACAAAAATGCCCTTTTCAAGGTCTAAGAGTGGTCAAACTTGCTCAAACCACAAAACACTCTTAATGAACAATAAAGAGGGCCTAAAAAAGGAACTTTTATGTGTTATAGACTAAGCACAAAAACTGTTTTAAACTAGACAAAAATGGGATACAAGAATGGGGTAAATAAAGTTAGTTTCTTACCCTTGATGATCCTCTTTAACAATGGTGACCTTGATGCCTCCTTAAGCTTCAAACCAGCCAAGAACACCAAGAACAAGCCCTTAGCACCTCAGTTCCAAGAGGAAGGTGAAACACTAGGTGTTGGTGAGCAATAGTAAGTCACAAACACCTAGTGTACAAAATAAGAAAGAGAGAGATAGGATAGATATAGAGTTTCTAACCTAAAACCAGAGCTCAACCCTCTCCTAAAATGTCTAACTCTCTGATTTTTCTAACCCTTGAGCCAAGAGAAGAGCCTTCTCTTTATAGGCAACAAAAGACTTACAAACTAAGTCATTCAAGGGTTCATCCCTCCATACACGTGTATGGAGGAGAAACAAGAGCTAAACAGCTGTCTAAAAATATCTCAGAAAGCAGCTGTAAAGTGGTCGGCTGGGCAAAATGGTCATTTTGCCAAAAAGAGTGCCGACCGGCACAATATAGTGCCGGTGGCAACACCAGCCAGCCGGTGGCCTCTAGCCACAGCCGGTGGTATGTGGGGATACCTCAGAAGGCATTCCCTGCCCCTCAAAGGCAAAACACAGGTGTTTGGTGCAAAACCAGACACAAAACGGTTAAGTTCGGAGGTCCTGAGGCAGGGCGCGTAGCCGAGAACTCCGGGAACTCCAAACAAACACAAACATGGATAATCACCGAGTGTTCAAGCGGTGACGTCCAAATCTTGAGGACGGTCAAAAATGGGGTGTCTCTGATTGCCCTCTTTGACAGAACTCGAAAGTCATAAGAATGACGGGAGTGAATGTCAAAGCCCAGAGACGACCCATTTTTGACAAGGCCGAAGACTTGGACAATCATGCAAAACAAAACAAGGTATGTGCCCGAAGGCAGGGGCAAAATGCAAAACGAAATGCAAGAAGCCGAGCATAACTTTATGATCATGCAAAGAAAGCTGTAATGAAGCATACATGCGACAGTTATAAGCTAGCATACGCCAATCTACACTACAATGCAGAAAGGATGTAAGAGAATTATGCAATTCTCAAAACGTCTCGCGCGGAGGATACAATACCTGTGCGGCTCGTCCGGTTGCACCGGCCTCAAATAAGCCGTACATACAATATCGTGCCTGCAAAGAAAGTAAACTTAGTAGGTATAATATTGTTAGCAGTAGGCATGTCATGCAAAATGAATGCAAGATGATATGCAATATATACAAGATGATGTATGAATAATGCAAATGATAATGCAATGCAATCGAAACTATATGCAAAGCAAACTACACGTAGGGCAATTGAATCATGATTCAAATCGGAGCAGTTCGAAACCACACAAATGTCAAATAGATTGATGGAGGTGACAAGTCCGTCTCCCATAGAACGATGTCTGATCTATGAGTACTTCGCACGGACACAAGAACAAGTATTGGGTGGAATGACATAAGTGGGGAAATGACCCGCTGGGGTGAGAATAATGATCCTAATGCCGGACGCAATGACTACACTACAATGTAATATGTACAATGGATATGGCGCGCGAGCCAAACCAAATCTTGCTTAGGAAAGGCATGCACACATACAAACCATGTCTAACACAGAAAAGGTGCCGCAACCTCAAACCAAGTTCATCAAGGAATAGGCGCGATGCACATGAACCATGCTTCAACGTGAAAAGTAAGCGCACATACCAGACCAAGCTCAACAAGGAAAGGCGCAAGCCATAGATGGAAGAGATGCAGTGAATGCATGCAACTACAACGTAATAGAAATGGATATTTACAGAAAATGCATGACATATGCACTATATTATGATGATGCACGACATATGCATGTTTTGTTTTTGTTTTAAAATGCATGACATATGCAATAGTATTGATGATGCATGAGATGCAGTATGATGCAATGGCTGCGATTGCAGTTTTCCCTATTCTACCAACGGGGCGATATACTAGGTTGGTTCAGTATCCAGAATTGAGGCGTAAACACGCCGCCTCAACCTATGGGGTTTCCATACAGATTTCAAGCCGAGGGAACACCCCCTGGGTATTTAAACCAGACTTTAGTCTCGGAAATTCCGAACCTTTGTGTTCTAGGCATAAGCCGTTCAAACTCTAGTTTTCACCGTCCCCATTGGTCTCCTAGGAACTCACCACAAACACAGACGGGTGGCTTTGCGGACCACGAAAGTCGTTCGGACGACAAACACCGAAGGAATTGCACCTTGAGAGGATTTAAGGTCTCCTAGACCGTGCGTGTTTAAGGTCTCGCCCGGACCGAGGGCAACGATGAGATCATAAAACAACGCTTCTGGAATGTATGCAAAATGCAATGAGGTGCACCTTAATGCGAAGGTTTTGCACCTCCAGGATTTAAGGTCTCTAGACCATGGAGCAATGATTACACAACACTCTCGTGAGTGTGATGCGAATGAGACACACGAGGGATGCAAATGGGGAATGAGATGTGCGTGTTTCAAAAGATGGAAAATGGAGTGCAATGAGGCAGCGTGCCTCAAGGGATGGAAAATGAAGTGCAATGGGGGTGCGTAAGCGGTAGCGATGAAATGCATGCCAAATGCAATGAGGGCAACAACACCGAAGGTCTTGCACCTCCAGAGTTTAAGGTCTCCTAGACCGTGGGCGTGGTTTCAAAATCTTGCGCGGCAATGCGGCTGTTGAAATGATGATGCGACAATGCATCGCCAAAGGTTTTGCACTTCGAAGGATTTAAGGTCTCCTAGACCGTATGTGTTTAAGATCTCCTCGAATGGCGTGTTTAAGGTCCCGCCCGGGCTAATCGAAATGTCTGCAGCATAATCTGACAGGCGGTAGGCGCAAAATAGCGCGAACAATACAAATGAGGCAAATGAGGCGCACGCACCTCACAGGATTTGAAAAAAAAAAAAAAAAAAACAATGCAAATGAGGCCTGAATACCTCATAGCATCTACAAGAATGCAAATGAAACTCATGAGGTGGCACACCTCGCGCGAATTGAAATGCATGCAAATGAAACGTGTGAGGTGGCACACCTCACGCGATTTGAGATGAAATGAATCACGTGAGATGGCACATCTCACGTAAATAGAAATGAATACTAAGTGCGACATGCTTGCAACACAAAGTACAAAACGATGCAAGTGTGACACGTGTGCCGCACAAAATACAAAAAGATGCAAGTCGCAGAGGACGTGCAAAATGACGCGCCGTGCCGCACTAGACAAAGTGATGGATGCATGCACGCTGCAGGGTAACTTTTGAATCTTGTAAAAGACAAAAGGATACAAAAGGATACAATCTTCGCTTGAATTTGAGCGTCACGCACAGTAGAGACGGTCCGAAGTCAAAACGGAGGCCGGTTGAGCATCGGGGATGCATTTTCTTGTACTTTATTGATCTATGGAGACCCAAGACCCCTCATCTTGCCTAAAAACACCCTTGGGAGCACCACCGGCTGGGTGGGGTGGTCACCGGCTACCACCGGCTGCCTAAACTAATCCATCGGCACAAAAAAGTGCCGACCGGCAGAAAATGCCTGATCGGGGGCAGTTTTGACAATTTGCTCCGGGCTTTATAAAATAGGGTTTTAAACCCTATTTTCCTTACTTTCTTCCGCCGAAAACTCCTCCTCTCTCTCTCTAGAGTGTTTTTCCTTTGATTTCTCGCCGATTTCTTCGCATTTTACACCTGTTTTCTCGTCGGATTCGCGATATTCTTCGCGTTTCGGACATTTTCGACCGAACAAAACTTCGTTTCAGTGCACTTTTCGCCGTTTCTGCCTTTTCGGGACTTGTTCCCCTTGATATTCTCTACATTCCCGTGTATTTTCATCTCCCGGCCTTTCCGGCCATCTTCGGTCCGTTCGGGGTTGACTTTTCCAGTTGACTCTTCACATTCCGCCCCAGTTTTCATCTTCCGGTCATTTTTCACCACTACTACCCATGGCAGACGATGTTCCACACGTCGGGACTCCTCCGGACCATGAGATGGACCCCGGGGTCGAGCTCCTCCCGTTGAGCGAGCGCCCATTCGATCCGGCGACCTATCGCCCGGCCATCCACGTGCTACCACCCGATGGACTTCGCCATTTCGCGGCCGGCGGGGCTTTGGACCGGAGCTTTTCTGCTGTGAGCCGGCCTCCACTTGTCTTCTGGCGCCGAGGTAACATTCTCGTCTTTTTTTTTGCAATGTAGGATTTTACGTCAGCTAGTAGCTAAGCTGAAACCATTAGCGCTTGGTTACGATGTCTTGTCTTGTAGTTGATTGTAGACAAATTAAATCGACACTGTTTAGGATTGGCCACATGCACACACCTTTGCACTAGTCTGAATCACCTCAAACACAGCGGCACAACCGCATTTCCTTTGAACTCACCAATACCCGGTATTTGTTTGAATCTGAAAACCTGCACACGTGCTAGACTTATACTGGATCACATAGACACACTGTAACATCATACATTGTAATCCACCGTAGGCGTACTATAACCCGATATCTGCTCGAATCCGAAAAATGTGCACACATGCACCATGTGCGTATCTTTGTCCCTCTCACATCTTGACACATCCACCGTAGTCCGCATGATACTGCGAAACGACATTTGTAATCCACCGTAGGCGTACTATAACCCGATCTGCTCGAATCCGAAAAATGTGCACACATGCACCATATGTATCTTTGTCCTCTCAAGCATCTTGACACATCACGCCGTAGTCCACCTTGATACTGCTGAAACGACATTTGCTTGCATCGAAAGCGTCTGGGGCGTGCACCATATTTACACTGCACCACTCAAAAACACATTGACGCATTGCATATTGTAGTTTACTGTAGATACACTGGCACCCGGCTTCTGTCTGAATCTGAAAAACATGCACACATGCACGAAGTTTACACTGGAGCATCTAAAACACACTGACGCATCACACGCTTGTAATTCACTATAAGCACACCGGCACCCGGTTTTTTGTTTAAATTTTAAAAATCTGCACGCATACCAGATTTGTACCGACTGCATATCTTCATATGGCTTTGCAATTTCTTGACTACAGGGAGACTCCCATACTCTCCGTGGGTATGGGAACGTCACCACTCACGATTAATGCAGCCATTTGCGCCGATTAGCCGTATTGTAAGCCGGGCGGCTTTGGCACCTTCTGCGAGGACTCTCGGGCTCTCGCTTGCGGACCTCTTCTTGCACCTGGCGAAGAGGTGGTGGGACACCACCAATTCTTTTCACTTATCGGCGGGGACATGGCGATGACCCCACGACTTCTCGATGCTCACGGCATCGGGGTGAAATCCGATCCCCTTTGATCTGAACATGGGCGAGTGGATTGCGCTCGATTCACTTGCTTGGCGGCGCCGCCACTTACTCGTCGAGATTCGTCGCTTCTCTGGTTCGAATCGATTTAGTCACGAACCATCTTTGGTAGACGCAGCTCCGATGACCCAGGAGGCTGCTGAGAGATATGCACGCGGCTTCCTCATGTTCTTGCTGGGGACCACCCTGTTTTCCGATCGGGCGAACACAGTGCCCCTCTGCCTGCTCAGCGCTTTGGTGGATGTCGAGAGGATTGTGCAGTATGACTGGGGGGGCGCAGCTTTGGCCACCTTTTACGGTTATATGAGCTCAGTCTCTCGTGGCAGTGGACAGCTGCTAGGAGGCTACTGGCGAGCCTGGGAGGTACGTCTTCTCCTCTGCTTTACATTTCTGCTCTGTACTACGTATTACGTACTGCACACTTGTTATGCCTTTACAATTCTTGTACTGCTTGTACACCGGCACACACATACTCTGCTTTATACTTCTTGTACCTTTGTTCACCTGTACAATCTGCTCAATACTTGCACAACATACGGCTCTGCTATTTACGCTTTATTACGTGATACCTTTTTACGATAAATGTTCGACATACATCTTGCGTTGTGGGTCTATGCCTACTTTCGAGCTAGAGCGATCTGGGAAACAGAACCCTCTAGTCGTCCTTCTCTCGCCCTTCTGACAGGCGATCGTCCGGAACCGGGACACTTTTAGCTTCTTCCGCCGTTCTTGACACCATCACCCCCAGTACGTTTTACTTCTGATCGTTTAAGCTTGCTTTCAAGCGTATATTTACATGTCGATAGATAATCAAGCGTATTTCATTTCGGTCACTGGCGGTAGTGGGCTCCACTACCGGTGATCTGAGATCGGTATCTGCGGTGCCGCCGAGACCTCGCGCTACAGATTCTCTGGAGGGCGATGTCTGTCGGGCACAGTACAGGTGGCGTTTCATCGCCGGACCCTAGGGTTGCGGGCGAATAGTTCGATCCATCCTCCGGCGTATGAGAGGCGGGGATCTGACTTCGGCGGATGGAGGACTACACCCTTGGTGGCCGTGGGCGTAGATCTTAAGCGAAGCGAGGCGACTACTCGAAATGCGTCAGACCTTCTTGATCGGCCTTTGGCGAGGCTCCGTGATCGGTGAGGCTGCGGCGCCAGCGGCAGGCGGCGAGGCAGGAGTGGGGGCCGTCGCGAAGGCTCGAGCTTCGTGGCGAGAGAGTCAGAGGGGCGAGGGATGTGGCTTTGCCTGCCTACCATGTTGACTTCTGAGGGGGAGTGGGGAGACCTACGGATCTCGTTTCCTCCTCCTGGCCATGAGTTGGCGGTATTCTGACTTGCCTCGGTATGTATTACTTTATTTACGCATCTTGCATTGTCACTTGATTCATTGGATATCCGAGAATCTTGATGTGTTTAATACTTTTGCGAGCTTCCTTGAGTATACCGTCGATCTGTGGGTGAATGCCTCCTGATGGGGATCTTTGCGGCCGGACTCTCGGCGCTTTGGCGTCTGACTGCCGGTATGTTCTCGACCACGATCTCAAATCATACTCTGCCGCACAATCTACTATCTTTGCACAAAATTTGACAAAGCGCTCACGGCTTTTATACCTTTGTACTCATACTGCGCATTACTTGCAGCGATAAAGCGCTCACGGCTTTCACACCTTTGTACTCATACTGCTTGCATTCTTGCATCTTGCAGCGATATCTGCTCGCTTTCACGATGTGTTTGTTCTTTATATTTTCGACCTCCTTTCGATCCCTCCGATTGGGTGGCGTTGCTCAGTGGGCCTCCTCTCTACTCGGGATGGCGGGATATTCCCTCGTACTAGAGGGGCCGGTCACGTGGGGAGCAACTCACGAGCTCGGTTCGAGGATGGTGAGTCGGGCGGGGGAGTCATTCTTGAGGCGGGGATAGCTCGGGCTCGGGCTCCGATAGTGGCAGCTCGGCGATGCTTTTGTGCTTACGCCGGGAAGAGGCGAGGGACCCTTAGGCATGAGGCCTCTGGCGATGATGATGATTTTCTTTGCTTCTTTTCTTTATTTCTTTTCTTGTACTTTTCTCTTTTTGATAGATAGAGTACTATGTCTTGCCCTTGAGGAGTTTTCTTTTCTCAAACTATGTACTTGAAAAAGATGATATGAAGCGAACTTTTATGCGAAAAAGAATGTTACATTTGCATATCTCTGTATATTTTGTACTTTGGCGCATTGCATCATATTACACCTTAAATGCAAATGATATTGATCGTTATCGACAATTGAACACTTTCCTTTGTAATAATCAAATAACCAACTAAGCGACAAAAGCGGCTCATACAAACCCTTTGCTCAATCCGAACATCTGACCCATACTTTCTTTGAGGACTAATCTCTGGGGATTGATCGCATTTAGCGCAACTTCGATATTTGGTTCATTACGCACACAAACTACGAGCAGATAGCCCCAATATGATGAGGCAGATCCTGGCCCGACATTTGCGGTTGAAACACATTCGGATGTTCCCAAATTTTCCCTTCTTTCTCTTGCTTTGCGGATGTAGAGAAGCCGCGGCATTACGAGCCTGACGATTTTGAGGTAAAGAGAGGTTTGTTGTTGTTGTTTTTCTTTAACTTGGGTGTCAAGCCTACAACTGGACACCACCGGAGAACTCAAGTACAGAAAGTAAAAGGCACACGACCTAAACACAACGAGACACACTTGGAAAAGACTCAAAACTAAGTTGAGACTAACAAACCAAAAGACACGACACGGACGTGTTTGAAAACAAAAGATCTCGAGGAGCCAATTCTTCCGGGCAGGTTTCCCACCCTCTCTGATTTGTGATTCTCGCATCACTCGGCCCTCGAGCTCGGTTTTTCTCACAAGACCTTCTTCTCACTTTTCTCTCGGCTTACACCTCTCTATTCTTTATTCTCTCATTTTCCATCCCTCCCCTGAGTGATTGATAGATGAATAGGAAGCGGCGGATTCATGCCGTCTGACTAGCTTCATGGCTATTTCTTACAGTAGATAGAGCACCTTTCGGCAAATGCGTCTTTGACGGTGGGGGGAAGACAGGATACCTGGCTCAACTGTGCCCCTAGTTCATTACTCTGACCATTCTTTGTTGTTGTTGTTTTTTTGTAAAAAAATTTTGACCAAAATGAGAGCTAGATTAACGTGCTTGGGCAATTTTTGATTTGAAAATCATACAAGTCAGGTTGCAAGCATTGAAAGTTTTCCCTTTTGGGTCCAAACATGGTCCAATTTTGGAAAATGGAATTGTTTTTAGAAAATAACCAACCTCGGTAAAATTTTCAAACCATTTTTGCGGACAATCAATGCTTACGAGCACGGAACTCACCATCGAGATCGCATAACCTCGGATTGGAGGCAATTTGGAAAATTGCCCCTAGCTCAAAAGGGAGAGGAAGGGCAGCGGAAAGTTGCCCCTAGTTTGGATGACGGAGGCGGCTTTGGCAATAGAGAGCGGAAAGTTGCCCCTTGTTTGGATGATGCGGCGGCATGCCTATTGATGATTGAGCTTGATCGGGTTCTCGAGCACGCGGAAGGGCGAAGACGACCCTGAACGATATATGGACACTCGCCTTAAGCGTTGGTGGTGGGTTCTGAAGGAAGTTGATCACGTAACTCCAATTGTTGCGACCGAGACATCGGATTCGGAGGAAGCATTAGTAATCAAGACCATTACATGGGTGAGGCGCTATATGGAAGCGTTGAAATTTGGACTTGAGGATGAAGTTGCCTCGTATCCCAAACATGGGAATCAAGCCTTACGTAGTTCGGGGTTAAGGTACACTCAGGTATTTAACCTCTCCCTTTTATGCTCTAATTTTTGCCAAGGCGCCTATTGCAGGTTTTCGACCTTGCGAGCTTTGTTCTTCTTTCCTTTTTTCTATTCTTTTTTTTTTTTTGCATTTTTCTTTTCTTTTCCTTTCTTTTTTCTTTTTCCTTCTTCTTTTTTTTTTTACATCTTTGAATTTTTTCTCTTTTTTTTTTTTTTCTTTTCTTTACTCTAACTTTTGCCTGGGTCGCCCTTCCGGGTTTTCGGCCCAGCGAGCCTCTCAAAGGGTAAAAGTGTAGCAAGTCCATGCCAAATGGTTTTGAAATTGAAGCCTCTCCATATCCAAGAGAGCGACTGTTGTAGGAAAAGTCCATCACGGTTGCTTCTCAAGGTTCGCTTGGTGGGATTTGATCTTCTTGATCTGATGTTGATGCTTCCTACTCGAGGGCTGCCTCAAAATGGGCCACACAGGCGTTGCATTGATAGCTATCTTTTGAACATTCTGGATGCCGGTCCAAGGTTTGAAAATGGGGGTCTCAAATTTGAGGCGATCCTAAGCCGCGTAATTTCGAGAGTGATTCCACATAGGTCTTCGCAAGATTGCGCAAAAATGTTTTGTTTTTGAAAGTTTTGAAGAAAGCGACAAATCGCTTGCGTTGGAGGCAGTGTGGAACCAGTCTGGATCAAGCCAGGGTCCTTCTCAGTACTCACGCTGGCAAGCATGATTTCATTCATTAAAAGCTTAACATGCCTTTCTCTCTCTTAGATTGATCAAAATTTTGCAAAACCCGAGGAATTACTTCCTCTTTGTTTTTATCACCGCAGTGTTCAAAAGGTTTCGAAAAACTTAAGTCAAAGCAATAATTTTTAGGGCACAAAAGAGGAGGCGGAATGCATTGTCACCCCATTCGAATTCTCTGGCACAACTAACCCAACACGATCAATAAACATGGAAACACGGTAACCACAGTTGTTTCATTCAGATTTCCTTGGGTGTAAACTGGCTCCACAGCGAAGGGGGACCCAAAAAGAAAGCAAAAAGAAGTAATTACAAAACGGTGCTTGAGACAACAACTCTAAAGTCACCTGGTATTCTTATACAAAAGAGGGACTGACTCATTACAATTAGACAGACCCTTAAACAAAAGGACTGACTCAAAACAATGAGACAGACTCAAGACAAAGCAAAAGACTGACTTGATACCCAAGTCAGGATTTACAAAGCTAGCATCGGCAAGTGCTCAAAAATGCGTGCCGAATGCCATATCAAAAATGTACCAGACACTGCCCGCAGGCGGTTGGATCCCATTTATATACTAGCGGTATCGGTGTCCTCGGTATCTGTGTCCTCACAATCCAAGAACTCTGTAGTGACTGATTTGGCCGAGGTAGGCGGGAGGATGACCTTGTTATCAATCAAATCTTGTACTTCATGCCGAAGGCGGAAACAATGCTCGATGGCATGGCCGGTCTTGATGGTACGCCTGATCTTGTGTAGCGTCATGGCTGTAGGAGATTCTTTGGCAGAGGTCGTGGCTCCAAAGGCGTAGGATGCCCCTTCTTGGCCAAAATGAGGAGCGCCCTAGCCAGTGGCATGTAGAGAGCATGAAAGGCCCTATGCCCCCGCGCTTGGGACTTGGAATTCTGAATGTTCTTGCTTGGCCTTGTGGCGAAACGGATCGGCGGCGCGGGCTTGGATTCGATCCTTTGCAGTGCGAGATTGGAAGTGAGAATCTGTGGCATGGCGGGGCTGTCGATTTTACGACCGACTTGGATTACCTTCGGGTTGAGTGGGGAAAACATCATCCACAATTTTGGCTGTCGCGGATACTGTTGTTTGCTCATCCCCGGCTTTCAAAGCACAGGCGCCTGGCCGGTTGTTCCAAGTCGGCATCTACCTTTACTTTGTCTTTGCCTCTGGCCTCAGCCTGATGAGAGGTTTGGGTCGGTACTGGTACATCACTGTTGTGGGTGGAGGTCATCTCCGACTGATTGAGCTCGATCATAATCCGCCCACGGCGGGGCTCTTGGGGTTGAAATTTCCGGCATCTGGCGCAACCGTGGCGAGTTGACATTCGTGGCGAGATCCGCCACGGACCTCTGGAGATCACCTATCATCCCCATTAACTTTCGAATGTAGTGGGCTCATGAGCTGATAGAAGCGAGGTCAGTTGGGTGTGCGGCCAGGCGACCTAAGCGGGTGCGGCATATCAACGATAGTATCGTGTGAAGTGGTTTCTTGACTTAGTGCGGCCGTCATGACCACAATCTCTTAGAGTTACGCATCATGTTCGGTTTGCCTCGGCAAGAAGGCACTAAAGCTGATCGACCTACGAATCTCTGGCCGAAGCGGAAAACAAGCGATATTTATTAAGCAGACCAAACAGGCGTGGTCGAACAACGCACTCTACTCTCAACACTGTTCTCCAAAATCAACATCCCAAATCTGAATCGACACCGCAGATATAAGCGATTCTAGCAACGATCACGTCTGGGTGCCCGGAACTATAAGCGGCATATGCATTCCTGTGAGATACACTCTAAAAGCACATAGCGGTAAATGAGAGTCAATACACCCCTATGTTGGGGTAGGGTTTCCCTGTCCTATTTTGTCGAGCTAGGGTTTCACTACGCCTTGGCCGGTTTCAAACGACCTATATCGGGTAAGCAACTTTGTCCTAATTTGGAATGGTCACTATGGATTCGAATATGCACTAGGTCGAATGGTCAAAGAGGGTGCCCGGTAAAAGCAGGGTTTGTGTTCCCCTGCTTGGCGAGCCATAGCCGGTCGACCTTATGGTCATGCCTTGACAAGACAAGCCTCCGACAAACGCTCGGGAATAGCAGATGGCCAACACGGTGTCCTAGGCGCACCAATGCACATGCAATGCAAAGAAACACATAAGTGTAGTCAAAAGCAGGATATCACGAGTTCAAGTCAAGCTCTCTAAACTCCCAGTGATGCGAAGCTATGCGCCCGAGGGACCTCGCTCTGATTCGGACTCCCTTTGTGTCGGTTCTAAATCTGAACCAAAGAGTCCAAATCCAAACCGTCGTTTGAAAGCAGATTTTTGAAAAGTAGTGCCAAACATGGATTTGCTTTTGCGGTCTGAGTCGCCACCTAAATAGTTTTAATTGGGAAATTTAGGAAACCCTGACTCGGTGCCGAAGGCCACATGTCCGTCATCACGAAAGTGGTCTTGGCTCGGGTGCTTGGGTACGGGCGCGGAAGGTCAGCTGTGAGGACCCCCTTCGCCGGTCGAAGACCGCCTCTACTAACGTGATATCCGATTTTGAAAACTTTATGCGTTCTTGTTCCGGTTATTAGCCTAGAATTACTATGTGATGCGCACAACACAAAAGTATAGACTAGATCGCCTAATTTGAAAATAAACATTGCATATCCGTTTTGTCTCGAAAAACGTGTTGTTTTCTTTTGCTACTCGCAAGTAGGCTAAAATACGGATTTTAATGAGTTGTTCCAACTTAGGCAATCCAACCTCCACCCACAGGCATTCAAACAGTTTATCATGTAAGCACTTAGCCGCATGGTAAGCATACTGTCATGGCAACATTCACACGCATGTGGTATGCTAAAGCGTAAAATACTTACATCGTACTCACGCCAAAAGCATAAACTAGTTAGCAAACATGCATGACCTAGTTCATGTTAAGTGGCTAATGCAACACGAGCATAGATGCAATCTAGAGTAGGCTCGGCTAACCCTAAACATGGCATGTGAAATCGTCGAATATACGTATTCAATTTGGGATTTGAAAATACAATGCAGTTTGTATGATGTACCGAGCCCGGTGCATGTAAACAAAATGCATGAATGCACGCATGCATTGCATAAGGTATGCTAAAATAGACATGCCCTAATCTACCATCGAAAGCGGGTAAATAAAAGGGAAGAAAGAAATGGGGGTTGGAAGACATACACCCACTCACGCACACTTATTACATTTTTGCCCTCGCTCGGAGGGACCAAAATAATAATACAGAACCAAATAAATAATTAACTGTTCTAGCTAATTAAATATTACAAATTGACTAAATTAATTAAACAGATTAATTAATCTAATTAAAGCAATAAAATGCCTCGGGATGAGGGCCAAATGCAGTGCGTGCTCGAAACCGGCTCGGAACCGCACTGTCATGCAAGTGTGCCTCTGTTTTCCCTGCTATCCTTCTCAGAAAATTGCCAAAATCCCAGGAGTGCCTCTCAGGGCATTGGGGAGTACCACCGGCTAGAGACGAAGAACCACCGGCTAAAGGATATGGCCACCGCACCGAATGAAACTATCGGCTGCCAATTGGTGCCGGTCGACCTCTTGATGCAGTCGGCTCAAAATTCTGCAAAACTGCAGAACCCACAATGAGAGGACAACAAAATGCATGGCAGTGTAATTCAACGTATTTATGCACTACACTCCCCTCTTATCATGCTATTAGCTCAAAGGGAGCATGTGCCTCGCTTCCCGGACCACCAATCACGCATTTCCATGCATGATGGGCCTAACAACCAAGAATGCAACTTCACTTTCGAATGCATGCAAAACACATGGTCACAAAAGGGTGCCGAACCTCTATCAAACTCACTTCAAGAGACTTGGCATGCATGTCAATGTGGTGCAAACCTAAGCATGTCATCTAGGATGCAAGATGTACAATGCCATGTGTTTATGCAAGCATACAAACAAGTATAAGAGGCAAGCATGAAAACCAATGAAATGATAGACTTGGATATGAATTAGGCAACTCAAAAAGGCCTAAAATCAGTAACCAAAATGCCTACAATTGGGGACTAAACACACACACACACATGCACATGTTAAGGTACCAAACCCAAGACATAAACAAGCTACGTTCAAGCACACTTGAGATGACTCAAACATGGACTATTAGCATGCAACTTAGGCTCTCAAATCATTTCACACATGATACCAAATCATGCAACAAATCAAATCAAACAAAAGCATCACGAATGGCCTAGGCTTAAGAGCAAGCTAATAGGGCATTAAACCACACTTCGCACAAGCATACATGGCATGCACTGATCAACCTAAAACAGGTTTCTAGCATGTCAAAACAAAGCCAAATGGCTACTTAGACGGCATCTAAGAGTCATTAAATCAAACGCATGCATTGAAGTCAAAACAAAGGGGCGTACAACGCATGCTCCTAAAACATTAACAAGACCACTAAGGCAAGGATACAAGCACATTATAAGGTCTGAAATAGCATGTAAGAGGGTTCCAAACCCTTGAAAACATGGAGGCAATGCATCCCACACATGCACCTACTTGAAGCGTACAAGCTACAATACAAAGGGGCTATACAAAGCATGTCAAGATTGACTCAAACGACCATGGACAGAGCTAAACCATGGCAAAATAAGCATACAAGCTTCACAAACGCAAGTCTAAAACATGCTAGAAATAGAGGCACACTTCCTAGACATGTTAAGGTAATAAAAGGCATTATAAGGCAACTATACTAAGCATGCATAGGAGACCAAAACCAACTTGAAAACATGTTATATCATGGTAATATAAGCATGGAAAACAAGCCAAACATGCTCAACACACACTCAAGCATAGACTCACTTAAGAGACCAAAACATGCCCTTTTCAAGGACATCAAGGAGAGGGGGTGGCCCTCCCCTTTTTGAGACTTCAAGGCATACTCTTCACCACTGAAATCCCTCAAGATTTTAGTGGTGAAGAGATCCTATCATCAAAATCTGGGATCTCTCACAAAATAGCACAAAAATGCCCTTTTCAAGGTCTAAGAGTGGTCAAACTTGCTCAAACCACAAAACACTCTTAATGAACAATAAAGAGGGCCTAAAAAAGGAACTTTTATGTGTTATAGACTAAGCACAAAAACTGTTTTAAACTAGACAAAAATGGGATGCAAGAATGGGGTAAATAAAGTTAGTTTCTTACCCTTGATGATCCTCTTTAACAATGGTGACCTTGATGCCTCCTTAAGCTTCAAACCAGCCAAGAACACCAAGAACAAGCCCTTAGCACCTCAGTTCCAAGAGGAAGGTGAAACACTAGGTGTTGGTGAGCAATAGTAAGTCACAAACACCTAGTGTACAAAATAAGAGAGAAAGAGAGAGATAGGATAGATATAGAGTTTCTAACCTAAAACCAGAGCTCAACCCTCTCCTAAAATGTCTAACTCTCTGATCTTTCTAACCCTTGAGCCAAGAGAAGAGCCTTCTCTTTATAGGCAACAAAAGACTTACAAACTAAGTCATTCAAGGGTTCATCCCTCCATACACGTGTATAGAGGAGAAACAAGAGCTAAACAGCTGTCTAAAAATATCTCGAGCATTTGTAAGAAGTGGTCAATTTGGGCAAAATGGTCATTTGCCAAAAAAGTGCCGGCACAAAGAGTGCCGACCGGCACAATATAGTGCAGTGGCAACACCGGCCACAGTGGCCTCTAGCCACAGCCGGTGGTATGTGGGGATACCTCAGAAGGCATTCCCTGCCCCTCAAAGGCAAAACACAGGTGTTTGGTGCAAAACCAGACACAAAACGGTTAAGTTCGGAGGTCCTGAGGCAGGGCGTGTAGCCGAGAACTCCGGGAACTCCAAACAAACACAAACATGGATAATCACCGAGTGTTCAAGCGGTGACGTCCAAATCTTGAGGACGGTCAAAAATGGGGTGTCTACAGCAATCTTGAAGATTATGCTTCTTAAGTTGTAGTTCATGTATTTTGTTATGCCAGCTTAAGAAGCTTTTTGATCAAGATGAGAAATGTATTTTACTTTATTTGTATTCAAGTTGTAAAGCTATGTAATGATGTATGTCATTTCATTTCATTTGATCTATGTACAGCTTTTATGGACTAATTAGATTTACATATATCGCTTCAGCACATGTAAGCCCCATATATTATACTCTGCTTGTGTGTGAATTCTTGAAAGTTGGCCTTCGGTAATCTCGGGTTACTGGCCATCGCGACACCATTCTACTAGAGGTGGAATGGGGTCGTGACAGAATGGTATCAGAGCACGAGTTCCTTATAGTACGTTATTCACACACTTTGAGTCCTAAAGAGCATAGGATGCCCCTTAGAATGATGTTAGGATTGCATCATATTGCTTGCTATTTGACAAGGTGTGCATCATCTCGGTATGATCATTTGTTGCTTGCATACATGTCTATTCGCTCATTTTGTTTTAAGAGTCACGTTTTGCACACTCCTAGCATCATGAGAAGGGGTAGACCTCTAGTTAGCCGAGATCAATCTGAGGACAGGTTGAACAGATTAGAAAGGTTGGTAGAGGGTTTGACCCATGAGTTGAGGCAAGCAAGGCAACAAAACACTAGCACTACATCTACTCGGTAGAAGCGGGACGGATGGGTTCCACCTCCACCTCCTCCAGTACCGCAAGTGCCTCTGCAACCAGCTTTGTACGGAGACGGCATATTGACCTTAATCAAAGAGTTCAAGAAGATGAATCCGCCAAAGTTCCATGGAGGTATAGAGCCAATGAAGGCGGAAACATGTGTTCTTGAGATGGAGAAGTTGTTCGAGGCTTTTCCTAGCACCGACGCTCAGAAGGTGTCATTGGTAGCATTCACATTGGACGACGACGCTCGTAGGTGGTGGATGATCATCCGAGAAGGTAATCCAAACTTGACTTGGGCCAGATTTTTGGAGTTATTCTATGACAAGCATTTCCCCCTTAGTGTCCGAGATTGCAAGACCACAGAGTTTCAGATGTTAACATAGGGTAGCAAAACAGTGGCCGAATATGATCGTGCTTTCACTGAGTTAGCAAGCTATGCACCACACATGGTCGATGACGAATACAGAAAAGCAAGGAAGTTTGAGAGTGGACTTCGGGGACCAATACAAGATCAGGTTAATCTGCTCAACATGTTGACGTATGCCGGAGTGTTAGACAAAGCCATCCTGGCAGAAGCCAACTTGAACAGAAGTTAGAGTTTGGGAGAGAAGCAGAAAAAAAGGCAAACCTATGACGATCGCCAGGACCTGTGTGATGCCGAGAAGAAGAAGAATGTGGACACTTCCAGCAGCACGAATCAGGAAGGTGGCACTAGGCCGACATGTACAAGTTGCAGGATGCGACATTTTGGAGTTTGTCATTGGGCATCTGGAGCATGTTTTGAATGCGGTGAGATGGGTCATCGTATTAAGGATTGGCCCAAGGCAAATGCTAGAGATGATAAGAAGAGATGAGAATTTGACATTCGGAGTTGTTTTGGGGAGCATGGTAAGTTAAGTTTGGAGGACCAAACTTCTTTAAGGGGGGAATGATGTAACAACCCACATTCATGTCTTAGTCATGCTTGCATGCATTTATATTTTTTGCCATGTTAAGTTGAATTTCCAATCTTGCCGTGTTTTGCTTAAGTGTGTTGCATGCTTTGCTCTTTCTTTGTTGACCCCAACCTAAGTCATGCCAAGCCGAAGTCGTGTTAAGCCTAGGTTAATCCAAGCCGAGGCCACCTTAAGTCTAGAACTATCTTGGAACCATTTCCGGTTGACCTCCACCTCTGCCCTAACATATTGGCCGACATGTCATCATCTAGGCCGAGGTGTGTATCACCAAGGCCGAGATGTGTATTATCTAGGTCGAGATGTTACCTTTGCGCCTAAGTGATCTTGTTCCTAGAATTGGTACAACCTAGACCGAGGTGTGGCACATCTAGGCCGAGGTGTGGCACAGCTAGGCCAAGTGTTGTGCTTCCTAGCCGAGATCATTGTTCCCTTACTTGCCGATGCCTTGTCCTTAGCCGAGATGATTACTTACTGAAGTGCCTATGCCATCTTGTTTGTTGAACACACTTTATCATAGTCTTGTCTTTTCACTCAGTCACCTTTTTTAGAAGAGCCAACCAGCTGATGCCACGTGTCCCAGCAGAGGGTTAAGTTAGTGAGCTATTGAGAAACACATCATTTTGTATCATATCCTTGTCTTTTAGAGAGAGAGGCTCTAGGAAGAAGAAGGAGGAGTTCTTAGAGAGGGAATAGATTTCCAAGCTTGATCTTCACACCTTGAGCCGTCTGATTCGTGTCTTGAGGTTAGAATCTTGATCTGCTCTTGCTGTTTTTATTGTTTATCTAGCTGCATTGCATGATCGAGCATGTTTTGAAAGCCATGCATTGCTTTGAAGTTCGGTTTTAGAAAGAGAATATGATATTCATGTGTTCTTGAGGAAAAACCATGATTTGATCCGAAAGCTTGCATTAAGTCCATGTTTTTGTGTTTGTTTTCCCAAGATCTTTAAGTATGGGTACCCAGGTCCATGTTTTCAAACTCATAGCATGAAATCCCAGATTTTGTATAAACAAGTCATGATTTTAGCATTTCATGTTCTTTGTGTACTTCATGTTCATGTTCTTTATGTTCATCAAGAAGGAAGCCCTGATTTTCCCGACTACATTTCCTTATATGTGACCATCGGGACCACACCTCGGCAAGGAGGTGTGGGACCTCGGCTAAGACCTAGTTGGTACCTAGCATGTCTTCCAAACATGTAAAATAGTGTTTCACTTCAGCATGCTTTGCCTTGTCCTGACTTAGTTTTGAAGGATCGCCGAGGTCATTTGTATGCATGTAAGACTTGTTTTGAGAAGTACATTCAGTAGACTTTGCCATGTGTTTGTAGGACTTAGACCTTTGCTTTGATCCCGACGTCCCAAGAACTATGTGAGTGGTATTTTTAATAAAGCTATGTTATAATGTTTTGATAAGTTTTGCTTTACTTTGATTTGGAAAGCATTTGATCAAGCACGAATGATTATCCCTGTTTTGTGTGCCAAGTATAAGCTTTGTTTTGGATGACATTCTCGGCAGTCTGTACGTACTAGGGGACTATAAGCATTTGTAGCACAAGTCCGTACGTGCCAGGGGACTTTAAGCATTTGTGGCACCAGTCCGTGCGTGCTAGGGGACTATAAGCATTTGTAGCAGAAGTCCGTACGTGCCAGGGGACTTTAAGCATTTGTGGCACCAGTCCGTACGTGCTAGGGGACTTTAAGCATTTGTGGCACCAGTCCGTACGTGCTAGGGGACTGTAAGCATTTGTAGCACAAGTCCGTACGTGCCAGGGGACTTTAAGCATTTGTGGCACCAGTCCGTACGTGCTAGGGGACTTTAAGCATTTGTAGCACAAGTCCTCCCATGCTAGGGGACTCTAAGCCCATGTAGCATCATGTTTGAAAGGTCTCGGCCACCGACGGTCTATGAACGGATGGATTGTTTTGTCCGGAATGTCATCACCCCAATTATACGTTGATTTTTTAACATCCAAGAAGCTTTGAAAGATTTGAATGATGAACCTGATTCATCCTATGTTTTGTTACAAGTTATGTTACGTATTGTTTTGACAAGGACCTCGGGAAATCATTCATTTAACCCCTTTATTACTTATACCATTCACTGAGTATCCAAGCTCACCCTCTCTTTATATATATGTAGGTAACAAGCATGAAGGTGGTGACGCCGAGATGTGTTGTTTGCAAGATGATGTCTGATCCATGTTATGTCGGCAATATTTATGTCGGCAATCTTGAAGATTATGCTTCTTAAGTTGTAGTTCATTTATTTTCTTATGCCGGCTTGAGAAGCCTTTTGATCAAGATGAGAAATGTATTTTACTTTATTTGTATTCAAGTTGTAAAGCTATGTAATGATGTATGTCATTTCATTTCATTTGATCTATGCACAGCTCTTATGGACTAATTAGATTTACATATATCGCTTCCGCACATGTAAGCCCCATATATTATACCATGCTTGTGTGTGAATTCTTGAAAGTTGGCCTTCGGTAATCTCGGGTTGCTAGCCATCGCGGCACCATTCTACTAGGGGTGGAATGGGGTTGTGACAATATCTACTTAACTTACCAATAGCAAAAGCAATATAAGGTCTAGTTGATGTCATTACATACATAAGATAACCAATAACTCTAGCATAATCTAGTAGATTTACTGCTCTACCAGTATTTGTATGCAATTTCAAATTCATATCAAAAGGACTGCTAGCATGTTTACAATATCAAAATGATTAAAGTTTTTAAGTATCTTTTCTATATAATGAGATTATGAAAGACAAAGTTCATTTTTGTTTTTGATTATTCTAACGCCTAGGATTACATCAACAATACCCATATCTTTCATATCAAAAGTAGATAATAAAATTTCTTAGTTAATTCAATGTTATCTAGATCAGTACCAAAAATCAACATATCATCAACATACAAACAAATAATCACACATTTTTTTTTCTTCAAATCTGTTATACACACATTTTTCTGATTCATGTGTACGGAAACCATTAGCTATAACAACTTGATTAAACTTTTCATGCGACTGTTTTGGCACTTGTTTGAGTCCATAAAAAGATCTACGTAATTTATGTACTTTAGACTCATGTCCAGGCATAACAAAACCCTTTGGTTGCTCTATGTAGATCTCTTCATCCACCTCTCCATTTAAGAAAATTGTTTTTATATCCATTTGGTGGATTTGAAGGTTATAGATGGATGCTAAGGATATCAAGACTCTTACTCTTATAGTTGCAATTCTAGCAACCGATGTATAAGTGTCAAAATAGTCTAACCCTTCCTTTTGTGTGTAGCCTTTGGCTACTAACCTTGCTTTAATCTTTTCTATTGTTCCATCTCCTTTCTTCTTTTTCTTAAAGATCCATTTGCAGCCTATAGGTTTAGAACCATCTGCCAAATTAACTAATTTCCAAGTATTATTTCCCATAATCGATTCTATTTCATCATTTATCACTTCCTTCTAAAATGTAGCATCTTGAGACTTTATTGCTTTTAAATAAGTAAGTAGATCAGACTCTACACTAGGCAAAATCATGGTTCGTCTATAATGTGACTCTCTAGTTCCTTCAACTAGATAGACTATAAAATCTAGTCCAAAAGATTTTACTGTTCGCATTCTCTTACTTCTTCTAGGTTCATTCTTTTTAGGAGAAGCATCTACTTGAAGCAGTGCCAAAGGTTCACTTGGACTGTTGACCTTTGGTATAGAAGTATAACTATTGCCATTAAATACCACATCTCTAGATTCAAAAACAATATTAATTCCTATGGAATCATTAGGTTCTATTAGCATGAATCTATATGCTTTGCTATGCTCTGCATGTCCTTGGAATATACATTCTATTCCTTTATCTCCTAATTTCCTTATTTTAGGTTTGAGCAATCTCACAATTGCTCTATAGCCTCAAATCCTAATATAATTTAGACTGGGCTTCCTTTTCTTCCATAACTCATATGAAGTAGTCTTAGTCTTTTTAATAGAAACTCTATTTAATATATGACAAGCATTTAATAGGGCTTCACTGAAAAATTCACAACTTAGTCCCGAATTACATAGCATAGCATTGACCATTTCAAGCAAAGTCTGATTTTTCCTGTCTACTACTCCATTTTATTGTGGACTATATGCCACAGAAGTTTCATGGATTAAACCTATGGACTCACAATAGGCAGGGAATTCATATTCATTCCCTCTATCTGATCGCAAACATTTTACTTTAGTATCACACTGATTTTTAACTTCGGTTTTATATACTTTGAAATTTTCAATTACTTCATTTTTAGAATGCAAAAGATAAAAATAATAGAGTTTAGAACAATTGTCAATAAAGGATACAAAATATTTTTTACCACCTCTAGTTGGAGTACTACTATGCATGTCACAAACATCGCTATGTACTAATTGAAGTAAAGTACTAGAAAATATGTCTACTTTAGGAAATGGATTTCTTGTAATCTTGGTTTTCATACAAGTACTACATCTATCATTCATGTCAAAATAAAATCTAGGAATCAGTTCCATATTAGCCATATTATGAAATTTATTAATATTAACATGTCCTAAACGATTATGCCGTAAAGACACATTGTACCACCCCCAAATTATTTAAATTAACAACAATACTCATAACATGATTAACTAAAAATTTTACAATATCACTTAATAACATTAGCTCAAAAACCTTCTTTCTCAGTGAACTATACATCAAAAATTACAAACTTGCATATTCATGTCTTAGTTATATCATCAGTTCTATAGTTCAAGAAGTTAGTAGATACAGTTAAAAATGCCCTAATGGCTTACAAACATTAAGGCGAAGCCTTGTTACAACAAAATGGGCTGGCAGTCCCAAAACAAATAAGCTCGAAGCTTCCATATAATACATCCATGAGCCTTTGTGCTCTAGTCTTCCTCTTTGAGATGGTTACACATCACCGAGTCTTGAAATGTTAGATTGGAATGAGCTAGATGTCCAGTAGAAATATTTTTAATCGATTACCTAATTATTTGAAGAATCCATATGGCATTATAACAATCCAATACACATTTTAGTGCAATCATGTTAAAGATTTAAGAAAAGATGCATAGGTATTATTGTGCCACCCCAGCCATATTTTAACACCGAGGAGTAAATATGTCATGAAGTCCCTAAGAGGAGTCCCAATACATATATACATATAGATTTAAATCCAAAAATATCCCCATATTTGCTGGATATTAATACGACAAGGAATGGGCACTGTCACGACCCAAACCCGCCCCTATAGGTTTAGCATCATGACAGAGTGGTATCAGAGCACGAGTTATACCGCACACATGCGTCCATATGAGCTATAGGATGTCTTAAAAAAGAAATAGAGACATTGCATTGACATGTGTAAGTGTGTGTGGAATTGTTATGTGTAAAGTGATATAAAAAAAAATATGAATATGTGAATTTGTGTGAACATATTTGAAAATGAAAAATGAAATCCATGAGACCCATCTTCCTGTGTTTACATATAGACAACGGAAAGAATAAGAACTGTATATGAATTTGAATCCTCTAATGCTCAAATTGACTGACTAGGGAGAATGAACGGTGAAGTAAGACAATTGCTACAAATTACATGCAAAATCGCTATGTGATAATTAGTGTGGGAATCATACACTCCTTGACTTGGAATGACTACTGAACATATTGATTGAACTTGGTGAATTATACGAATTATGAATTTGTATTATATACCTTGGAACACTTAATATGGAGAACTTTTGGATTTGGAAACCTATGTCAATTATCAGCGAATGAAATTTTGTTGTTAAGTTTTACTAGAGGGCTAATGATAGCTAGACTTATGAATTTGTGAACATACTGGACTTGAAGGAATTGACTCTAATCTTGAATACTCTTGAACACTATCGATGGACTCCGAAATTTGAGAACTTATTGACTTGAATCTGCTCTGAACTATTAGTTATGTCGTTGATTTTGGGAAGAACAAATGAAGTGGGATTGCCTTGTCATCATAGTGCATATCTTAGAATATGAATTTCGGATGGGTACTGGGAATGAATGACTGATAATTGCCTATAGGAACCTGTAATAGCGTGAATGTGTTTGTGATCATCTGCTTATATGAAATGGTTAAATTGCATAACTTACTTGCTTGTGTAATGTATTCTAAACCATGAGTGAAAGAACTGAATGGTTGATAATCTGTCACTCTATTGTGCTACATTACCAAATCAGGGTTGAAGACCTCTTCTGTGGCAATTAAATGTTTGATTTTATTATATCCAGAAGAATTATGCAAGCATTGATGACACGCTTCAGTATGTATACAAATTTTAAATTTTGAGAATTTGCTGGGTTGGTCCTTTACACTGTACTTAGACAATTGAATATGACTTGTTATGAATGACATTTTGAACTCTACTGAAAATGGATGGACATGGGAACATACTATAATTGACTGTGTTATGGAAATGCTGCGTATGTTTTGAACCATGACCTCCTTGAAATATGGTGATGAAGTAATGATGGATTAATGACATATGCTCCAATTTGTTAGTGAAATATTTCCTATCATTTACTTATATGGAATAACAAAACTGTAAGAACACACACTTTTGATATATGCTATAGACTGATAAGAACTGTTTAGAATATAAAGTAAGGTTGGGAATTTGTTTGCTACAATATTGAATTGACTAGCTTGCTGAGACATTTCTTTGTCGCACCACTGAAAACCTCTTGGAATTATGGAATCCGAATGGATATTATCCCTGTTGATTGATATTCACCTAATGGAAATTATGATATTGTGAATGAAATTATTGTGATCTACTTATTCTAAATGACTGAACTACATGAACGATTTGCATGTATGATATTTTGGACTTATATGAAATTTTGTTGAAATGTTCCACTTCATGATATTAAATTTTGGGAAAGATCGAGAAACTTCGCTTATTTCTTTGCCGGATTACTGTGATCATGGGTGTTGAATATGGGAAAAATTTGATCAATCTTGTGTACTATGGTATAAAGGGAGAAATTATTTGAGCAACGGAAAATGAAATGATAAATAGACCCGAATTTGAGTTGTGATATGGTAAGAGGAAATGCTAATCAAGGGAGAATATTTGCACTCACCCCAAAAAATACCCAGAATACTAGGACTGTTATCTCAAGAACCTTTACTTTTGTGATTGAATATCCATGTGTTAATTGATTATGGACGTATATGCACTTTTATTCGGAATGATTGACATATTAGTTTCTATCGATTGAACTATCAAGACCATGATTTTGTGAGCATGTGGTCTACATGGATACCCCGAATAGTAAACTTTATATCATGTATAATTATAAATCTGTATGTCTACATGTGAGGCATATTTGAGAATTGCTGAATACGACATAGTACCTATTGATGCGACTTTGATATGAATCACTATGACATGACTTAAATATAACCGTGAGAATTGGTGGACTTAAAATTCTTATGAAACTGTCAATTTTCTATTCAAGCAAATTGATTGTGACCTCTAAATAAAACTCATCTAATTTGATTGTTTATAACAAATGTCCAGAATATATAACGAAGAAAGATTGAATTGGCTGATTGCTTACTTTGACCTTTGAACTGTTAACTGATTTAGTTTCATTTATTAGAGGCTGTGAATTGAATATGAACAAATGATTGGGTTATTTATGCTAAGGGAATGGTTAGAATTTGAATTTGAGAAATCACCTCCTTGTTAAGTTGTATGTAGATTGTCAAGAACGAATTATCTTATTTCTGACTGCTTGTTTCTATTCGGACTCAATGTTACAAGAATTATTAACCATGAACTATATTGATTATGGATACTACTTCAGAGTAAAAACTTTGAACATCTGAAAGTATATGAATTTGCTACGTTTTGTGATTGATCACTTCAGTAGCACATTTGTTGTTAAGGGGATAATCTTTGGATTCGTTACAGCTTTCTTTGCATGATTATAAGTTATGCTCGGCTTTGTGCATTGTTCTTGCATTTTGCCCCTACCTTCGGGCGCATATCTTTATCTGTAGCTTGTATTCTTTGTCTAAGTCTTCGGCCTTGTCAAAAATGGGACGTCTTTGGGCTTTGACACTCACTCCCGTCATTGTTATGACTTTCGAGTTCTGTCAAAGAGGGGCAACTGTAGACACCCCATTTTTGACCGTCCTCAAGACTTGGACGTCATTATTTGAACACCTAATGATCATCCATGTTCGTGTTCATTTTGAGATCCCGGAGGCCTCGACCGTGGACCTTGCCTCAGGATCTCTTAACTTGACTGTTCTGTACTTGGTTTTGCATCAAGGACTTTTGTTTTGTGCTTTTGAGTGTGGGAAGAGGCTTGTTAGCGATCCCTAAAACCCACCGGCCGTGGCATGAAGCCACCGGCCTTGTTTTTTTTCCACCGACCAAATGTTTGGTCGGTCGGCACTCTCTTAGGTGTATCGGCTTTTTTGTGTGGTCGGCCGACCATTTATTTGGCCGGTTGTCTCTTTTTTTGGCCGGTACCTCCTTTTTTCCTTTTTCAAGCATTGTGCATGCCAGCTCTGCCAGCTGGAATACACGGACTTGTCCTCCATAATTGCACCCTTTGCACCTTTTTTGGTCAAGCTTCTTGGAGAAGCTTGCACCCTTTGCTCAAGCTTCTTGAAGAAGCTTGACCCTTTGTCTTAGCTTCCTCAAGAAGCTTAGACCCTTTGCCTTAGCTTCTCTTAGAAGCTTGACCTCCTTGACCCTTTTGCCTTAGCTTCTTTAAGAAGCTTAGGCCTTTGTCTTCCTCTATAAAAGGAGACCTCTCTTCTCCTTTGAAGAGGTTCAGCAAATCAGAGTTACATAGCATATATACACCGCTCTCTCTCTCTATATATATATCTCCCTCTCTCTCTTTATTTGTGTGTGTTAAAGGGTCCAAAAGGGTGTTTTGTTCTTAGTTTTGCACTAAGGCACCTAGTATTACACCATACTTGGGTTATTGGGGGTGTTGGGAGGTTGTTCTTAAAGTTTTTGAGTTGGTTTTGATCAGAAGAAAGGGACTGGACTTGCTGTTCTTCAAGTGTTCTTCAAGGGTGAGCTAGTTACTTTATATTCCCCAATCTTGCACTAGCTTTTAACCGACTTTGCATGCTGTTTTGAGCTTTGTGTATAACTGATAAAAACTCTGATTTTTCATGCTTAAGATGTTTCATTAAGGTCTCTTTTGTGTTTGGGGTCGACCTCCCCCTCTTAGGCCTTGTTTGGCCCATTTTGTGCCTTCTTTGTTAAGCTTTGGGAACCTTTGTGTATTGGCCTTCTCACCACTGAAATTCAGAGGATTTTCAGTGGTGGTGAAAGGGTTTTGCGGTCTTGCATAGGGGAGGGACACCCCTCTCCCTTTGTGTTTCATTTGCTTGTTGTTTTGGCTCATAAGGGTAGCATGCATGCTTAGCTTCACTTGGCTCCATTTTAGAGGTTTTTTGGTGCTATTTGGTCATATCATAACTCTGTTTTTGGTCGGATTGATGGTCCATTATATGCATTATACACTTGCTTAGTAATCCCCTTTATTGCCATAACATGTGTCATGCATTTAGGCCATCATCCTAGCATACTTTAGCTTGACCTCATGAAGCTCTTAGTTATGTTTTTCCATGCTTAAGGTCTGTTTGGTACTGATTTGGTCATCTTTGCCATGTTTGGTATAGCCACCATGCATCTTGGCTTGTGAACTTTGAGTGTGTGAGTCATAAGCATGCTTTAGTTGGGTTGTTTCAATGATTTGGAATCATTTCCCATGCTATTTCAGTCCATAATCCATACATGTATGCTTGCATTCATCATTCTTTCCATACTTTGAAGAGGTGTTCTTTTGTGCCTTGCACGCCTTCATGTTTAGGTTATTTAGCTGCCATATCAGTAGGTTTTGGGGGTTATTTGGTCATGCTTGACCTCTGATTTTGGTCCCCTTTCCCCTTTGGGACTTGCCTCATGTGGTCATGACTTAAGCCCCTTGGTTAGTTTCAAGTGTTGGGCTTCTTTGTGTGCCTTACTTGCATGATTTGAGTGGCTTAGCATCATCCCCTTTGCATGTGTTTCAGAGCTTAATATGTTGGTAAAATGCCCATGTTTGTCTCTTTTAAGTATGCTTAGAGTTGCCTCTTTGATGCCTTAGGTGATGGGCCTTGGTGTATGCATGTTTCCATGTGTGTTTTGTGCCTTTGTTGCACCCTTTTGGCCACTGTTTTGGGGTGTGGCTGAGGTTCCTCCATCTTAGTATAAGTCCATGGATCATGCATTAGTATCTTGTAGTATGCTCATTAGTATCTTATCGCTTTGCCTAGTTTCCTTTCTAGGTTGCATTGTAGTATTGCATGCTTAGCACATTGTACATTTACATGTTTAGTTCGCATTGCATTTGGCATGCTTTGCTAAACTTAGCCTCATATTGCATACTTGAGTCACATTGCGCACATGCATTGCATTTTGTTTGGTTTGGGGTGTCAAACCAAACATGAGGAGTGAGGCGCGTTCGTACTTAAAGTGACGAAACGCGTCTCAATTCTTGGTCGCCGATGCCCATGGTCTCAACATGATAGGGTGTGAAGCATTCATTGGTTTTTGTACATTCATTTACATTGATTTGGAAACCTGGTGCCTTTGGCCATCATTCATCGAAATGGGTGATTGGTGACCCGAGGACCGAGGCCCACACTCCCTTGAGTCCATAACATGATAGGAAGAGTGGACATGCACACATTGTCTTGAAAATTCCATGCCATGCACTGTCTGTCCTCTGCTGCTGTCAAAACAGGATTCTGCAGGAAGATTTGGCCAACCGGCTACATACAGTGCCGATCAACCAAAAATATCTAGCCGATGGCTTCACAACTGCTCGATGACCATTTATCAACGGCCGGTGGATCTTTTCCTTGGCCGATGGCATCTCACAATGCTCAGGGAGCAACTTAGAGGCATCTCCAGGATCTTCACAATCCTCAGAGGTGCAGAACAGTGCAAACAGAGGCAACAGTGGCATGGCATCAGGTTTCCGAGCGAAGCGAATCAAGCATGCATCATCCAAGCATTTCAAGGCGGAGCTGCGGCCACATCCTTTTTGTAATTAATTATTAATTAATTAGAGTTTTGTAATATTTAATTAGTTAGGGTAGTTAATTGTTTATTCGGTTTGTATTATTATTTGGACCCTCCGAGAAAGGGCAATTGTGTAATAAGTGTGCCTGAGTGTGTGTATGTCTTCCAACCCCACGTCTTTTTCCTTTTTATTCACTAGCTTATGATGGTTAGATTAGGGCATATTTCAATTAGCATACTTATGTTTGCATGTTTGCATTCATTCATCTGTTTTGCATGCACCGGGCTCAGCGCATCATACTAACTGCATTGTACTTCAATTCCAAGTTAAATACATGTTATCCGTTGCATTTCGTATACCATGTTTAGAATAGCCGAGCCTATTGTAGTTGCATTTTTGCATGTGTTGCATTAGGCATCTCTGTATAGTTAGGATCATGCATGAATTTCTAACATAGCTTCTGTTTTGGCTTGGAGTACTCGGTAAGTATTTATGCTTTAGTATCCTTGCATGTGTGTGAGTGACTGCCATGATAGCATGCTTACTATGAGGCTAATTGCTTATGTGATATATTTGCCTGAATGCTTGTGGGTGAAGGTTGGATTATCTGAATTGGAATAATGCATTGACTACGAGTTTTAAGCCCACTAGATAGTGGCAAAACCATGTTTTCTAAGCCCACCTGAGGGTGGCAAAATCTTCATTTTAAGCCTACTTGCGAGTAGCAAACCGCTTTCAAAAACAAACTTGAAATGTTTTGTTCCAATTTGGGCGATCCGGTCTATACTTATATGCTGTGCGCATCACATAGTAATTCTAGGCTAATAACCGGAATAAGAGCACATAATATTTTCAAAACTAGATATCATGGTTAGTAGAGGCTGATCTTTGATTGGGCGAGCGGGGGTGCTCATAGCTGACCTTCTCCAATCGTACCCAAGTTCGCGAGCTGAGGCAACTTTGGTGATGACGGATACGTGGCCTTAGGCAACGAGTCAAGGTTTCCTAAATTCCCCCAAAATAAAATATTTAGGTGGCGACTCTGTATCTGGCAAAGCAGTCCATGTTTGGCACTTTTTTACAAAAATCTGTTTTCCAAAATGATTTGCCGGATTTGGACTCTTTGATGACTCATCGGTCTTGCATTGCATTCTGCGAGATTAGATACAGGACTGTGACTTTGAGCCCAAACTGTAGTCAGCCCAAATGAACAGAACGGGGGATTTCCCCCGGGACGTTCGGGGATGTCTACAGTTTCTGGCGACTCTGCTGGGGAGTTAGAGAACTTGACTCGAACTCATGATCTCTTGTTTTGATTACACTTATGTGTTTCTTTGCATTGCATTTGCATTGGTGTGCCTAGGACACCGTGTTTGGCATCTGCTATTCCTGAGCGGTTAGCCTGAGGCTGCGTGCCATAAGGTTGATCGGTTACGGGCTCTGCCAGTATGGGAACAAAAACCCCGGTTTTACTGGGGCACCCTTTCGACCATTCGACCTAGTGCATATTCGGAATCCATAGTGACCATTCCAAGTTAGGGCAGGTTGCCTACCCGATTATAGGTTGTTTAAAACCGCTGCTTGCGTAGTGAAACCCTAGCTCCTGAAAAAAAAAAAAAAAAAAAAAAAAAAAAAAAAACCCCAGCCCAACATAGGGGTGTATTGGCTCTCATTTACTTGCTATGTGCTTTTAGAGTGTATCTCTACAGGGAATGCGCATATCAGTTTGCAAGTTTGAGAATCGAACTGAGAACCGGTATTTTGGGAATCGATTATCTCTGGTGTCGATTCGACTTGGTCGATGATTTGGGAACAATGATCAGTGTTTGAGGACAGTCTGTTCAGCTTACCAACTGTGTGTGGTGATGCCCAACTGTGTGTTGTGTGTTTATTTACGCTGTTATGTTGTCCGTTTGTCTGTTTGTTTATTTCCTTATTATTGCTTTATTTATCTTTTTGCTAGGTAGTTTAGCACAATTGATCCAAACCAAACTGATATTCCCCAAGCACTCTGGACTAGAGGCCGCCGACTCAATCAATCTGAGGATCTGGTCAACAGACAACCAGTGTTTTGTTCCCTACCCCCGGTTATCAGACGGAGATCGAAAAGACGCAGTGTATCCAAGTAGAGATTGCCAGATCAGTAGTCTTTGGACAGTCAGGTTGAGATTCCCGAGGCTACTCCAGAGATAGACCTACCAGTAGTTCAGTTGGATAAGGGCAATATGTCAGGAACGACAAGAATGGAAGAAATGATGCTTCAGATGCAGGAGGCCATGAAAACTATGCAACAAGACTCTGCCCGTCAAGCGGAGTTTGCCAAACAACAGGCCGCAATCATGGCCTAACAGGCAGAGCTAATTACCCGACTACAGCAGCAAGTCAGGGCATCAGCTTCACACCCAGCTCCTCCCTCACCAGGAGTTCCAATACTCGGGGAGGCGGCGAATGTCCAGAATGTCTAGGAGGATACAGACATCCCAATAGGGCCGACTCCGCCCCCGATTCTACCATAACTATCCAAAACACTCACTAACCTACCAGATTCCCCTTTTGAGTTCGAGACGGATCCCACAGCGTTAAAAGTGAGCAAGCTCGAAAAGCTGTTCAATAAATCTCAGGGTGTGAAGTCCATCCCGGACATTGAGGATGGGTACACCGACGCAGCCATGACGCTGCCAGACAGATTTAAGATGCCGCATATCGACCGATTCGATGGCTCCGGGGATCCTATGGTACACCTGCGGCAGTTTTCAAACATTCTAAGGCCAATGGGCCTCACCAGACTACAGAAGCTTTTCTTATTTGGCCGGATCCTGTCAGGTGTGGCGGCCATCTGGTACGCAAAACTGGAGGATGATGTTAAAAGGAGTTGGGATGAGATGGTCGAGGCTTTTGTCGCTCAGTACTCCTATAACACGCAAATCGAGATTACAACCCGTGATCTCGAGACGACAAGGCAAGAGCCTAAGGAGAGCTTTTCGGAGTTCGTAACCAAATGGAGGGCCAAGGCCCCAATGATGACCCTAAGGCCCACTGATAAAGATCAAATTCAGATGATTGTGCGCAATCTCCAGCCTAAGCTGATGCAGAAAATGATCGTGCTCCCCTTCCCTACCTTTTCAGATCTGTATGAGATGGGAGTACAGATTGAGGATGCCTTGAAGCAAGGCTTGATCGACAATGACAGAGAGCAACCCAGGAGAACCTTTAACCGCAACACCAATGCATGCCCGAGCGGCGCTACAACTACAAGAGCCTCAGAAGTGAGCATGGTCACCACCATTCCCCCTCCAAGAACCATGGCAGCTACACCATTCTCTGGTGCATCTGGAAGCAATACACAAACAACCAAATACCCGTCCAAAAACCAAAGAACTGTCGCTCCACTATATATGCCCCTATCCAAAGCTCTAGGGGTTTTAATCAGAAAAGGGCACTTGAAGCCCCTAGAGCCACGGCCATTGTCGGAAAAACTTCTCCCTATCCACAACCCAACCAAATATTGCGCATTTCACCAACAGCACGGTCATGACACCGACCAATGCTTCCGATTACGTCATGAGATTCAAGATCTCATTGATAATGGGGTGATTGTGCCTCCCGAAAAACCCAATGTCACTACAAACCCTCTCCCACCACACCACCAAGCTCCACCTCCCAAAAGAATTAACTTTATCCAGACTGGGGTCGTGTCTTACGATCCTAGCATATATATCACCCCATCCCACCTACCCAAGCCGGAGGTGCTCCTTCCTGACTGCACTAACTTGTGCATGTTGGACATCTCCAGAACCCAACCCGAGCCAACAGTGGTGACTGTCAAAGACAGAACAGGGGTGATTTCAGAGGAGAATGGGATTGTGGAGTTAGAATCTGAGGAATCTGGGAGTTTTGCTGAGAACGTATACAGTCCGAGTGACTACATTCTGTCAGTAGGCCAGGTTAGGCCAAGTGTGGAGTTGCCAGAAAGGGCAGAGCTTTGTATAGTACAGAGGGACGGATTTGATCAGGGGTCAGATGACTTAGCAGCTTTGGAAGGGGACTTCGCTAACCTCCAGTTTTTCAGTGAACAAGATCCAGTGGTGTTATAGCGATCCTGGTATTCTCTTTACTGTTCAGTTGTATTCCAGACTCGGTTCCATGGAGTTGGTGGTTGTGTCTACCTTGTTGTCATCCTTTAATTACTTATGTTTGAGTTTTGGGATGTGTTGGTCTTGTTTCGAGCAGGTGAGTTGAGCCTTGGTCTAAAATCTTGTTGCCAGGTTTTTGGTCCTTCCGCTGGAGCGGGTCGTCTAGCGCTCGAGCAGAGATTGCACACTCCCAGTATCTCGTGTCCCTGCAAAACTTCTGCAGGTGTGATTTCTCGCCGGCGGGTCACTCGGCGGGATTATTGGCGCCGGCGAGTAGTGCTTTATGCAGAAAGTTACGGGAGGAAATCTCGCTTCGAGCATGGTTTTCACGCTCGAGCGGATGTACTTTATTCTTGTGTCTTGGCGCTCGAGCGGGCCTTATTGCGCTCGAGCGTATGTAGTTTTTTGTTCTTGATGCTCGAGCGTTGTGTTTTCCGCTCGAGCGGTAATATCGTATAACAGAGGGTAGCTGGGCATTTTTGAATCACTTTTTACACTTACACTCTCTCTCTTACTTTCCCAAAAACATTTTTGAGAGCCTCTCTCTCTAGAAACTCCCTTCTCTCTAGGGTTTGATCTAGTTAGAGTGTTTGCCTTCCCTTTTCCTTCCCTTTGTAAAAGTTGTGTTGATCGTCGAGGGCTTCGTTTTGATCCGTGGATCTTGGAGTTTGGAGCATTTTGATTTTCTTCATCTCTTCCTTGGGCTCTAAAATTTGAGGTAGGGATTCCTACTCACTCTTATGGTCTTTGACATAGATTTTTGGTTGTTTTGATAAAGTGTTGAAGTTGGGAAATTTTGGGACTTAGGGTTTCAAAATGTTAAAAGAGGGTTTTTTTATTTTGATTCTAAAATGTGTAATTTGGGTTTCAAAATAAGGGTATTGTTGTTGGTTGTTGATATGTAGACCATTGGGTCAATATTGGGAAATGGGGTAGAAAACCCTAATTGGTTGTATAAATTAATTGGTATAATTAATTTGGGAAAAGTGTTGTTATATGGAATTGAGTTGCAAATAATGAAATTGGCTCATTATATGTTAGAATAGTGGAGTTGGATTTATTAATCACTCACTCTTGAAAACATTGATATTTATCTGTTGAAGCTTTTATTATCTGTTTAGAAATAATTACTTTGGGCTACCGGTGGAGGGTAGTTTTGATTGTTATAGACAATGCATGATGATCAGGCAAACTAAAACTAATCAATTGGTTATGTCATAGAGTATGACGGTTGATAGAATACATTGACGTTATGTATTGATTGTTTGAGTATATGACCTATGTGTATATACGTTGTATGTGTGGGAGAAGATAAGGGATGTACTCCACGGTTTAGAGGAAGATAAGGGATGGACCTCTAAACCGGATGTTGTTTGGGAGGAGATAGGGGATGGACTCCACTGATACAGCTCATATGCTTGTCAGTTACTGTGTTGATACAGCTCATATGCTTATCTTTGGAAGTGTCGATATAGCTAATATGCTTATCTGTTGAAATGTGGATACAGCTTGCATGCTTATTTGTTGAGATGTTGATACAACTAGTATGTTTATCTATTGTAAAAATGGGAAACGTTTAATATGAGTCATTGTCTCATATAAGTGATTGGCCAGGTTCTGAGCCGTTGATATAAATTGTGAAATTGATAAGAAATGGGAAATGAAATGAAGCATGAACATAGTAGTCATGAAATGGAAATGGGTTATGAATTGATTTATGGGAAACGAACATTTATCAATTGCTAATGTCTTAGTTACTGCCCATACTGTGTTTAGCATATCTCTACTGGGCGTTGGCTCACCCTATATGGGACATTATTTTCAGGTACAGGTAGCATGCCACCCCCAAGGACATAGCTTGGATGATGATGAGAGTTGAGGACTCTTTTTGTTTATTTTGTTTATATTACATGTAAATCAAGCCGAGGGCTTATGTTGTATAGAGTTAGTACTCTTCTTTTGTGTAACCAAGTGTTGACTCAGAAAGTTGTAAGCCCGTAGGGCATTTGCTTTTGTTGTTAACATGTAATATTACTGTAAGAACTACTCTGATGAATAGAAATGGTTGATTTCTTTTATATCAATGCATGTCTAAAGTGATGGGTTTTATGTAATATTATAAGGGCATTACAGGACATGGCAGTCAACTGGTCGAATCTCGAGGAATCGACAGAGGTTACCGGGTGGCTAGAGGATCAACCAGATGTTATGGAAGAATTCCAACCAGAACAGGGCCCGGTGGGGGCAAGAATATCAATTGTGACCAGAAGGGTCAGAGATCAGAATGCATCGCCAGAGAGCGCCGGTGCCAAGAATTTCGCTCAGGAACTGAGCAGTTTGAATACGGGAATTATTGAACAGGTAGTTGTACTGACGCAGTTAAAATAGGAAAGGTTTGAGGATTCTGAGAGAATCAGAAAAGCTAAAGCCCATGAGGGGACTGAAAATACTGTGAGTACAAGGACAGTAGAAACAGAGCCAGACAGGTGTCTGTCGGTTGCTGACGGAATGTGGTGGGAGGACGATGATCTATGTCTTGTCCACACGGATGAGGATTGGGGGAGCAATCAACCAGACGATACCTAGTACATTGGTGAAGTCGACCATATGACTAGGAGTGGACGGTATTTCAAGCCTCCACACCTAGATCAACCAGAGGCGTCTGGGAAAGATAAGGAGGTAGAGAAGCAAAAAGAGAAGCAACTCGAAGAAGAAGTGGTATTGAAGCAGTTGAAAAAGATACAAGCAGACATCTCCATCTGGGGACTGCTTATGGCATCACGAGTGCATCGACAAGCTGTCTTATCGGTCATGGACAAGGCCAAGCTCTCAATAGACACCATGCCCGAACAGCTGGTGGGTTTAGTTTTTCTGGGAGGAGCTACCCTGATGTTGACTTTCTCTGACAAGGAACTGCCACCTGAGGGTGCGAATCATAACAAGCCACTCTACATCTCCGTGGAGTGTAGGAACAAATGGATACCCGTGGTACTTGTCGACATAGGGTCCGCCATCAATGTATGCCTGGCGAGGACTGCATATGCAATCGGTTTAAAGACCGCGGACTTTGTGCCAATGGCCCAGGTGATTCAGGCATATGATAACACAAGCAGAGAGGTAATGGGGACGGTGAAAATCCAGACCAAGGTTGGGCCAGGACATCATGAGATAGACTTTCACGTCCTAGAGGTTCCCGCCACTTTCAACCTACTCTTGGGACGGCCGTGGCTACACCAGGTAAAGGCAGTTTCGTCCACCTTGCATCAGATGGTGAAATACCCCCATGGGAAAGGAGTAGCCATTGTTTTTGGAAATTCGTCGATCCATCCACCACCAGAAGTATCTACGCCAGTTTTGGAAATCGAGCACGGTATAGAGAATGTGTTCTTGTCGGGTTTTACCTTGGCTGAGGCCCGGGTCATTCAAAGCATCATGGCTATTAATGAGGGGCTGTATGTCAGTGCTCAATTAGTATACCTCATGAACAAGCTCCAACACGTCCCCGGGATGGGATTGGGGAAAAGTGGCCGGAAGGGCGTTGCAGCATTGGCCGAAGTGCCACATAACCCACATACCTTTGGTTTGGGTTGTCTGCCCACCAAAGAGGATTGGGTAAGGAAAGACAAGGAGATGGCTGGGAGAGCCAGAGCAAAGCAGGCAGGGAAGCCTTTTGAGTTAATGCACCGGCCCATCCAAGGTACCCTAAACGGATGCTTCGTCCAGGAGGGGGAGGACTTTCTATTCTGTGGCTTCCTAGAGCCGTGGCTGAATGCAGAGAGGAAGCGCATACCAGGTTTTGAGATCTTCTTTGACCTGCAAATGTTCGTAGATGATGTTGCCGAAGGGCAAACAGACCCAACAGTTGAGGTTGAGCAGAGCAAGAGAATGGAGTCTGACGGCGCCAAAAGTGAAATGGGGGTAGCATTGGCTTGTCTACTTTCAGATCCTCCGATCGTACAGAAGTGCTTGGGGGATAACTTCTCGGTATGCATGATCGGGAATGAAACAGCTATGAGCCCACCATCAACCATTTTGGATGTATCTATCACACCCTCTCTCATTTGGCAGTATGAAGAGGGATTTTTGTCTAGCAGCACCGGGTCAGGTAGTGAGCCGGAATCTGATTCCACCGAGTCTTGTGAGTCAGAATCAGGTTCTAGCTCGACTGAGTCTGAGTCTAGTATTCCTGGGGATGATAACCCAGGTGCCACAGTTTTGTCCAGGTCGTCTTTTTCTTTCTCTTTTGAGTCTGTTGTAACTGAAGAATCGGACGATTTGGATATGCTTAATGAGAATGATGTGGCTGTGGTTTCTGAGTACTTTTCTGTGCCTTTGATTTATTGCTTGAATCAGGACTTTCAAAATTTTGATAAAAACGACGAGGAAGAAATTCCTCCGATTTTGCAACAATTAATTGATCAAGAGTAGGAAAGATTTGTTAAACCTTTAGTTAATGAAATCACTACTGTGAATATTGGTACTGAGAAGGACCCGCGGCTAGTCCAGATCGGGTCCACGTTGTCTTCGGAGGAACGCGAGAGCTTAGTCGCTTTATTAAAAGATTTCAAAGATGTTTTCGCATGGTCCTACGAAGACATGCCTGGAATCGATCCTGAGATTGTACAACACCAGATCCCTCTTGACCCCGAGACCCGACCCGTCAAGCAGAAACTTAGGAGGATCTGCCCGGACTGGGCTCTCAAGATTAAGGAAGAGGTCACCAACAAATCGACGCAAGGTTCCTGCTAGTATCTGAATACCCGACTTGGTTTGCCAACATTGTTGCGGTGCCGAAGAAGGATGGCAGGATCAGAGTATGCGTGGATTTCAGGGATTTGAACAGAGCCAGTCCGAATGACGACTTTCCCTTACCGCATATCGATGAGTTGGTGGATTTCACAGCAGGGCATGCTTTGCTTTCATTCATGGATGGCTTCTTAGGCTACAATCAGATAGTGATGGCACCTGAAGACCAGGAGAAGACTGCTTTCACCACCCCGTGGGGGACCTACTGCTACAGAGTGATGTCGTTTGGGTTGAAGAATGCTGGAGCTACATATCAATGGGCCGCGACCACAACATTGCATGACATGATCCACAAAGAGGTTGAGGTGTATGTGGATGACATGATTGTCAAGTCCAAAGAAAGAGAAGGCCACTACACCACCTTACAAAAGTTTTTTCAAAGGATCAGAGAATTTTGGTTGCGGCTGAATCCTCAGAAGTGTACGTTCGATGTTACATTGGGGAAAATGCTGGGGTTTTTTTATTACACAGAGAGGTATCGAAGTCGACCCTTTCAAAATCAAGGCCATCTTAGAAATGCCACCACCAAGGACTGAAAAAGGAGGTGCGAGGCTTTCTGGGTAAAGTGCAATTCATAAGACGGTTTATCTCAAAATTAACCTTGACTTGTGAACCACTTTTTGGCCTCATGAAAAAAGGAAAGAAATTCCAGTGGGACGGCCGATGCCAAGCTGCTTTTGAACAGATCATGGAATACTTACAGAACCCACCTGTGTTGTCACCGCCGGAGCTGGGGAAACCGTTGATTTTGTATCTTTCAATAACTGAGACTACAATGGGCTGCATGCTCGCACAAGAGTCTGAGGACAAGGTGGAGAGGGTTATCTACTATCTGAGCAAGAAGATGCTGGAGTATGAGACCCGTTATACACCATTGGAAAAGGCTTGTCTGGCCTTAGTATGGGCTACCAGGAAGCTGCGGCACTACCTGTTAACTCACTCCGTAATGTTGGTTTCAAGATTAGATCCCATCAAATACCTTTTCGAGAAATCGGCACTTACGGGTAGGCTAGCTCGTTGGTTGCTGTTGCTTTTTGAATTCGATCTGAAATATGTAACGCGCAAGTCAATCAAGGGAAGAGCAGTAGCAGAATTCTTAGCCGATCATCTGGTGGAAGGGGGTGAAGCAGTTGAGTACTTATTCCCAGATGAGGCCATTTTGCATATCGACGATGAAACTTGGACGATGTACTTTGACAGAGCATCAAAGCAGTACGGGTATGGAATAGGGGTGTTGCTGATAGCACTCAACAATTCCCGTATCCCTCTAGCCTTCAAACTCCGGCTCAAAGTCTCTAACAACGAAGCAAAATATGAGGCATGCATTGCCGGTCTAGAAGCAGCCCTAGAACTAGGGGTAAAACGGTTAGACATCATCGGGGACTCAAACCTTGTTGTGTCTCAAGCAAAAGGACATTGGAAAGTCAAAGAAAAAAAAATGATAATGTACCACCTGACCTTGGACTTGTTAATTCCTCGGTTTGAGAAACTAAATTTTGCTCATCTGTTAAGAGAGAACAACAGGTTCGCAGATTCACTAGCAACTCTATCTTCCGTGATAGACATCTCTTTTGGAGTCCGAATGCGTCCAGTCATCATTGACCAGAAATTTGTACCGGCCTACGAGTCAATTGCTGCCATAGAAGAGGTTCAAGATGAGAACCCCTGGTATTACGATATTTGGAACTTCTTGGAGAAAGAGGCGTATCCACCAGGGGTAAATGCCAAGGATAAAAGGGCAATCAGAAGAATGACCGTTCAGTTCATTATCTGCGGGGGTAAATCGAAGCGCTTAATGGAGGCCATCCATGGAGGAGAATGCGGAGCGCATATGAACGGGGTTATATTAGCTTGGAAGATCCTCAAACAAGGTTACTACTGGTCCACCATGGAGGAGGATTGTATTGGCTTTGTTCGGCGATGCCACAAATGTCAGATCCATGCAAACCGCATGAACATTCCGCCGTCGAAGCTGTACAACATGACTTCGCCATGGCCATTTTCAGTGTGGGGGATTGATGTGATCGGGGCTGTCACTCCGAAGGGGTCAAATGGGCATGAGTTCATCCTGGTCGCGATAGATTATTTTACAAAGTGGGTTGAGGCCCAATCTTATACGGTGTTGAAGGCTTCGCATGTTGCAAAGTTCATCAGAAACAACATCATCTGTCGCTACAGAGTCCCAAATGAGATAATTTCAGATAACGGTTCCCACTTCGAGAAGGAAGTGGTCGACTTGTTGGAGAAATACAACGTGGCTTTTCATAAGTCATCTACATATCGGCCACAAACCAATGGAGCGGTAGAGACCGCCAACAAGAATATCAAACACTTACTGCAGAAGATGGTGGAAACCTACCGGGATTGGCCAGATAAGCTGCCATTTGCTCTGTGGGGCTATCGGACCTCAATTAGAACTTCTACTGGGGCGACTCCGTATTCATTAGTTTATGGGATGGAAGCCGTTCTACCTATCGAAATTGAGGTTCCGTCTTTGCGAGTGCTGGCTGAGTGTTAGATAGCCGAAGCAGATTGGCAGCAGAGCAGATTTGAAGAACTCATGCTCTTTGATGAGAGAAGACTGAAAGCACTGTACCATGTTCAAGGTTATTAGCGTAGAATTGCCCGAGCTTTCAACAAGAAGGTTATGTCTAGGAATTTGAAGGAAGGAGATTTGGTGCTCAAAGACAACCGGGCTCCCATCCATGACCCTAGGGGCAAGTTCAGACCCAATTGGACTGGTCCCTACATCATCAAGTCTATATGGTCAGGTGGAGCTGTAGTTCTGATGGACCTAGATGGCCTAGAGTTCTCCCAACCGATCAATGTGGACAAGTTGAAGAAATATTACCCTGAGAGGCTCGCTAGGCTGAAAACCCGAAAGGGTGACCTAGGCAAAAGTTAGGGCATGAAAAATTTGAAAATATAAAAACTGAGCTCGCAAGGTTGAAAACCCGCAAAGGGCGGCCTTGGCAAAAGTTAGAGCGTAAAAGGAGAGTGAAAATACTCGAGTGAACCCAAGCCTGAACTACGTAAGGCTTGATTCCCATCTTTGGGATACATAGGCAACTTCATCCTGAAGTTCAGCCATAAACTCTTCCCCGATCAACTTTGTCCATTTGATCATCTCGGTCATCTTTGTCTATTAAGCATTCAAGAATGCGATTGTGATCTCCAGTACAGCGCTACTCAAACTAGGGGCAACTTTCCAGTTGCTGGGGTCCGGGGTTGTGCATCTCAGTGACAGATCTAAGGCGTGTCCAGTTCTGATCCATATCGAAAATGGTTTTGAAAAGTTTTGATAAAAGTTGACTTTGTTCAAATTAATCTTTTTACGACTTAGACCATTTTTGGACCAAAGCGGAAAATTTTCAATACCCACAACCTTCAATTTCATTGATTTCAAATACAGAGTTCTCCTGCTCTTGCATACAAATTGAAGTTGCTTTTTATTACACTCATAAAGAAAACTTAAAAGTACTGATAAAGCAATAAACTCGGGACATAGATAAGTCAGGTGTTCCTGCGCCCCCTCCCAGAGCTGGTCGAAGTTTCTAATGCCAAGCTGGGCCCAATCTGTGCCTCTTTATTGAGCCAATCTATGCACTCATCAAACAAAGTGCAACTAAAAGTAAGAGCGGGGGCCAGGAGCTCTCTAGTCCTCCATGTTGTAGCATACCAGGCAAGCTGTGCACCTCGGATCGGAAATGTAGCTAGGTACTTTATCCCCACTGCCGGGCAAATCTAGTCATGGCCGCACTGACGCTGGAACCGGAATGGGAAATAGAACTCACAGTGAGTCAAGCCAATCAACTGAATCCCAGTCTGCTGGGACATGCTGTAACTCATTGCCGGTAGGTTGAGCCAAGGGCACCGCCAAGCAATGTGGTCTGCAGACAAGCTACACATCCAGTCGAACCACCAGCCCTCATCAAGGGCATCAACTAGACATTGTCGGAAGAAGTAGCCGCGAGCTGAGTATGCTGGGCGAGAGTCCACAACCTGCAACTTGTCTATCAACCACACCTAGGAAGGGATGAAAAATGAGAGAATAAAGAATAGAGAGATGTACGATGAGAGAAAAGTGAGAAAAGAGTTTTCTGAGAAAAACTGAGCCTGAGGGCCGAGTGATGTGAGCAATACATATGTGAGATTGGGTGGGAAACGTTACCTGCAGTAATAGTGGACTCCCCGCAAATCTGGTCATCTCCCGGCGATGGAAAGCTTCCAAGCCCATCAATGTCTCGGCCAATATCATGGCAATGCAGCTCTTGCCCTACTTAAAGCCTTGGGCAACCTCGATCAACCAGACACTAGATCCTCCAGAGCCCGAGGCAAGCAAGAAATCTTATAGCTTGCACAAACAGAGGGCGTGTTGCCGAAAGCCTTGCAAATGATGGTCACCACGGCCACCGGCATCAGAAAATCGGCAAATCAAACTCGGAACATCCAGCATTCCGTCGTAAATCGAAGATCAAGCATCATGCATTGTGAGCCCACACATTCGCCCTAAAGCTTGGGCATGGCCGAAGCAAAGTTCGGGCAAGATTTCTTCGTTACGCTCGGATTCCATTAAAACTTGGAAATCTTCAAAGGTAGGACATACCTCTTGCCCGCCAAAGCTAAAGACATGTGTTACCGGATTCCAAAACCTTGTCGCGGCATGGAGAAACGAAGAGTGCAGTAGGGTACGACTCAGAGTGAATAGTGCATTAATATCGAAGCCCTGGAAATTCAGCTTTTCCGAGCCGTCCAAATTGGCAATCCAAGTTGTGAGATTCTGGGCAAGAAACTCTTCCATTTGGAGCAAATCAGTGCTGAATTGAGAAAAACTATGAAGCCAAGGCTTTTTGTAGGGGATAAGGTATGAGTGGAGGACAGGTGTCAACATTCTGGTGGTTCTTGTCATTTATGGCCGGCCAGCCAAAAATAGTGCCGACCGACCACCATTTTTGGTTGATGGGTCAAAGATGTTGGCCGATGGTCATTTATTGAGGCCGATGGCTTTCCCCTATGGCCGGTGGTCTTCCTTCTTATTCCCTGAGCTGTTTATGTGTTGAATAGGATGAGAATTTGGGGACTGGCGCTACTTCCAATGCCCTCCAATGATGATTTTTGCAGAGTCACCCATTTGCTTATCGAGTTGTTGTACATTTGCTTATCGAGTTGTATTTCATTTCTTTAAATATCTATTTTGCTTATCGACTTGTACTCACACTTGGTTAGCTTATCGAGTTTCTTTGCTTTGCTTATCGAGTTGTTAGTCGGTTCACTACCTGATTATTACGATGCGAGTGCTTAATTTTCAAACAAAGTTCAATTTCATTCACATTGTTATGTGATGCCACGCGATGCGATGCATGAAAAGTACAATTGTAACACCTTCTTGGACGAAATAGTTGTTTCATTTCTATCATATCTTTTGCAAAAAATATACAGTTTTGAAAACCTGCCTGAGGCAGTGCAATGTGCTTAAAACTAACAGTAAAAAAAAAAAAAAAAAAAAAAAGGAAAGTAAAGCAAAAGGAGAGAAAGGCGGCAGAATGTCTGGATTAATACCGGTGGCCTCCTCTTGTGGTTGATGCACCTCCTGCACCCTTGTTCGGGTCAATTATATGGTTTGGCACCTTCATTACTCAAGACAGTGCAAGAAAGTGCACTTTCGAACATTAACTGGCCTTCGTGTCGACCTCGAGCCATGTCTTCTGTGTGTGATGCTCAATGCGTGCAAAGAGTATCCTTCCTCGTATCCTTTTATTCTTGCGAATTCCACAAATCGCTTCAATCATGTTCATTACACATCTTGCGTCGAGCAATGCCTCGTCTTACTTTGAAGTCGCATCTCAACATCATGAATAACATGCCTTTACCATGTTTCAGTTGAATATGTCCCCTTTTCGCACTGCTATACACATTGCATGTGTTACTGCATGCTTTACCTACATGTGTTCAAGTCCCTTTTATACACATTGCATGCGTTGTCGTGTATTGCTTTACTTACATCTGTTCAAGTCCCATTTATACACATTGTATGCGTTGTCGCGTATTGCTTTACTTACATGTGTTCAAGTCCCTTTTATACACATTGCATGCGTTGTCGCGTATTGCTTTACTTACATCTGTTCAAGTCCCTTTTATACACAATGCATGCGTTGTCGAGTATTGTTTTACTTACATGTGTTCAAGCTCCTTTTATAAACATTGCATGCCTTGTCGCGTATTGCTTTACTTACATGTGTTCAAATTCCTTTTATAGACATTGCATGCGTTGTCGCGTATTGCTTTACTTACATGTGTTCAAGTTCCTTTTATACACATTGCATGCGTTGTCCCGTATTGCTTTACTAACATGTGTTCAAGCTCCTGCTATACACATTGCATGCGTTGTCGTGTGTGCTTTACTTACATGTGTCTACATCTTCACACATTGTGCACGTTGTCACGTGTTCTTTACTTACATGTGTTTATGCCTTTATAGCATTGTTATGCTTACCCCAAGTCGCATTGTTATGCTTCCCACTCGGTTTGCGTTGTCACGCACTTTCAATTGCATTGTTATGCATACGGCTAACAATATTGTACCTGTTAAGTTTTCTTTCTCTTACAGGCTCGATATTGTATGTACGGTTCATTTGAAGCTGGAGCGACCAGACAAATTGCACAGGTATTGTATTCTCCGCGTGAAACGTAGCGAGAATTACATAATTCTCTTACATCCTTTTTGCATTGTAATGTAGTTGGATTTATGTTAGATAGCTTAAATTGTTGCATTTATTGTATGTATATGCTTCGTTACAGCTTTCTTTGCATGATTATAAGTTATGCTCGGCTTTGCGCATTGTTCTTGCATTTTGCCCCTACCTTCGGGCGCATATCTTTATCTGTAGCTTGTATTCTTTGTCTAAGTCTTCGGCCTTGTCAAAAATGGGACGTCTTTGGGCTTTGACACTCACTCCCGTCATTGTTATGACTTTCGAGTTCTGTCAAAGTGGGACAACTGTAGACACCCCATTTTTGACCGTCCTCAAGACTTGGACGTCATCATTTGAACACCTAATGATCATCCATGTTCGTGTTCGTTTTGAGATCCCGGAGGCCTCGGCCATGCACCTTGCCTCAGGATCTCTTAACTTGACTGTTCTATACTTGGTTTTGCATCAAGGACTTTTGTTTTGTGCTTTTGAGGGTGGGAAAAGGCTTGTTAGCCATCCCTAAAACCCACCGGCCGTGGCATGAAGCCACCGGCCTTGTTTTTTTTCCACCGACCAAATGTCTGGTCGGTCGGCACTCTCTTAGGTGTATCGGCTTTTTTGTGTGGTCGGCCGACCATTTATTTGGCCGGTTGTCTCTTTTTTTGGCCGGTACCTCCTTTTTTCCTTTTTCAGGCATTGTGCATGCCAGCTCTGCCAGCTGGAATGCACGAACTTGTCCTCCATAATTGCACCCTTTGCACCTTTTTTGGTCAAGCTTCTTGGAGAAGCTTGCACCCTTTGCTCAAGCTTCTTGAAGAAGCTTGACCCTTTGTCTTAGCTTCCTCAAGAAGCTTAGACCCTTTGCCTTAGCTTCTCTTAGAAGCTTGACCTCCTTGACCCTTTTTCCTTAGCTTCTTTAAGAAGCTTAGGCCTTTGTCTTCCTCTATAAAAGGAGACCTCTCTTCTCCTTTGAAGAGGTTCAACAAATCAGAGTTACATAGCATATATACACTGCTCTCTCTCTCTCTCTCTCTCTCTCTCTCTATATCTCCATCTCTCTCTTCATTTGTGTGTGTTAAAGGGTTCAAAAGGGTGTTTTGTTCTTAGTTTTGCACTAAGGCACCTAGTATTACACCATACTTGGGTTATTGGGGTGTTGGGAGGTTGTTCTTAGAGTTTTTGAGTTGGTTTTGATCAGAAGAAAGGGACTGGACTTGCTGTTCTTCAAGTGTTCTTCAAGGGTGAGCTAGTTACTTTATATTCCCTAATCTTGCACTAGCTTTTAACCTACTTTGGATGCTGTTTTGAGCTTTGTGTATAACTGATAAAAACTCTGATTTTTCATGCTTAAGATGTTTCATTAAGGTCTCTTTTGTGTTTGGGGTCGACCTCCCCCTCTTAGGCCTTGTTTGGCCCATTTTGTGCCTTCTTTGTTAAGCTTTGGGAACCTTTGTGTATTGGCCTTCTCACCACTGAAATTCAGAGGATTTTTAGTGGTGGTGAAGGGGTTTTGAGGTCTTGCATAGGGGAGGGACACCCCTCTCCCTTTGTGTTTCATTTGCTTGTTGTTTTGGCTCATAAGGGTAGCATGCATGCTTAGCTTCACTTGGCTCCATTTTAGAGGTTTTTTTGGTGCTATTTGGTCATATCAGACCTCTGTTTTTGGTCGGATTGATGGTCCATTACATGCATTATAGACTTGCTTAGTAATCCCTTTTATTGCCATAACATGTGTCATGCATTTAGGCCATCATCCTAGCATACTTTAGCTTGACCTCATGAAGCTTTTAGTTATGTTTTGCCATGCTTAAGGTCTGTTTGGTACTGATTTGGTCATCTTTGCCATGTTTGGTATAGCCACCATGCATCTTGGCTTGTGAACTTTGAGTGTGTGAGTCATAAGCATGCTTTAGTTGGGTTGTTTCAATGATTTGGAATCATTTCTCATGCTATTTCAGTCCATAATCCATGCTTGTATGCTTGCATTCATCATTCTTTCCATACTTTGAAGAGGTGTTCTTTTGTGCCTTGCACGCCTCCATGTTTAGGTTATTTAGCTGCCATATCAGTAGGTTTTGGGGGTTATTTGGTCATGCTTGACCTCTGATTTTGGTCCCCTTTCCCCTTTGGGACTTGCCTCATGTGGTCATGACTTAAGCCCTTTGGTTAGTTTCAAGTGTTCGGCTTCTTTGTGTGCCTTACTTGCATGATTTGAGTGGCTTAGCATCATCCCCTTTGCATGTATTTCAGAGCTTAATATGTTGGTAAAATGCCCATGTTTGTCTCTTTTAAGTATGCTTAGAGTTGCCTCTTTGATGCCTTAGGTGATGGGCCTTGGTGTATGCATGTTTCCATGTGTGTTTTGTGCCTTTGTTGCACCATTTTGGCCACTGTTTTGGGGTGTGGCTGAGGTTCCTCCATCTTAGTATAAGTCCATGGATCATGCATTAGTATCTTGTAGTATGCTCATTACATTGCATGATTGTTGCATCCATGTAATTAATGCATTGTTACGTGCTTATCGCTTTGCCTAGTTGCCTTTCTAGGTTGCATTATAGTATTGCATGCTTAGCACATTGTACATTTACATGTTTAGTTTGCATTGCATTTGGCATGCTTTGCTAAACTTAGCCTCATATTGCATACTTGAGCCATTTTGCACACTTGAGTCACATTGCGCACATGTATTGCATTTTGTTTGGTTTGGGGTGTCAAACCAAACATAAGGAGTGAGGCGCGTTCGTACTTAAAGTGACAAAACGCGTCTCAATTCTCGATCGCCGATGCCCTTGATCTCAACATGATAGGGTGTGAAGCATTCATTGGTTTTTGTAAATTCATTTACATTGATTTGCAAACCTGGTGCCTTTGGCCATCATGCATCGAAATGCGTGATTGGTGACCCAAGGACCGAGACCCACACTCCCTTGAGTCCATAACATGATAGGGAGAGTGGACATGCACACATTGTCTTGAAAATTCCATGCCATGCACTATCTGTCCTCTGCTGCTGTCAAAACAGGATTCTGCAGGAAGATTTGGCCGACCGGCTACATACAGTGTCGATCGACCAAAAATATCTGGCCGATGGCTTCACAACTGGTCGATGACCATTTATCAACGGCCAGTGGATCTTTACCTTGGCCGGTGGCATCTCACATTGCTTAGGGAGCAACTCAGAGGCATCTCCAGGATCTTCACAATCCTCAGAGGTGCAGAACAGTGCAAACAGAGGCAACAGTGGCATGGCATCGGGTTTCTGAGCGAAGCGAATCAAGCATGCATCATCCAAGCATTTCAAGGCGGAGCTGCGGCCACCCCCTTTTTGTAATTAATTAATTAATTAATTAGGGTTTTGTAATATTTAATTAGTTAAGGTAGTTAATTGTTTATTCGGTTTGTATTATTATTCGGACCCTCCGAGCGAGGGCAATTGTGTAATAAGTGTGCGTGAGTGTGTGTATGTCTTCCAACCCCACGTCTTTCTCCCTTTTATTTACTAGCTTATGATGGTTGGATTAGGGCATATTTCAATTAGCATACTTATGTTTGCATGTTTGCATTCATTCATCTGTTTTGCATGCACTGGGCTCGGCGCATCATACTAACTGCATTGTACTTCAATTCCGAGTTGAATACATGTTATCCGTTGCATTTCATATGCCATGTTTAGAATAGCCGAGCCTATTGTAGTTGCATTTTTGCATGTGTTGCATTAGGCATCTCTGTATAGTTAGGATCATGCATGAATTTCTAACATAGCTTTTGTTTTGGCTTGGAGTACCCGGTAAGTATTTATGCTTTAGCATCCTTGCATGTGTATGAGTGATTGCCATGATAGCATGCTTACCATGAGGCTAATTGCTTATGTGATATATCTGCCTGAATGCCTATGGGTGAAGGTTGGATTATCTGAATTGGAATAATGCATTGACTGCGAGTTTTAAGCCCACTAGATAGTGGCAAAACCATGTTTTCTAAGCCCACCCGAGGGCGGCAAAATCTTCATTTTAAGCCTACTTGCGAGTAGCAATCCGCTTTCAAAAACAAATATAAAATGTTTTGTTCTAATTCAGGCGATCCGATCTATACTTGTATGTTGTGCACATCACATAATAATTCTAGGCTAATAACTAGAATAAGAGCACATAATGTTTTCGAAACTAGATACCATGGTTAGTAGAGGCCAATCTTTGATCGAGCGAGCGGGGGTGCTCATAGCTGACCTTCCTCAATCGTACCCAAGTTCCCGAGCCGAGACAACTTTGGTGATGACGAACACGTGGCCTTAGGCAACAAGTCAGGGTTTCCTAAATTCCCCCAAAATAAAATATTTAGGTGGCGACTCTATATCTGGCAAAGCAGTCCATGTTTGGTACTTCTTTACAAAAATCTGTTTTCCAAAATGATTTGCTGGATTTGGACTCTTTGATGACTCATCGGTCTTGCATTGCGCTCTACGAGATTAGATACAAGACGGTGACTTTGAGTCCGAACTGTAGAGAGCCCAAATGAATAGAACGGGGGATGCCCCCTTGTAGACGTCCTCAAACGCCCCGGGAGGGTTAAGTCCCGTTCCGTTCATGTTGGGGTCACTACAGTTCAAGGACTCAAATGTCACGGTTCTTAATCTTGAACCAAAGAGTCCAAATCCGGCAAATTATTTTGAGAAAACTAATTTTTGAAAGAAGTGCCAAACATGGACTGCTTTGCCAGATACAGAGTCGCCACCTAAATGTTTTTAATGGCAAATTTAGGAAACCCTGACTCGGTGCCAAAGGCCACGTGTCCGTCATCACCAAAGTTGCCTCGGCTCGGGAACTTGGGTACGATTGGGGAAGGTCACTTCGTGGGCATTTCGCCCGGTCAAAGACCGGCCTCTACTAACCATGATATCTGATTTTGAAAACATTGTGCGTTCTTATTCCGATTATTAGCCTAGGTTACTATGTGATGCTCGCAGCATACAAGTATAGACTGAGTCGCCTGAATTGGGACAAAACATTTCATGTTTGTTTGTTTGAAAAAATGGTTTGATGGTGCTACCCGCAGGTAGGCTAAGACGTGGATTTGCCACCCTCGGGTGGGCTTAAGAAAAACGGGATTTTGCCACTATCTAGTGGGCTTAAAACAAACATTTGATGAATTGTCCAATCCAAGTAACCCAACCTCCACCCACAGGCATTCAAGGCAGTTATATCACATAAGCATATAGCCTCATGGTAAGCATGCTATTCATGGCAGTCACTCACACGCATGCAAGGATGTTAAAGCATAAAATTCACCGAGTACTCCAAGCCAAAACAGAAGCTCATTAGAAATCATGCATGATCCTAAATATACAGAAATGCATAATGCAACACATGCAAACATGCAAACTATAGCATGCTCGGCTATTCTAAACATGGCATATGGAATGCTACAACTAACACGTATTCAATTTGGAATTGAAATACAAATGCAGTTTGTATGATGCGCCGAGCCCGGTGCGTGCAAAATAGATGAATGATGCAAACATGTTGTCATACTGTATGCTAATTGAAATATGTCCTATATCTAACCATCATAAGCGGGTAAATAAAAGGGGAGAAAGACGTGGGGTTGGAAGACATACATCACACACACGCACACTTATTACAATTTTGCCCTCGTGCAGAAGGTCCAAATAAATAATAATACAGTCCCGAATAAAAGAATAATACAGTCCAAATAATGCAGAAATTCTTAATTAATTAATAAATTAACTAAGAAAGCGGTAAACTGGCATGCAAGCCAGGGACTGCCCTGACTCCGCTCCGGATAATGAAATAATGCATGTTTGGGCTGCTTTGCGCGGAAATCCACTGGGATGTCCCAATTAGCCTCTGTTTGCAATGTTTCTCGAAATGCATGCCGGATTCTGAAAAGTTGCTGATTCTTCATTTTTGCTGCAACAGAGAGCAGGAAAAGGGGCATAGCAATGTATTTCACAAATTTATGCATGTCTCGATCCTCGTGCCACTAATCACGCATCTCGATACATGATGGCCGAGGAACTGAAATGCACAATTCAATATAGACTGAATGCACATGGAAATACAACTAGACCTAACTCCATCATGGATAATCAGGAGTGTCGGTGACTGGGAAATTGAGACCCGTTCCGTCACTCGGAGTACGAAACGCACCTCGTTTCCTGTGCCCGGGCTAACTCCTATTCCGAACAGAATGCAATATGCATGATATGTATGAAATGCAACTAAGATACAATCCTAACATACACAATGCTATGAAAATGAGATGTCTCGGAATGCGTGCACACGGGCACGCAAACCGAGAAAATGATCCTAAGGCATAAAATGGCATACGCAATGCAATTGGACTTACACTAACATGAGTGGACCTCAGCCACACTCACATAAGAAGCCGAGAGATGAAAATGAGATGCCTCGAAATGCGTGCACACCGGCACGCAAACCGAGGCAATGGCATACACGAGGCAATGAGACTAAAATGGCATACAGAATGCAAAATGGACTTACACTAACATGGGTGAGCCTCAGCCACACTCACATAAGAAGCCGAGAGATGAAAATGAGATGCCTCGAAATGCGTGCACACCGGCACGCAAACCGAGGCAATGGCATTAAGGCATGAAATGACATAGAAAATGATATGCAAACATGCCAATGGAATTTCAGCACTGAAATATGGGGGAAAACAGCCCCGAAAGATGGCGAAATGACACCAAATGCAAGGAATGGTCCCGAAATGCGAATTTAGGCACCCGAAATGGCCTATAGCTATGCAATGCATGCACAATATGGACATGGAATGAAGATACAGTAGCAAGGAAGCCCCAAAAAAATCATTTTCTAGTCTAAAACATGGCCAAACAGCAAGCATAGATAGGGCAACAATGGCATACAAAAATGGCTCCACAAGGGAGGCTATGAAGCAAGTGATACATGCAATGCCCAAATAGAAAAATACCCTTCTACAACGCTGAAGAGGGACTAAAAATATGCACATTTTCAGGAGATGACAACCCTCAAATCAGTAGGAAAACATGCTAACAATGCCATGCAAGAATTTGGATAACAAAAGGCTATAACATGAGGTACCCCAAAAATTCATCAAATAAGAAAAGATCCTTAATGAAATATGTCTAGGGGGTCAAAATATGACTCCTTACAGTTCTGATCGTGGCCGAAAACAGAAGCTAGATAAGCTTAAAAAAGCATGCAAAAATAGGGGCCAAAGAGGGGTATAATGGCAAGTACAACATGGAGGCCCCCAACAGTGTTGAGCCCTTCTACAATGTTGTATAAGGACTCAAAATAAGCATACTCACAGTTCATGACACACTCCAAAACAATTTAAATATAGGCCAAACAAATCATGCAAATTTACGGTAAATAGGAGGGATTATGAAGTAAGTGCAAGATAGGGTACCCAAAAATGATTGAGCCCTTCTTCAATATTGAAGAGGGGCTCAAAATAGGCCCACTTACAGTTTACATTATGCTCAAAAACAGATCACACATAGGCTAGAAACTTCATGAAAAATAATGGCATACAAGATGGTATTGAAGCAAGTACCAAATGGAGGGCTCAAATAGGGTTGGGCCCTTGAACAAACATGAATAATGGCTTAAGAGAGGCCTAGTTTCAGTTAGGGTCGGAGCCCAAAACAGTAAGAAAATAGGCCTAAGAGATGAGGCAAGAAAATGCTACAAAATAGGGAAATGGCAACTTACCCTTGAAGACCACTTCTTTTCTACCTCTTGGCTTGAGGAATGTTGCTTCTAAGCCTCTGAAAAACCTCTTCTTGCTGCTGGAAATGGAGTGGTGATGGTGGTGCTTGATGATGATGAAGAAATGGCACCAAAACTTGAGAGTTGGAGAGGAAAATGGATAGATATGTGTATGTATCCTCAAAGCAAGTGTTCTAAGCCTTCAAGGAGAGCCAAAGCTACTGTATGGATGCAAGGAAGGTGAGTGAAAATGTGTAGAGGCTTGGGATTAAGTTCCCTTGTCCCTCAAAAGTCCCCCGAAATCAGATCTTTTGGGGGAAAAAGTTACACAACTATAGGGCACACATCCCAAGGAGCATGGCCGGCCTGCTACCTTTCTTGCAGGTGGCCGGCCGGCTACCCCCTATGGTCGGCCGACCAAGGGGAAAAATGGTCATGTTGAATTAATGGCCGGCCACCAGATATTGGTGTCCTCCCATGTCTGCTCATCACAACCCTATGGTTCAAATTTGGCAACTCTAAAACAAGAGAGACAACAAGCCACTTTAAAGAGGGGTTCAAAAGGGTCAATAACAATTACTGGCCGGCCATGTGATATTAGGGTCCTCCCATGTGTGTACAACACAAATATGTGGTTTTGGCTTGAAGAAAATGCTCCTAGGGTGGTCAACATTGGCTCGGAAGTGAGAAAAACGGGCGTCGGAGGGCGCCGGAGGAGCATAACTGGTTGCTGAGACAATTGCTGGCCTCCCACCCTTCAGTGACCTTCCTGGTGATAAAACAGAGGTGCCTGCCAAAAATGAACAAAAACCGATGCAAAACGAAAGCTCGGGGGCCAAAACACGCAGTTTGGGATCCCGAAAATAAGCTGTTAAGCACCGAAAGTGGCATTTTGCCACGAAGTGGGTCTCTCAGACCCCAGTGTCCCTCGAAAGGGAGTAAATAAGATGTATGCCAAAAATTGGAGGAATCGGAGATGGTCAGACGGTCTCGAACCGAAGCACACGGCCTGACGGCTCCAAAAACCGGGAACCGGGCTCCGAAATGGGCAAAATGGCCTACGGCCACGAAATGTAGCCCACGGTCACTGAGAGATGATCTGCTAGACCTCTCCCTCCCTTCAGGAAAAGAAACAGAGAAAACCGAGTCTGGTTCGCAAACCGAGGCAAGGTATAGAAGAGGGTTCGGAAGTCCGGATGTAGGGCTCGCAGCCGCGACTCTGAGACTTCTGAACGAGCACAATATGCAACATCACCGAGCGCTCAACCGGTGACTTCTGAGTCTTAAGGTCGGTCAAAAATGGGGTGTCTACACCCCCGGGACGTTTAGGAACGTCTACAAGGGGCACCGCCCCCGAAGCAAAAATGCAAAATGAATTAGAAGGTGCTTGTCCGCTCGAGCGGCCGTTTATGCGCTTGAGTGGAGAATGTTTGGTTCTAGAAGTTTGACCTATCTGCAAAAGTACAGGAAAAGTGTATTTAACGCTCAAGCGAGGCTTTCCACACTCGAGCGGACCATGTTATATCAGTTCGTGAATCTGATATTTCATATCACTTTTGTATATCTCTCTAAAAATCATTTCCTCTCCCTTCTCTCTACATTTCCCTACGCCAAATTGGATCAAAATCTTGATTTCTGAAGATCCATTAGAGTTCTGCCATAGGTTCTTCATCAAAGTTGGTTAACTTCTCGAGTTATGTGCGTTGAAAATCGATTTCGACACCATTGACTTTAGGGGTTTCATCTCATTTCTTCTTCAAAACTTGAGGTAGGGATTTTCTTAGAGTTATATATATATTTGCAAGATCTATATGATTTCGAAATCATCTTTTGATAGCTTTGAAAATTGATTGTTAATTCAAGAAGTTGAGCGATTTTGAAAGTGGATTTGTCTCTTGTTCTTTTAAAATGATCTTATGGGTTTTCATCTTCGTTGATTGAAGAAAAGATGATTTTGGAAAATTTTCTTTCAAAAAATTTGAGTTGTATATTTTTTGTGAGAAAACCTAGAATTTGGAATTTTTTTTTAAAGGAGACTGAAAATTCATGAATGATATTGTTACATTTATTTTGTGTGTCAAAATAAATGGATGCTTGGAAAAATTCTTATTTATATTTATATAAATGATGAATTTAAGGGAATATGAGAATTGTTGTTCATTTTGGAAATTATTGTTCAATACGTTGAAATAGTCTTGAAATAACCAATTGTTGAGGATACTTGAGAAGAGGGAATTGTGTTATTCCTTGGATGAGGAATTGGAATAAAAGTATTTATATTCATCTTGTGAAATTGGCATATCAATTCATTTGATTACATTAAACTTTAAAAGTTGATTTGAAAACTTGCATTGAGAAAAGAATGTTAAGAAACAAGTTTTCATGGAATGGTTTTGGGATAAATACGTGGGTAAGTCTTGATAAGTGGTGTAGATGATATTGAATAAGTTGGCCTGAGAGTCCGGGGTGAAAGACTGAAAACCCACGCAGATAGGTGTCGAGCCTTCCGATTAATACCAGTAAAAATGACAATTTGGTAGTACTTGTATAGTCTACTTGCAGACACCGACCTAGGGATTACCAGAGTCATATTTACCGCCCCTGAAATAAATTGTTAAGTTTTGAACAATTGAAATTGCATGCTATCATTGAGCATTATGGTTTTCAAAAGATGAAAATGTGATTTATCTTCAAAAATGGCATAGCATGGCATGTGCATTTCGTCTCTTGAGACTTGTATAAAATGTATATACTTTGTTAAGAATTTCCTATTGAGCTTTATGCTTACCCTACGGGATTTTTGTGCAGGAAAAGATGTGGTGATCCCACCCAACTACAATGCTCTCATTTTGATGTGAGTCTATATGTAAGCCAAGCGCTGTGTTTGTGTGGGTTTGAATAACCGTTTTGTATAACCAGGCTCAAGCCTTGGAAACTTATAAACCCTTGGGAGTATTTATTTGTTTATTTACTTGTTGTTGGATTAATGTATTGTTGCATGAAGAACTATTGTATCATATAATGTAAGTTTGGAGATTTATATTCGGTTTTCCTTAAAAGAGCCATGATTGTTGTATTATCAATTGGGCTAGAAATTTGGGGCGTTTCAACACAACATTTTTTTCATCTTTTTTTTCCTTTATTAGCAAAAAATGAAATTTTATTGATGCATCATTTTAGACAACCCATTTTGACCGATCTTAAGACTTGGGCACTTTCCTTCCATTGTGCTTTAAACCAGCATTTATTGCCTAATGTCGTAGCATATAGTATTCTTATTCGTGGTTACTACAATGTTGAAAGAAAACCAAATAGAAATATGCATATATATAGATAAAAATATATATATATATATATATATAGTACTGAGTATATACAAACACACACCCGAAGAATTAATGATTTTTGGAGATGGAGATGAAATCATGGACTTCTTTTTTCATTTTCTTTTTTTCTTTTTGTATATACAGAGACAGGCACCCTCAGAAACTTCCCATCTCTCTCTGAAGAAGCCTCATTTTCATTATTTGGGTTTCAATCTATAGCGATCCCAATTTTTCCCGTCATTTATTTTGTTTCGGATTTGGGTTCTGCCATGGTTGTTGTTGTCTATATTTTGTTTCTATCCTTTAAATCCTTTGTATTTGAGTTTTGGGACATGTTGGGTGAGTTTGGTACAGGTTGGTTTTGAGTTTGAACAAATGGTTGCTGCCCAGAATTTGGCATCTTCGCTCGAGCAAGGCTTTCTGCGCTCGAGCAAGGCCTGGGTATTTGCTTCTTCGCTAGAGCGAGGTTTCTTGCGCTCGAGCGAGGATTGCGAGTCTTCAGGTTTTTTTTCAAATGCAGCTTCTGCTCGAGCGAGCTTCCTTGCACTCGAGCGAGCTTCCTTGCGCTCAAGCGAGCTTGGTCTGGGGTGTCTCTTCGCTCGAGCAAGAACTCTTGCACTCAAACGTGCGTCTGTGTCTCTTTCAGACCTGAAGGTTGGTATTCTTCGCTTGCGCGAGCTTTCTTGCACTGGAGCGAATGAGCTCTATGTTTTGTGTTTCTTCGCTCGAGTGAGAACTCTTGCACTCAAGCATGCTTCTGGGTTGCAGACCTAAAGCTTTGCATTGTTCGCTTGAGCGACTCTTCTTGCGCTCGAGGGAGGTCCTTCTGTGTCTGGTCGCTCGAACGACCACTTCTTCGCTCGAGCGAGCCTCAAATATATCAGTTGGCAATAGCGTGTTATACTTCACTTTTTCATTAGCTTTTTCAACCCAAACCCTAGATCCGGCTACTTCTCTCTCTATACACTACTTCTCTCTACAAATACTCTTGATTTAGAGTGTATCTACCTTAATCCCTTTGTAAAAAGGGTAGAGCTTTGCTTGGGCTACACTTTGATCCGAAAAAGTTAGACTTTGGAGCATCTTGGGTTTTTCTTCATCTTCTCCTTTGAGCTCCTAACTTTGAGGTAGGGATGATCTACTCCTTCTTAGGAGTTTTAACATAAATTTTAGTCATTTTGATTAAATGGTAAAGTTATGGAAATTTTGGAAAGTTAGGGTTTGATTTGAAATATATAAGGAAGGGTTTTCAATTGTTAAGCACCATGTGTATGTGAGACCTTGGAAAATGGGATTATTGTTGTAGGATTTATGAAATTGAACCTTAGGGTTGATGTTCGAGAAAAATGGGAAAATGCCCTAATTAAGTTCAAATGATTAATTTGTATAATTAATTTGGGGAAATATGGAAATATGAAATTGAGTTGAAAGTCATAAAATTTGGAAAACTTGGGATCAAGTGGTGTAGTTAGATTAATTAATCACTCACATATGGAAATGTTGTAATTTATCTATTTGATGAAATTATTATCTGTTTAGAAATAACTGTTTTCGGCTATCGGTGGAGGATAGCCATGATTGTTGTAGAATTGTATGATGATTAGGTAAATTGAAACTAATCAATTGGAATATGTCATTGAATATAACGGTTGGATTAACGCATTGAATATGTGCTTTAATTGATCATTGTATATGATAAATTGTTTAAATACATTGCATATGTATGTTGTTTGGGAGGAGATAGGGGATGTACTCCATTGTATGAAAGGAGATAAGGGATGTACTACATTGTTTGGGAGGAGATAAGGGATGGACTCCATTAATAATTAAGTTGGCCGGAGTGTCCAGGGTGAAAGTCCCAAAACCTTATGCACATTTGAATGATGTTGATGATTGAAGTGTTGTCAATATGAGTTGTAGTCTCATTTCGAATTGTCGATAAATTGAAGTGTTGTCTTTATGAGTTGTAGTATCATTTGAAATTGTTGACGATAGAAGTGTTGATAATATGAGCTGTAGTCCCATTTTGAATTGTTTGGATAAATAATGTACCATGTTGTCGATTTGATTGAGATCAAGAAATGGGAACGAATTGAAATACGGTTGTAAATGTAGATGGGTTATAGAAATGGTATAAATCAAATGCTAATGTATTAGTTAATTCTCATATTATGTTTAGCATATCTCTACTGGGCTTTGGCTCACCTTATATGGGACATCATTTTCAAGTCCAAGTGATATGCCGCTTCCAAAGACCTAGCTTGGATAGTTTAGAGGCTGCAGGCTTCCTTTTGTTGTTATTTTTCTATATTATCTGTTTTCATTTCAAAGCCAAGGGCTTAGACTTGTAAAGGGCTTTTGACCCTCTTTTGATCACATCCAAGTGTTGACTTGGAAAGTTATAAGCCTGTAGGGCATTTACTTTTGTTGTCAACATGTAATAACTTTGTAGAAAACACTCTGATGAATGAAAATATGTTTTATTCTCTTATGTCTATGGATGTCATGAATGCTTGGTTTATACGTTTTTTTTTAGGGTGTTACACAGTCTCTCAAGATTTTCTTTTCCTTTTCTTCACTCTCATTTGTTTATGGGCTCTGTGTTGATGAGATATTGGGGGAAAAATCAATATGGGGTTGTAATGACAGTTTAGGTGGGTGTATAATATTTTGGATGAGAGATAGTTTTGATATTATATGCAGATCCTCAAAATTTTTATTAATGTTTAAATTTTATAAGTAGGGATGCAAAGAAATAGAGGGTCCTTAGAAAAAAAGTGAAGACTATTAGCACCACCCATTTTCATCACTAAGGTCTATATTGAAAAAAAATTAAGGGTAATTCTATTTGCACACCACCATAATCTCTCTCAATATACACCATCACTATAGTTTTTATTACATTTGTGTCCCTTAATCAAATTACCATTTTAGACAATCTTCTAAACCCTAATCTCTCAATACACTCTTCCTGTACCCCACCATCACTATCGGTGACCGCCTCTCTCTTCCGTTGTCTAATTCCTACCTTCGACTGTCGTCGCCAGCCACTACCACCACAACCCTTCCCAATCACCATCGCAGCCACTAACGGCTTTTCACCACCGCAAACAACCCCACTCTCGTTATCTCGAACAACTTTGCCCTCGCCTCAGCCATTGCGAGCCACCTCCCCATTTTCTCTATTGCAATGTAGTCCCATACTTTTCTCTACTGTAGAGAGAAAGAAAGAAAACTCAAAGGTTTTCAAATCTTGATGATGAAAAAGAATAAGAAAAATAAGGTTTAGGGGTCACAGAGATGGGAGAGGGGTGGTAGAGGGACAACACGGCAGGGTAAGTACTGGTTGCGGCAAGAGAAGAGGGAGGCTGCAACGAGAGGAAATAGATTTTGTGGAGTAGGCATTGATTGAAAGGGAGAGAGTAGCAACTGACGGGTGGCATTGAATTAGCTAGAGTTAAGGTTTGCTAGAGAAGGGGATAATTTGGTATTATTTGAAAAATAATGGTGTATATAGAGACAAAATTAAAACTTGGGCGAATTATACTAACAGTCCCTATAATTTATGGCTCCTGTCACTTTGGTCCCTGACTTTTCAATTATGACATATTTGACCCTGAATTTCGAATCTTGTTCCAAATAAGGACAATTGAAGATACCATTGGACTTTTTAAGGGCAAATTTGTCAATTTAATAAAAATATGAACTAATTTGACAAAAATAAATGTCAAAAAAATATTTTTAAATTTTTCAAAATTATTTCTACCTACCAAAGATAAAATTATGTAAAATTAATAAATCTTTTAGACATTTATTTATTTATTTTACCAAATTAATTTTTATTATATGTTTGGACGTTGATCATGTAATGGGTGGTTGTTAATCTTTTAATGTGCAATCATTATATTTAATATATGAAATATTTTTAGTTTTGAATTTTTTGATTTAATGGATTGGTTTAATAATGATATCAAATTTGTCGCCATATTTGACTTTTGGAAAAATAGAAACTAATTTAATGAAAACAAAAATAACCACCCATTACACGATTATCATCCAAACACAAAATAAAAATTAATTTTGGAAAAAAAAACTGTCTAAAAGATTTATCAATTTTATATAATTTTATCTTTAGTGGGTAGAAATAATTTTTAAAAAATTCAAAAAAAAATTTTTGATATTTATTTTTGTCAAATTAGTTTATATGTTATCAAATTGATGATTTTTCCCTTGAAAAATCTAATGGTATCTTCAATTGTCCTTATTTGGAACAAGACTCAAAATTCAAGATCAAATGTGCCACAATTAAAAATTTATAGGCCAAAATGACACAAGGTCCAAACTATAGGGACCGTTAGTGTAATTCACCCTTAAAACTTTTAATTTAAGTGTGGTGTAAACTAAGTAAATAGTGAAGAGATGGTGTGCACTCAGACAATTAATAGTGTGCAAATAGAATTTTGTTAAGAATGAATATCTGAGAGGAATAAGTATTACAATTTTCAATTCAAGGGAGTAAAGTCATGTTAGATAATAGTTTATGTAGAATAAAATGTAATTTGCCCATCTTTATTTTCTGATGATACTACTATCAAGCTTCCTTTTATGTTAATGTATATTTAGAGCATTGTGAATCTGTTTAACAATTCTTGCGGCTTGAATAAATCAGGGAAGGGAAAGAGGCCTGAAAAGGGAAGGAATCGATACTGGAAAAATGTTGGATTGGGGTTCAAGACTCCTAGAGATGCCATTGAAGGTCTATGGTATATAATGGCATTTATTATTTATTTTTTCAATTTTATTTAACTGTGTACCTGAATTATGGTTTTTTAGCAGTTATTTTTTTAATGGGTTTGTATGCTTTTAAGGTGTGTTTTGTTGTTGGGTTGTGTATGAGAAATGACAAGTGGGAAATAAGTTGTGCCGAGCTTTGCCTGAAATGCTTTATTTTGAATGTTGCATTGGACTTGTTTTGTTGGAGTAAAATTTGAAGAAAACCATGTGAGCAGTTCTTACAGCCAATAGTTAGAGAGAAGAATTTCTTAGTACAATTTCTCTATCTTTTATGTTCCAGTCATACCAAAACAGACTATAACAGAGCATCTCAACCAACTACATTAATTGACAAAGGCCTGATTGGCATGGACTAAGAAATCTGGTGGCTTGGCAACCACCTAAATAAGCTGTTTATTGACTTATTTGTTACAAGTTGTCACATTGACTTTCTACTTTTCTATATGTATTTTTGTAAAAAGTTAAAAAGTCACTAAATAAGTCGTACCCAAGCTACCCAAAGCAAAAGCATGTTTGTCTTAAGCTAAAAATTAATAGTAATAATAAAATAAAATTTCTCAAGAAAATATAATAGATGAATAATCATTCGATAAAAAATTATTTATTTGAATATCCTATATCCTATCAGAATAAGCATATAGATTATTAACAAAGGAATATGAGTGCTAATAAAAGAAAATCAACTTTTTCAGCAATTATTAAATGCATCAGCTTTTTTTATTCTAAAAAAGTAATTGCCAAACTCTACCTAACTGCCTTTTGTCTAGCCTAGCGTTTGCTAGTTGTCCATTTATTGATTACCTTTTTCAACATCAGCCTTTATTATATCCCAGGTGCCTTAAGTTTGTAACAATCAGAGTAAGAAAATTGGCATTTTAGCCTATACATTATTGTTGAGAAGACCTTCTGAAAAAAAAAAAAAAAAAAAAAAAAAAAAAAAAAAAAACACCATAAATTCAAGATACTAGTTTTTTTATTATTTGGGTAAAATCCTAACCCAGGTCTGAGGAAACCAAGTAGATTTTGTTGTGTTTTTGTATCTTAGCTAACCAAATCTACTTCAAATTAGTAATTTTTAAATTCATTATTAGGAAAATTTTGAAGAATCTATATGGAATTATCCAGTCATCCATTATTTGCTAATTTAGCTGCAAGGTTGTGCTCCATGCAAATTTTTAACTGTTTTGACATTTGACTTTTTCGTTAGTTTTTTATAATTGACAATTCCGTTTAACAAAACTCGTTTCAGTTATAATTTTATTCACTTTTTTGTTTTAATAAAGATGTGAGTGTTTAGATGCGAACCCAATCCAAATTGTGTCTATACAGAGAAGTTTGTGATCATGATCATTTCATGTTTGCCACTTCGCTGATTATGTACAAGGATTGAGCTGCCCGGTCAGCTCACAAGGGTTCAAGGGGCAGCGGCCCATCGCGGGTTCGGGGCAGCATCCAAGCGCAAGCAAAAAGCAAAAATGCAGTCAAAGTTGTTTGACCGTTTGAGCTGTCATTTGTGCGCTTGAGTAGAGAAAATGATCATCTAGTACTTTTGCAGAGCAGCTGAACTTTTGAGAAGAAAGTTTTACCACTCGAGTGGTGAATGTTACGCTTGAGCAATCAGCCTATATGTTTTGCGCTGCCTTTACTCACATCGCTCAATCTGTGAAGTGTGTGCTCGAGCGGTCTTCGTGATCCAGTTTATTATAAAGTGCATTGTTTGCTCGTTTAAGGGTTTGAGCCATCTAGATTTTCAAAGAGGAAGAAAAAACATAGTGTTTTATATTGGAAGGTATTTTAAGAGTGTTTCCTTGATGATTTAAGAGTGATCAATGGATCCATGAACTCTATGTCAATATCATCAAGGGTTTTATTTGTTTTCTTTTATTCACAAAAAAAAAAGAGTTGTTCTTTGGTGGATTCTGAGAGAACTTAGGTCTAAAACTTTGGTGGATTCCGGAGTGGCTTATCGTCGTGGATTCAATATTGTGGATTCAACGTTGGGCAAGACAATTCCGAGGGAAAGACAGTGGTGGAAAAGGCACATCGGAGTCGATTCAATTCGGATGTAAATTCGCTAGATAATTGAGGGTACACATGTGTTATTTATTTTTGTCTTCTTAGTAGATTGTTTTGTGGTTATAACCCATGATTTTTTTTTATTATTATTACAATTGGAGGCACTCCAATTATGATTTTTCCACGTTAAATTGTTATGTCAATTTGTTTTTAATTGTTTGATTAGGATTGTTATTCATTGTTTAAACTTGAAATATAATCACAAATTAATATCTCGAAGATTTTATTTATTTTTTTACTTTTTAAAAGGGTCTAAATTCAATAATAAGTTTTAAGGATTAAGCGCATCTTTGTTCTTTTTGTGAATCCAATACAAGGAGTTCTGCCATTGTGGCTATCCACAATTTAAATGATGTCAACAGTCGTTCTTTTTATGATTACATTGCTATAGCTTGAAATTTTAATCTACCTCTTTTAGCAGTGTTGTTAGCATTCATATTTCTTATTTCACAAGGATTGAAACTTCCATTGTCTGTGGTGAAATGTTTTTGGTACTAAAGATGGATTTTGACATCAAAAATTTATATTTATTCCATAAATTTTATTGATCTATATGTTATCATAAATCTTTATATGGGTTGTATGTATCTGGTATGGGTATGGTTATAGCTACGCGTGTTCTAGGTACACAAAATACATATCTGATACTTTTTTTTTTTTTTTTTAATTGAATGTTTGTACAACATGGGTACGTGTTGGATATTTTTGTGGATACACCAAGGCATAATTTTTTTTTTTTTTTTTAAATCTAGGGGTACTAAAATAAATATATTGTGTATTTTTTAGAACTCCAAAAATAATTAATATTTTTGTAAATATCACAAATTTGTTTAGAAATGTACTTAAATTAAATAGGATATGACTGAGTAAGCTTGTGTGTGTCTGTGTGTGTGTGAGAGAGAGAGACTATATACGTATGCTTATGTCTATATTATATAGAAAGGTTTAGTTCATAATATGGTAAGAATGCTTATGTCTATATTATATAGAAAGGTTTACATATGTATGCTTATGTCTATATTATATGGAAATGTTTAGTTCATAATATAGTAAGAAGATGAGGGTATTTAGGTCTATTTACGAGTGTCATTAACAGATGTTAGGGTGTGTTTTAGTTAACAAATCACATGGGATTATGTGCTTATTTCTTCATGTTAGGGGATTATTTTGCAAATTTAGAAGTTGAATTTTGGTGGGTCGGGTAGTTATATGCCATTAGTCATAGCAAATAAGAGGAGGATGAGTTAAAAATGAGAAAGGTATACATACATGTGATGACCGGTTCGTACCTTGCGTTACTCTCTCAAAATTATGTTAGAATTATCTTTGTTAAGAGGTTGGGTAAGCTTCCATTGAAAATTTCTTTTTGAATTCCTTTCTGATTGTAGTTGTTTTGTTTCTAAGTGTTCGCTTGTTTCAGAAGATGTGGGATCGACTCCGGGGTGTCGGAAGCGAAGCCGGGGTTTTTCCGGGCTAGAGGCCAGTGCCGCACGTGCGGGGAACTAGGCAAGAGAGCTAGGTGCACACTGCTAAAAAGGCACATGCGGGAAGGAGGTGTGGGAGAGGATCACACGTGCGAGAGTGAGTGCCGCACGTGTGGGAGGGCCGCTCTGCACGTGAGGGAGATCTTGTTACTGCGTCTTGGCGTTCCGCATTTTTGCTCCGTTTTCCATGCCTTTCAGCTATATTTTGCATTTTTGGTCTATTTTCTCTCATTTTCAGATATATCACTCTTTCTCTCTAAGTTGTTTCTCTCTTTTTCTCTCATCTCTCTCTCTCTACCCAAACCCTCAAAATTTTATATCTTCTTTGATCTCAAGAAATCCATTCGGATTTTGATGCTAGTCCTTTATACCAAAATGACGAGCGTGTCGGGGGCTTCGTATTGACCGGTGGAGATCTTTTTTCGGTGAGGTTGATTTTTGGGCTTTTTCTCCTCTTCTCTCTTGAGGTAGGGATTTCTTGAGTTATATATACATGTAATGCTACATTGATGGTGGTTTAAGAGTTTTCTCAAAGTTTTGTGTTGAATTTAAGAATTGGTTCAAAGAGTAGAGAAATCTTAAATGTTGGTTTTCCAAAACTAAATCCTTGTTACTCCATGTTGATAGTTCACTCATAAAACCTAAGAAATATGATTTAGTTGGGATTTACCAAGGAAAATTAGAAGTGTTTTGTATTGATGAAAAAAATTCTAAAACTTGGGGATTTTGGCAAATAAGAAATATACCTATGAAATTCTTTATTCTTTTACGTCAAGAGGATGAATGAAAGTAAATTTCATTAATGTTTAGAGAAATGACTATCTATGTAAGGTAAGAGAAATGAAATGTTATTTTTATATAATTGTTAAACACTAGAACATGGAGTTGTTGGAAAATGATAAATGGTTATGTGCCTTGAATTGTCAAAATTGTAAATCTTGGTGAATTATGTTGAGAACATAATAGATATATTCTTCAAGAGGTGAACTTGCTATGAATTGAGTATGGCAAGTAATTGTGGTTGTTGCTACAAGTGGAAGGCATGAGGTTATGTTGTGAAATAACATTGTAAGAGAAGAAATGAGAAATTGAAAGTTATGGATCTTGTTATAGAGATATTTGAAAATGAAGAAATGTTATGAGATATTAATTATTGCATCGCATTCTCATTTGATATACTATCATTAATGTGCACGAAATATTAGATGGGTATGAATGTTTGCATATATACATAAATGTAACCCTTTTTATTGATGAAGAAACATCTTATACTACAAAAGATTTTGAGAGTAGAGATTAGCATCTACATGTCGCATTGGCTTAAATGGAAGTAAATGTTGAAAGAGCATGGATTGTGGTTGTATAGTTGAACATGGTCATACGTTAATAAACTCATGACTAATGGTTGGAAGAACATGGAAATGGTGAATGGAATTGTTTGGTAATGTTGTTGGGATGACTTGAGGATTTTCCATGAGACATGGAGAAATGGTTGCATTGCATATTCATTTGATTTACTATCATGCATGGTGTACTTAGATTGAAATCATTTATTTCACGAAAGGAAAATGTATTGTAATAAGAACTACGAAAATGTGAAAGGGGTAAATACGTTGGTAAGTCCAGTTATAGGGTGTAGATGACTTTGATAAGTTGGCCTGAGTGTCCATGGTGAAAGACCAGAAAGCTGCGCGGATAGGTGTCGAGCCTTCCGATTAATACCAGTAAAAATAACAGTTTGGTAGTACTCGTAGAGTCTACTTGCAGACACCAGCCTAGGGATTACCAGTGTCGTATTTACCACCCCTATTGATTTAAATTGGAAGTTTGAAATATGTTGAGATGGTAGGCTTTTATTGGAAGAATTGAGATTGTTAATTTTTATTGAAATGGGAATTTTATGAAGAGCATGAAACCAAATTTCTTTAAAAAGTGCATGGCATGGCATTGACTTTTGCATCTCTATTGAGAATTGCATAATTGTATATACTTTGTTATAATTTTCTACTGGGCTTTATGCTCACCCCTATGGGACTTCGGTGCAGGTAAAGGCGTGGTGATCCCGCCAAGTTGAGGGCATGGATAATTGTAAAGAGTACATAGCTCTTATTTTTGTTGTGACCTTTTGTAAGCCAAGGGCTAATGTGTTTGGGTCCAAGAGACCATTTGGTGTAACCGGGCTATTGCCTTGGAAGATGTAAGCCTTTAAGGGCATTTTATTTGTGTTGAGACTAGATGCTCCATATGCTATAGATTCATGTATCTTTATATCCTTGAATGTAAAAAAAAAAAATCGCATGTGGAACTTTCGTATAAACAGTGTTAGTATATGTTGTAAAGGTTGGTGTTATGACATTATTTATTCGGTGAATGTTGATTAATGTGGGTGGTTCATGTGGTTTTATTTCGTGGCGTTACAATACATATAATATAGAGAGGTTTAATTTAGAAGAAAAAAAAAACACTTGGTTTGTGCACATGGCCCAAATCATGGGGAATAAAGTGAAATTTACTTTAATGAAATAAGGGAATTAGAATTGTTTGCTACTCTTCGCTCTGGTATGTCTTCTAGATTCAGATCCATTAGTAATTAAATATGAACACATTCCAACCAATTTTTTTATAAATTTGTATCAAATTAGAACTAGTAACTAATCCCAATGTCTTCCATGTTTGCAAGAACTTATATTGACAAAAAATGTTCGTTCACTGGCGATGTTTCTATCAGGGGCCGCATACTTGCTGGAACCTGCCACAGTGCCAAGATGATGACAACAATCATTGTTTGATGGAACTACCTTCATTTTGTCAAGTGTCACGCCCCACTTTTTATTATTCGAAGTCATTACCAAACTCATTAACTTAATTCAATTTCAGAGATAACATGCGGAAGTAAACTCATACATTTAATCCGTAGGAGTGATTAGCAATACTCTCATTCGTATGCAAAATCAACATTACATGAACATACTAATAAATTGCCCTTAGGCTTACAACCTTTAAATAAACAAATGAAGGGTGTAACCCTTTTACACATATGGCGTTCCGCCAACAACAAAGAGGCCCCGTGGCCAACAAATAAGTAGATCCAAATCTTGTAGCACATCCTGCTTAAACACCAACAAAGATTCAACAACGTGGGATGAACATATAGTCCAGTAGGGATCTCAACATGATCCTCAACAATAACAACAGTACAGATAGCTATGATCATGAATACTCATTCTTGTACTAGAATAGTAATGTGACAGTTTATACAAAAATATATATATGTATGAACTTTCCTTTTGAAAACAACCGTTTCATTCAACGCTACGAGCGATTCATCTTTCCATATTCCTCTCATTCATCCCAATTCCCATTCTTTCTTAATATTAACAATTACTTAGGAAAATAATCACTAAGCCAGATACTCTCATCCATTTCCCATACGTACTACATATGTATCCTTTCAACATGTTTATTTTTAAAACATTCATTTTCCTTCACACTTTCCAAAAGACAAAAAGACATTTTGGTCTGTTTCCACTACACTCATACCTATACATGCACAACCTTGTCAAACATAAATTTACAACCCACCAACATGTATATAAACAATTACGGAGTAACTTGTTTCTCTCTGATCAGAACCAAGCAAATCCATGATACTTTTAGTTACAACAAAACTACAATAATTCCACCTTGCCCTACTAGCTATGCGCTCAGTAAGCCAAGGATATACTGCAATAACTACTATCAACTTCGCTCTACTAACTATATGCATAGTAAGCCACACTGCACTTTTCACAAAGAACATACCATTTTACGGCGCTAGGCGGAAGGGTGTGGCACCTCAGATTATAAGCGCATACAGTTCTCCAGGCGCTAGCTGGAAGGTAACAGTACCTCTGATTATAAGCGCGGCATATAACGCCAACAACCCTCATGCACACAAGGCATATCCAACATGTATAATGCATATACATAAACTACCAAGATAACAGCAATGTGTTAAAATAGATGAACACATACGTGTAAAGCATACACAACAATTCAATACAACCGTATCATCCTCCACCGATGACCAAGGACAAAACCTCTAGATGCAGGTATATTGTACATCTATAAACTTACTCAATTGACATGAAATTATCAACTTAACACTAATACTAACATAGTAGTATAAGATACAACAGTCCAACATTCATACTTATTTCAAAGTACCATTCCCATTCCACAAAGCCAATCCTGCTTCCTTTTATTTTCACAAAACCAACTTCAAGGACAATAAGCCCTAACCCATTTTAATCAACTACATTCCTTTCAAAGCCATTCCAATTTAATTATACAAATTAAATCATAATCACCATATTAGGGTTTTCCTGCCTCTTTCTCATTATTGAACAAAAGCCTCAATCATCTACAATAGCCAACAATGGTTTCATTTAAAACCCAAAATACCCAAGTATTTACCCAAAGATCAAACCCCTCTATTAAATTATTAAATCAATAAATATTAGGGTTTCCTCTCCTTTCAACAATAACTCGCCAATTAACCACCCAATTAGCCCAAAGCACATCTAATAATCAAGGATCTAAAACCAACAACCAACCCAAAGTTCAACCTCATGAATTTATATAAAATTCCAACATGATGTAGTTTTCATGCAATACAAAAATACCCACATGTCTATCTATAGTAGGAGTATTGAAAAGAGAACAAGGAGAATCCCTACCTCAAAGAAGAGCTCAAATAGAGATGATGACCCGAAACCAAAGTGCTCCAAATCCACTATTGTTCGATTAAGCGAAGCCCTCGACCTCCTCTATCTTTTTTAACAAAGGACAAAGGGTAGGAAGTGACCCTAGGTAGATCAATTCTTAGAGAGGGTATGTTTAGAGAGAGAGTCTCATTTGCTAGGGTTTCAAGAAAGAAAGAAGGAGAAAAATGCTATTTTTCCCGGCTCGCCCTCTTGAAATCTGACAGGCTCGCTCGGCGAAGACTGGTCGCCGGCGACAGACACAAAAACCTCGCTCGAAAAGAAGCTCACTCGAGCAAAAACAAACCACCGCTCGGCGAAGGGAAGCTCGCCGAGCCAACAACCACTGCGATCGGGTCTAGCATTTGCGCAACCCTCGCCGATCCAAGAAAGGCTCGGCGGCGATTTAACCAAAAAGAAGGACCTCGCTCGAAGAGAAGCTCGCTCGAGCGACCAAGCCAAAAACTGAACATCAAGAGTTGGTTTCTAAACCCAACCAACCTGCAATCAACCTGCCCAAAACATCCTATAACCAAAGAACAAGGAATCAAAGGACAACAACGACAACAAAATGGCAACGAAATCCATGGAACATAAGTCCGGATACACCAATCAAATGGAAAAAGACCGGGGTCACTACATCAAGAAATACCAAAGGCAAGACCGATCACTTTCATGTTAATCGATATTATTTTTTCTACCGTTTTTATGGAAATTTTGAAATGTGTGATCAATTTTTTATTTAATAAACAAAGTCAATATTATTAACGAAAAAGCATCAAGGCGATACTAATAAATACACTGACAAAGAATCAACCGAAAAACAAAACCTAAGCAAGAAGAGTATCTATAAAATCCACAAAACCAAACAAATCGGGGGACACTCCCTGACACCCAACTATACAAAAACACTATAAATTGATCCTTCAAATGAGTCACTGATTCTTCTTCTCCCTGAACGACTCTCCCAACTTCTGACTCATTTTTATTAAAGCACAGCGGTCTACAGTCAACTCGCCGATTACACTCCAACCAAATCATCCATATTAGACACAAAGGTGCCAAAGCGCACACTTTCCTATGCCTCTTTCCAACCCTACCTCCTCTACAACTATGAAGGACACCCTCAACACTTCGTTGTTGTCCCTAAATCACATCAAACAAAGAAAAATTCAACACCTAAAACCGACTCCGCATCCTTACGGCACATACATTACCAATTGACCATAATCTGCCGGCGTCGAATAAGAGCATCAATAGTGAGAATCTTATCCAACGCCGCCGTCCACGCAAAGAATGCTACCTTGTGTGATTATTGTTGTCAAATTATGAATTGTAAATCATGAATCGTAATGGTAATGTTCACTTTATATAGCATACAAAACCAAACCAAGGCTTAAGTCCCATCAAATGGGGTCAGCTACATGAATTCTTCTTCTCCACTCAACTCTATCCAAGGCCTTTTTGTTAATCAAATTAAAGAGGTTCATATCTCTATTTACTACACTAGTCCACATCAATCTAGATCTGCCTCTTCCCTTAACACTTCCATCTACTGCCACTGTATAGCATCTCTTCACTACTGCCTCTGTTTGTCTCCGTTGTATATGACCAAACCATATCAATATATTCTCTCTCGACTTATCTTCTATCGGTACTACTCCTACCCATTCTCAAATATACGTTCCTAACTCAATCTTTTCTAGTCTTGCCACACATCCACCTTAGCATCCTCATCTTAGCAACACTTATGTTATCTATATGTTGTTTCTTAGTTGCCCAACATTCCGACCCATACAATATCGCTAGTCTAATAGCCATTTTATAGAACTTCCCTTTTAGTCTAATAAGTACTCGTTTATCACACAGTACCCCAGACGCACTCCACCACTTAAGCCACCCCGCCTTAATTCTATAGACCACATCCGCTCTAACCTCCCCAGCTATTGTGATAATCGATTATACATAACAAAAATATTCACTCTTAGGTAATTCTTAGTTCTAAATCTTTACTTCTTATCTGCTTCCATTGTTACTATTACTAAAATTACACTCCATGTACTCTGTCTTAGTTCTGCTTATCTTGAATCCTAAGTGCTTCTCTCCTAGTCTCCAACTTAGTATTAACTCATTCTCTAGTCTCATCCACTAACACGATATTATCTGTAAAAAGCATACACCATGGCACATCATCCTGAATATTTCTTGTCAATTTAGCCATAACTAAAGCAAAAAGATAAGGATATAAGGTTGATCCTTGGTGTAACCCTACAGTAATTGAAAATTCACTTGTCTGTCCAGCAGGTGATCTAATAGTGGTCACCATACCTTCATACATATCTCTAATCACATCAATGTAATCTTTTGTCACCACTTTCTTCCCTAACACTCACTAGATTATATCCCGAGGTACTCTATCATATGCTTTCTCAAAATTGAAAAAAATATATATATATATATGAATGTCTCTTACTTACTTTATATAGCACAATATATAATTATATATATGTATATGCATATAAAAATACCCACATTATGTTAAAAATGAAATAAATATTAATATAATTAAATTATGTATATTTATATACACAATTTGCATAAATCATTATAATTAATTGATCTCTATATTGCGAAAATGACGTCATTTCATGTAGCATATACACACAAATTGTACAATTCGCTCAATTTAAAAGTCAATGGCACGAATTAAATTGTTTTGATTGAAACTTGTTGAATCATAAATCGTGAGGTTCTAACAACCACGTGTGTGATTATTCTAGCTCACATATCCCCTTGCTTCCTTGTGAAAGAGGGAGACCATGTTATTATTGGTCAATCCAGGTTTGTCTTGAAGTTCTACTCTTTCATTGAATTTTTGGAGGATATACTTACTTCTTGGTAACCGTGTATGATTATGTCCCTCTTTGCAGGCCATTGTCGAAGATTGTGAATGTGTTGAAAATGATTCCCACTGGTTCTTCTGGTGGTGGGAAGAAGGCATTTACAACAATGTGAGTTTAGTGGATCAATTTTTTGTAGTAGTAATATGATGTAAGGTCGACTATGGACTACGTCAATAGATTATGCAACTTCAGTTAGAGCATTTCTTTTGATGTGTACTCTTCTAAGGTTTGAGTTTTTGTATATGGCTAATTTGCAATTTTCTCAATTTCTATCAGTCATATAACTCGAGTGTGCAATGTGGTGAAGTCGTCATTGTTTGCTAGATAGTAGTTTGTCCCTTCGGAAACACTACCTCACATAGTATACATTTCTCTCTAATTATTGACATTGCTTCTTGTATTATACATTTCTTTGGGATTATTGTTGTTATTAGTGAAGCATTTGGATTTTATGTGGAGCAGGGTATTTCTTGTTTGTGTTGTCTGAGATTAGATTTATTGGCTAGAATATATATGATAGGCCAACTAAACTGTAAAACTGTAGGTAGTCTAGTAGTAAATTGTAGCTCAACCTTACAAATGGGGCTTCTTTTTTTTTTTTTTTAATCTTCCCTTTTTTTTTCTGAGAATAACTAACCATATATGCTCTTCTTTTGGACCTTGAGCTGGCCTTGACCTATGTTACAAATAAAGTAGCACCCCAGTTGACATTAAACCACCTGGATAAGTGTATGGCATCACTTGGATAATGGTATAGGATATATTGTACATTTTTTCATTAATTTTTCCATTTCGGATGAAGGGACACGATTTCAAGGTATTGGTATAAATACCAATAGATTTTACCAACTATTATGTTGTCTTGTCTTTCTCTTCCTTTTGGCAAAGGCTTTTTAGGCCTCGTTTGGCAAGAGGCTATTTTAGCCAAAAAGCCAAAAAGTTACTAAAAAAGCCAAAAAGCCAACAACTCATATCAAAAAGTCAAAGATTCCTTTTTCTCTCTACTTTTTGCACATCTTTTCGTAAAAAGCCAAAAAGTCATCCCAAACATACTAGTTTTTTTTACATCACATTTTAGCCAAATAGCCAAAAAGTTACTAAATTAGCCTGTTCCCAAACGAGGCCTTAGGCTAAAATCCACAAAATGACAAAATAGGCTAAAATAGTCAATAAGATAAAATGTTACATCAAACTCATAATCATTTCACTTTTTCTTTCACCAACATTACATCCAACTACAAAAAAAAAAAAAAAAAAAAAAATCCAACAATCTTTCCAAAAACAAAAATTTTAACCTACTAAAATAGCCAAAAACTAAAACAGCCTGTTAAAATAGTAACTTCCCAAACACCCACAAGTATCACCGACCACTGAGTAACTTAATGTTGCAGTGGAGAGCACAACTTGGTTGGGTTAGTGGGAGGTAAGCTTTGTGGATTTAATAGTTCTTGTGATTTTTTATTGGTATGTTATACTACGTGAAATGATATTACTGTTACATTCTATTTTTTCCTGCAAGAGATGGAAAAGCAAAAGTCTTGAGTTCATAATTTAAATTGCAAAATCTAGGGCAAATTAAAATATACTCTCAAAATTTGTTTAAAATATTAATTATTCTATTAGTTTTGGAAATTACATCTTATAATTTTAAATTTATAATCGCATAATAAATTAATCCTTTCATTAATTAGTTATTAAGTTAATTAATAATTTTTAATGATGTGATAGAAATATATTTTAATTAACAGTTCTGGTAATTTTATTATTGTATAGGAGTATAGTTAAGATTTTTTTTTTTTTTTTATGAATTCTATTAAAATATAAATTTTGATAAAAAGTATTTATAATTTCAAAATCATAGAGGGTAAATAATATTTGAAACAAATTTGAGAAGATGTATTTATAATTTATCCAAAATCTATAGGAAAATTATGGAGAACTTTTCTCAAACCTCCGTGAAATGGAAAACCATTTTCTGGAATAGCATATATTGCTTGTCCTTTGTGCTTTCTCCCAGACACAAATGACTTGATATAAAATGAAATTTTTTTTTTTTGCCTACAAATTCAAGCAAGGGCAAATGTTTTCTAAAAGTTACTCGTAAATAATTTAGAAAAATTCGCAAGAGTTTCTTAGAAAAACTAATGAAAATGAACCAACTTATTGAAATTGATTGAAATTTTAGTTTTCGGTCATTTTTTCATAATATACGACATGTTTTAGTTTTGAATATTTGTATACTGATGCAAATTGAATTGATCAAAAATTACATTTAAATACTTTTATATTTTAGTTTTTTGAGCATTATATGATAAGTATTGACTAATATAATATATGTTTGTGATGAAAACTAGTGAGAAACATTTATAAAGCAACTTTCATACATTTTCTTTATTTATTTTTAATGTAAAATTTTGTTAACTTTTATAAAATCCTTTAAAACATAAAGCAAATTCCTCTTCTACGTCAAACCCACAAATCGATAAAATTGAACAGTAGTATATGATCTGTATCAGTTTTTCAATCATCAAAACCAAAAAGATCGATTTGTTATTAAACTTATCCTCAACACTAACCGTACTGAACCAAACTAACTACACCCTAGCAATTTCTAAAGGAGTTCAAAGAAAGTTTTCAAGTAATTATAGCCCAAAGCGATTCAAAATTGTAAGCATCTTTCTTGTGATATTTATCATTTTGAGCTCTGTTTGACAAGTATTTAAAATGTTTAAAAAGTTGTTAAAAAATTAAAAAAAATTAAAAAGTCAAAGATTTCTTCAATTTCTCTCTAAGTTTTGATTGTTTTCTATAAAATTAATGTCACAAAATCATTTTTACACTTTAATTTGTTTTTATTAACTTGTCGTAAAAGATTAGTTTTTTTTTTAATTGCTTTTTGATGGGTTGTATAGCGATCCTAGGTTTTCCCTTTTATGGATAGTATTCTGGACTTGGGTTCCATGGTTGAGTATTGTTGTATATGTCTCTTTCCGTCCTTTAAATTCTTTGTATTTGAGTTTTATGATGTGTTGGGCTGGTTTGTAACAGGTTGGGTGTGTTTTGAAACAAATGATTGCTGCCCAGGTTTTTGTGTCTTTGCTCGAGCGAGACTTTTGTCGCTCGAGCGAGCTCTGTGTTTTGGTTCCTTCGCTCGAGCCAGGGTTCCTTTGCTCAAGCAAGAGTTCAGTGGTGTGTCTGGTAGCTCGAGCGAGAAGTCTTACGCTCGAGCTTGCGTCTGCGTCCAGTTTTGGACCTGAAGGTTGCATTTCTTGGCTCGAGCGAGCGAGCTGTATGTTTTGGGTTTCTTCGCTCGAGCGAGCATTCTTTCGCTCGAGCGTGCTTCTGGGTTGTAGACTTGAAGCTTCGTATTGTTGGCTCGAGCGAGGCTTTCTGTGCTCGAGTGAGGTTTCTTTGTGTTTGGTCACTCGAGCGACCACTCCTTCGCTCGAGCGAGCCTCAAATATATCAGTTCACTGCAGCTTCTTTTTCTTTACTTTTCTTCATCTCTTTTGGTTCAAACCCTAGATCGGTTACTCCCTCTCTCTCTATACACCTTCTCTTTAAAAATACACCTAGTTCTAGTGTGTTTCTGTCCTAGTCCCTTTGTAAGAAAGGTTGTGCTTGGTGTGGGCTTCACTTTGATCCGAAAAAGTGGGTGTTTGGAACATCTTGAGTTTTCTTCATCTCCTCCATTTGGTCTCTTCATTTCGAGATAGGGATAACCTACTCCATTCTATGAGTTTTGACATAGATGTTATGTATTTTGTATAGATGGTGTTGTTTAGGAATTTTGGTAAAGTTAGGATTTGTATTGAAATTATATAAAAAGGAGGTTTTCAAATGTTAAAACCCATGTGTATATAAGACCTTGAAAATTGAAATTATTGTTGGTAAGTTGATGAAATTGGACCTTAGGGTTGATGTTTGAGAAAGGGGGAAAATGCCCTAATTATGTTGGACAATTAATTTGAATAATTAATTTGGGGAATTGTGAAATTGAGTTGAAAATCATGAAATTGAGAAATTATGGAATTGAACGGTGTAGTTGGATAAATGAATCACTCACCTATGAATATGTTGATATTTTGTATGTATGGTAACTTTATTATCTGTTTAGAGATAACTGGTTTGGGCTATCGGTGGAGGATAGTCTTGATTGTTGTAGACACTGTATGTTGATTAGGGAAAATTGAAACTAATCAAACGTGTTATGTCATTGAATATGATGGTTGGAATAATACATCGAATATGTGTATTGATTGATCATCGTATATGATAAGTGTTTAAATACATTGTATATGTATATTGTTTGGAAGGAGATAGGGGATGTACTCCACAGTTTGAGAGGAGATAGGGGATGGACTCTCAAACCTGTTTGGGAGGAGATAGGGGATGGACTCCATTGATAACTAAGTTGGCCGGAGTGTCCAGGGTGAAAGTCCCGATATCTTAATTGCATTTACATAACGTAGATAATTAAAGTATGGAAGTGTTTTAATATGAGTTGTAATATCATGTGAATTGTGAATAAAGGAAGTGTTTTCATATGAGTTGTAGTCTCATCTAATTGTTTGGCCAGGTTCTGAGCCATGTTTATGAATCAAAATTGGATAAGTTAAGGAAAGTGGAATGAAACATGGACTATTTATCATGGAACTGGATTGTGTTATAAGTTGGTTTACAAGTGTTAGCCATTTATTAAATGCTAATGTCTTAGTTATTTCTCATAATTTGTTTAGTATATCTCTATTGGGCATTGGCTTACCCTATATGGGACATCATTTTTAGGTTTAGGTGATATGCCACCTCCAAGGACGTAGCTTGGGAGGTTTTGGGAGTTGAAGACTCTTTTGGTTGTTTTTGTCATTTTGGTATTACATGTAAATTCAAGCCAAGGGCTTAAAGTGTATTTGAGTTGGTACTCTCTTTTTGTAACCAAGTGTTGGCTTGGAAAGTTGTAAGCCTGTAGGGCATTTACTTTTGTTGTCAACATGTAATACTTTTGTAATGAATACTCTGATTTATGAAAATATGCTTTATTCTCTTATGTCTATGCATATCAAGAATATGGGTTTGTATGTATTTTTTTTTTAGGGCGTTATAGGTTGTACAAAATAAGCTGGCTTATAAGATATAGTCAAATTAGACGAGTACAAGCCCCATCATTTGTTTTTATTAACTTGTCGTAGGAGACAAGTTTTTTTTTTTTTTTTTTACTTTTTGATGGGTTGTACAAAATAAGCTAGCTTATAAGATATAATCAAATTAGACAAGTACAAGTCACATCAATTAAAAGTGACCTGGTAAATAGTTCATTTTTTTTTTTTTTTTAGTTATGAGCTAAAATCATATTTGTTCATAACTAGAATTGAATTGATCATGTGACGACCGGGTCCTTTTTTTTTTCTTTCTTTTCTTTTCTTTGCTATGTTCCCCTTTTGCTCTCGTTGGGTTTGAAACGTTCAGAAATAGTTCTATAAATAAAGTTCTTGTTCTTGTTTATTTCGGTGTTGACTTTTCTCTTGTTCCGGAGGGTGCACGGTTGAATCCGGAGTGCCCGGGGGTTGAACCTGAAATTCTAGATTGTTGGGCCAGGGCTGCACATACGAGGCCCTAGGCCGTACATATGGGAGGCCAGGCCGCATGTGCAGGGAGCAGGGGAGGCTGGGTAGTGCATACTGAAATAAATGCACGTGCGTGAGGGAGGTGCAAGGATATGTAGCATGTCCAGGAGGCACTCGCCGCACGTGTGGGAGTGGGCTCCGCACGTGCGGGAAAGACCCAAATCTGAGGCTCTGTTTATTTCCCGTCTTTTTGGTTGTGTATATCACTTTTGATATACCTCTCTCTCTCTCTCTCAAAATACATCTCTCTCACTTCTCTCTACATTTCTACCTAAGAACAAGATCAAAACACTTGATCCTCTTCTATCCACTTGGAATTTAACCGTAGCTTCTACATCAAAGTTATAGAACTCCTCAAGAGCTATTTTGTGTGTGGTGGAGATTTGGTTCTTGGCACCACCAATTCTAGGGTTTCAACTTTTTCTTCATCAAAACCTTGAGGTAGGGGACTTCCTTGAGTTATATATATGTTTATGTAAGTTTTTGATTGGTTTGTGAGCTCTCCTTTGGTATTTCGAAAATGGGTTTTTGGTTCAAGAAATGGATAGTTTTGTAGAAGAAATCCATCCTTGTCTTTTGTAAGTTCTAAATTTCAAAATGTTGAACCATGATGTTGAGATTGATTTGTTTAGAGGGGTTTTTGAAATGAGAGGAGGAAAGGTTAGGGTTTTTGTGAAAAACCTAGAAATTGGGGGGTTTGGGGAAATAATGGGGGACATCAAGGGATTTTTCTTGAGACAAATAAAAGGGTGAGTGAGAATTTCTTAATATTGATGTTATGTGATAATTCTAGATGTATGAAGGTTGGAAACCTCACTTAATTTTCATTGGTTACCTACATATACACATGTGATCACAAATTACACATTGTTGGGTTCCATAATATATGAGTATTGTTGTGAAAGGAAATTATTGTTCAAGCATTTGCTCTAGCTTTGGAATATTTAGAATGTGAAAGTATATGAATTATAGGTTATAAAGATCCATGATAGCAACTCTGGACCATTTTATGAAATAACATTGAAAAAGGGAGAATGAGGAATGTAATTGTTATGGTAATGTTGTTGGAATAACTTGGAATTGGAGAAATACTATGAGGCATGGAAAAATTGTTGCATTGCATACTCATTCAATTGATAACTTGCATCTTGAAATTGAGATTGGAAACATTCGCTTTGTGAAAGGGTTATATATATTGAAATGAGAACTAATGGAAATGTTTATGGTGTAAATACGGTGGTAAGTCTGGTTAGGAGGTGTAGATGAAATTGATAAGTTGGCTTGAGTGTCCGGGATGAAAGACCGAAAGCACGTGCGGAGAAGGTACCACTTCCCTTCCGATTAGCAACCGGTAAAGTGGGGTTATTGGTAGTGCTTGTTGAGCCTACTTACAGACACCAATCTAGGGATTACTAGAGTCGTATTTACCACCCCTTATGATTAAAATTGAAAGTTTTGGAATTGTTGAGATTGCAAAATGTTATCGAAAACATGGTGATTTTCAAGAAAGGCATGACATGAGATTATCTTTTAAAAGGCATTGCAGGGCATTTGCATTTGCATTTAATATTGAATATCTTACATAAATGTATATACTTTGTTAGGGATTTCTCTACTGGGCTTATGCTCACCCCTATGGGTTTTGGTGCATGTAAGGACGTGGTGAACCCGCCAATTTGGGGCGCAGAAATGTGTTTTGAGAGCACAAGGCTCTTGTTGAGATTGTAAATTTTTGTAAAGCCAAGGGCTATTTTTGTATGGGTCTGAGAGACCATTTTGGTGTAACCAGGCTCATGCCTTGAAATTTGTAAGCCCTTGAGGGCCTTTCTTCGTTTTGTTCCAATGATTTCACATACTATAGATTCATATACTAGTTTTCAATGAATGTATAATCGCATGTGAGATTACTTTTGTATAAACATTTGTAGTTGTAATGGAACTTGGAGAATACATCCTTCCGGTACCTCTTGTGAGTCGAGATTATTATTTGTGCATATGGGGTGATGTATTATATTTATGTTGGTTTATTTCGGGGCGTTACAGATCATAACTACTTATGAGCTACCATCACACATCTCATAACCACGACTCATAACCAACACTTTTTGGCTCATAACCACACCACTTCAATCGTAACCAATATCACATATCTTATAATCACTATCCACATAGCTCATAACCATATCTCATAACCAACACCCTTTAACTCATAACCAACCTCACATATCTCATAACTAATGTCCTTTTACTCATAACCACACTATTTTGATCATAATCAATATCACATATCTCATAACCAAATACCTTTTGACTCATAATCACACCACTTTGCTCATAACCAAAATCACATATGTTATAATCACGAATCATCATATATCTCATAACTCATAACTAACACCCTTTTGCTCATAACCAATACCACATATATCATAACCACTAATCACATATTTTATAACCAACACCTTTTGGTTCATAACTATACCACTTTGATTATAACCAACATCACATATCTGATAACTAAACACCCTTTGACTCATAACTATATTATTTTGCTGATAACCAAAACCACATATCTCATAACCATTGCCTACATATCTCCTAACCAACACCTTTTGGCTTATAACCAATATCACATCTATCATAATCATTAATCACATATCTCATAACCAACACCTTTTGGCTCATAACCCCGGCATTTTGATCATAACTAGCACCACATATCTCATAACCACTACCTATATATCTCATAATCACATCTCATAACTAACACTCTTTAATTCATAACCACATCACTTTCCTCATAACCACTAATCACATATCTCGCAACCATATCCCATAACCAATACACTTTGACTCATAATTATACTACTTTGATCATAACCAACATCACATATCTCATAACCACATCTCATAATAAATATCACTCATAACCACTAACCACATATCTCCTAACAAACCCCATTTTGGGTCATAACCACCTAACTTTGATCATAACCACTTAGGAGTGTTTTGGGAATATAGTTAAAAGCTGTTTTTTGACTTTTTTTTTTTTTTTTGACTTTTTTTGTGAGATATGGGAATGGGTTAAAAGCTGGGAAGTAACTTTTAACCAACTTCCTTAGAACCGATAACCACATATCTCATAACCAATTTCGATCACGTATCTCTATTTTATATTTATTTTAGTCATAATATCTCTACTGCATATAATAGAAAGGGTAATATACAAGCAATATACATTTTAAAATATCTATATACACACATAGACATATATATATATATATATATAATTTGACTAAATTTTAATAAAAAAATATGTTGAAAGATGTGATTTTATTTTTTTTCTACTAAATCATTGTCCTCTTAAATTTTTTGCCCAACATTTCCTCTTTTATTTTCCTGTTCTATTTTCTTTCCCTCGATTTGTCTTACTTATGCCTCAAATCTCTTTATTTCTCACTTAGACTTCTCTATTTCGCTCAAATTATCAAACGGTCAATGTTGATAGTTCTTTCTTGTTGGATTTTTATTCTTTCAACCTCGATCATCTCTCTGCTCCTGTATCTTTGTACCAAATCCTGGAGCTCATCGCTACTCTCTTTGTCTACTTCAACCATATCGATGGTGATATTTCTCTACTACTAAATGAATCTATCTCAAAACTCTAGTTCCTTCACATTAATATGTCATACATGCACAAAACCTTTGCCTCTAGTTTTGATTCAAAATTGTTTTTTCAATTTTTACACATATGTGTTCTAGAATGGTTGGAAAATGATTTTGGGTATTATATAACTACTGGTGTGTGGTCGATTGATGGGTATGCAATTAAAATAGAAATTTTGATTTGAATATAATTTTATTTATTTATAGGACACATGTTAGTTACGAGTGACAATTATGCGAGGGTATTTTGGGTAAATAAAAAAAATGTGACACTATTCTAGGGGTGGGCTGAAATTTTGCCTAAGCAAGGATTGTGATAAAGAGTTATAGCCAAGTTGGTTCATTTATAAAACAATAATTATAATTTTACAACATTTTAATTATAAAACAAAGTAAAAAAATATATAAGACAAAAAAAAAAAAAAAAAAAAAAACATATATATATACCTCTTTGTAAATTAAAACATTTGTTCAAAATCATTTTCATTTTATTATTTAATTTTATTAACATTCTAAATTCAGTGATATATAAAAATATTTAAATAAATTAATATATATTCAAGAAAATAAAAAAAATTAATAGTTTATATTTATTGGATTAAGTGGTCGAGCTTGGAATTTGAATTGCTTTAGGGTCGGGCTTGGGATGGTTAAATTAGTCTCGATGTTAGGCCAAGTTTGAGATGACACATATCCCAACCATTCTTCTTTTTCTTTTCCTATTATATTTTCTTTCTCTTAATTTGTCGAAATTGTGCCTTAACTCTCTTTATTTCTCACTCATATTTCTCTATTTCGTTCAAATTATCGAACTATCAATACTGGTAGTTCTTTCTCGTTGAATTCTTACTCTCTCAACCTCGATCACCTCTCTCTACTCCTATGTCTTTACACTAGATCCTTGAGTTTGTCACTACTCTCTCTATCTATTTTAACCCTATTGTGGTTGATGTTACGAAACTTTGTGACTTAATTAAGACATTTGTGGTTTCTAATAATTTTGAACAATTTTGATACACCAATTAGTGATATAGTTACGTATTTTGTGTTTTATGTTATGAAATTTTGTAACTTGATTACGATATTTATAGTTTTTAAAAAGTTTAGATATTTTTGTTACACCAATTAACGATGTGGTTATACATTTTGTGGTTGATGACCATAATAGACAAAAATAGACAAATAATTTATATTAAAAGCAAATAAAAATTTAGGATTTAAATTGATAAAATAAAAAATTAATAATTTATTTTATTATAATACTCAAATCATGATTTTTTTTAATTGTTACTAAATTTTTTTTTATCAATTTTATCAAAATTTTCAACCCCCAAATAATTGTAAAAATTTGGAACAAACACCCGAAATTTTGTCCAAATCAAAATTCCCTCCTAATTTTTTTTTTATTTTTTTATTTTTTTGACAAATCCCTAGACCTTTCTTCAACCCGAAACATTTTGGGAAATTACTCTCTCTCTCTCTTTCTCTCTGGTTGTCACTGCTGACCATCACTACCTCCAAGTAAGTCCCACACCTTTCGGAGCCCTAATTTTGACCCTTTAGGTGTCACTCTCTCTTAAGGGATCCTACACTTTGTGCCATTGACTCAACCGCCTTCGTCTCCATCGTCATCTCCAACTTAAATAACCTATTCGATAACACCCAACCCCTTGCTCTGACGACGAAACCCTAGATGTATTCAAGCTTGATTACAAACCGGTATCTATGTAGTTCATAATCCCCCAAATTATTATCTATGATTTGTCTGTGGTGAGAGGAAATTTCAAATTTGGGGTTTTCAAGTAGAGGACATGTATTTTTTGTATGATTAAGTAAAAAAATAGAAAAGCCATCTTCATGGAGTCTCATTTTCTTTGAAAAAAGACTTGATTTTTTGTTTAGGTGTAATTTATAAGATTATGTGATTTTGAAGACCATTTGAGCCTTGATTGTTTGTGTTATTTAATGTTTTGTGGTTGAATCTATGTTGCTCCAGCTGCTGTAGACTTGGTAGGTCCACTACTTGGATGTGTTAGATAATGGGTTATAACTGCTATTGAAGTTTTGTTATTGTTATGGTTATCATTATCATTATGGTTCTACAGAGGAAAATTTTCATTGCTTATGTGCTGTGGGAATTTCATTGCCTTCTGTGAATATTTGTGTGGATAACTATGGAAGTGTTCAAATTTAGCTCAACTGACTGGATGAGTCAAGATTAACACGACTGTATTATTTGAAAATAATTGATGGATGTAATAGGAGTTCATTATTATGTTCAAGTTCCTTTGTCATTAATTATGTTTGCTAGGAAAATATTATGTTTGAAGAATCATTCGAATTGATTATTAGCAAAAATATTGAATTTTGTGGACATTATTATGTAATAGGTGTTCATTATTATGTTCAAGTTACTTTGTTTTATTTTTACTTTATAAAATTCATTGTTATAAAAGTTAAATTCATCAGTTAATTGGGTTTTTTTATTTAAAAGATGTTTTCAAATTAATGGTTTCTTTATGTTAATGGTTAGGATTTGAATTTTTTCAATTAATTGACTTTGAAATTGAGAAACAATTTAAAATTCCCCTTTTGTTTTCATTAAACATGGTGACTTATAGGTCCACTTTTATAATTATTTAACAGTGTTCAAGATGAGGGGAATTGGGATTTGGTGAGGGGCACTATGAATTGTAATGAATATAGGTTAAAAGATTTTGTTTGAATGGAGTGACAGTGCATATTGTAATGGTATAGCGATCTCGGTTTTTCCCGTTATGTATTGTGTTCCTGACTCGGGTCTAGTGGTTGTATGTTGTTGTCTTATTCTCGTTTCCATCCTTTGATTCTTTGTATTTGAGTTTTGGGATGTGTTGGGCATGTTTGAAACAGGTTGGTTGGGTGTTGGAACAAATGGTTGCTGTCCAGATTTTGGTTTCTTCACTCGAACGAGGCTTTTGTCGCTCAAGCGAGCTTTGAGTGGTGTGTCTCTTGGCTCAAGCGAGAACTCTTGCGCTCGAGTGTACGTCTGCGTCTCTTTTTGACCTGAAGGTTGTGTTTCTTCACTCGAGCAAGATTTCCTTCACTCGAGCGAGCGAGCTCTATATTTTGGGTTTCTTCACTCGAGCGAGGACTCCTGCGCTCGAGCGACGCTTCTTGCGCTCGAGCGAGGTCCTTTTGTGTTTGGTCACTCGTGCAACCACTTCTTCGCTCAAGCGAGCCACGCATATATCAATTCGTAGTAGCGACTTTCTTCTTCACTTTTTTATCTCTTTTTACCTCTAAACCCTAGATCCGACTCTCTCTCTATATATATACACTCATTCTCTCTACAAATACACCTAGTTTTAGTGGTCTTCTACCCTAGTCTCTTTGTAAGAAAAGTAGAGCTTGGTGTGGAATTCAATTTGATCCGAAAAAGCTTGTGTTTGGAGCATCGTCGAATTTCCTCTCTTTCTCCTTTGAGCTCCTAACTTTGAGGTGGGGATAATCTACTCCTTCTTATGAGTTTTGACATAAATGTTGGTTATTTTGTATAGATGGTGGTGTTTGGGAGTTTTGGGTAAAGTTAGGGTTTGATTTGAAATAATAAAAGAGGGGTTTTTCTTATTTGGGCTTCACATGTGTCTTTGAGACCTTGATAATGGGTTAATAGTATATTATGGGTGAAATTTAGCCTTGATTGCAAAATTTGAGAAAAAGGGGAAGATTTGCCCTAATTGAAATTAAATAAGTGATTTAGTGGAAATGCGAAATTGGTTTGGTAATTATGAAATTGGGGAGGTTAGTGATGCAATGGTGTAGTGGGATTGGTAAATCACTCACCTATGGAAAAGTTGACAAATTTATTTGTTTGTTTAGAAATAACTGTTTTGAGCTATAGGTCGAGGATAGTCATGATTGTTGTAGAACTGCATGATGATTAGGTAAATTAAAACTAATCAATTGGAATATGTCATTGAATATGACAGCTGGATTAACACATTGAACAAGTGCCTTAATTGATCATTGTATATGATAAAGAGATTAAATACATTGTATATGTATCTTCGTTTGGGAGGAGATAGGGGATGTACTCCACATATGTGATTATATGCTTTAACACACTGTATATGTATCTTGCTTGAGAGGAGATAGAGGATGTACTCCATTGTTTGGGAGGAGATAGAGGATGGACTTCATTGATAATTAAGTTGGTCGGAGTGTCCAGGGTGAAAGTCCCGAAATTTTAGAAATGGATGTGTATGAGTGAAGTTAATGATTGAAGTTTTGATAATATGAGTTGTAGTCTTATTTTGAATTGTTAATGATTGAAGTATTGATAATATGAGTTGTAGTCTCATTTCAAACTGTTTGGGTAAATGATGAGCCATATCTATGAACTTATTTGGATAAATAAATGAAAGAAGATTAAAATATGGATGTAAGTGTCGTTTGGTTATGGAAGGGGTGGAAATTGGTTTTATAAGTGTTGACCATTTGTCGAATGCTAATGTTTTAGTTATTTCTCATATTTGGTTTAGCATATCTCTACTGGGCTTTGGCTCACCGTACTTAGCACACTATTTTCAGGTACAGGTGATACGCCACCTCCAAGGGTATAGTTCGGGAGGTTTGGAGCAGAAGGCTTCATTTTGTTGTTTTCTGTTTTGTATTTAAATGTAAACCTAAGCCGAGGGCTGTACTTGTAAAAGAGTTAGAACTCTTCTTTGTGTAACCAAGTCACAACTTAGAAAGATGTAAGCCCGTAGGGCATTTTATTATTTTTGTAAACATTTGTAACTTATATGAAATATTTTTTTGTAATATTAACTCTGATGTATGTATGGAAATGTGACTTCTCTATCATGTGTATAGAAATATTAGATGATGGAATTATGTATTATTTTGAGGGCGTTACAAATGGTGCATGATAGTACTTTTATAGTGATATTGGTGAGTGATTAGATTTTGGTAGTAGAATTGCAGTTCCAGTCCACTTTAATGTTTTGCAAAATAGTGAACAACCAGAAAGAGGTTGGAATTACACACCTAGTTGTTTTCAAAGTTGATTTGCATACTTTGCTTTCTACTCTGTTTTCTTTATATGTAACAGATTTTAGATCACTACTTTTGGTTAAGATTCAGTTGCTCTTGGAAATCAATCTGTTGATCTCTCTCCATTGCCCAACTCTTTCCTATTTCAGGTTGAAATAAAAATGATAAACACTAAATTCGCTACCTGGGAGGCACTGAGGTAAGCTTAGAATAAACTGACAGACCCTTCTAAAAAAAATATATGTATTTATATAATTAAAGAAATTATTAAGTTTACCTGTCGTGGAAAGGGAAATCACTTTCAGCACTTTCCCACGCTCTAGTACTTCATCATAACACCAAATGAGAGATATAAAATAGTTCACCAACAATATATTCAATTGATAGAATTATATGCTTCGATGATATCAAAATAAGGTATTCATGCATTTTTGGTGGTTCTTTTATTTTTTTTCATTAGTGAGATAAGTTTAGTTTGTTGCTGTTGTGAGAAGAACCATACAAAGACAGAGAAACAATTGCAAACGACCAGTTGTCAAAGTAGAGTTGGTTTCATAATAATTGTTTATATTTAGATATTTTGGTTTTTTATTATTTGTTGCACTTTTTTTGGAGTACATTAGTTGGTGTCCTTTGGTTTTAGTGAATTTCCATGCCATTGGTATGTTGTTGGAGAGAGTTAGGAGATAAGAATTTTTTTTGGAGTACATTAGTTGGTGCCCTTTGGTATGTTGTTGGTATGTCGTTAGTGAATTACATTAATTGGTATCCTTCGCTTGATAAGATTTGTTGTTTTTATATTTTATGAATTAGCTGGAAAACTCAAATTACTTAACTTTCTAGAATGATTTGTTTTAGAAATAGTGTATCTGTTTTTGTATTGTGGAGGAGGGTTGTTGTCTTTGGGGCTCATATTAATGTTAGGTACATCTTTTAAAAAAGTTTTCAGACCAAGTATCTTATTGTAAATTGTAATTTATCACTGCAAAATTGAAATACTACTAATAATGTTAGGACTAAGAGTTATTGCTACATCTGCATGTGTCCACTCACCTTGCATTTATATTTCTTTACTTTCTATCATGTTCAGATGCCATCTTCATACTAGCTTTTTTTCTTCCATGATTGCTGGAAAAAAATGATTGAAAACTAGCATCTTGGCTACTGTTTCAGTAGACATGGTTATTTTATTAGTCAATCTTTGTAAACATGGATATTGTATTTTTTTTTTCAATTGGAAAATTTTTAGGTTTTGGAGGTTTGAAAGGGCTGTGCAGGTCCATTGACGAGCCTTTTCTTCTAATTTTTTGCCTTAACATCTTCAAATCTTTGTTTGGGGAGCTTGAATCTGATTTATTGAGCTAGAATCATATTTTTTCTTGGGGTTAGATTTGTTAGAAAATTTTGCTGAAAATATTTACTACATTATATATGTTACAATTTTACATAGAGAGAGTTTATACTTTTGTGGTAATCAGCTTCAATTTTTTTTTTTGAATTACATTTCACATTGACATATTTTTTTTGGTTGGAATATAGGTTTTTAAAGAATTTTGACGAAGCCTAGAGGATTATTGGAACTGGCATGAGTGATTTGAAGTTCATCTATTGCAAGACAACCATCTCTCTTAGCTTTTTTTTTTTTTTTTTTTTTTTTCTTATTTAACTATTATTATTATGGCTACGGTTCAGTGGATACTTTTGGCCTTTCTTAGGGAAAGGAAAAAATTGTAATTTTATTAATTAAATGACCCTCATTTGTTCTTTGTGGACATCCAAGCGATTTTGTAGTGGAAAATATATTTACTGGATTTCTTTGAAATGCGAATATGTTAGAAATTTTAGAAATGTAAATAAAGTAAGAATTGTACTAATAAATTCTACGGATGAAAAGGTATGGAATGATAGGTATGCGATGATGGAAATCTTCGCCTAACATAACGACTTAAAAACAACGCTTAAAAGAATTAAAAAATTTCTTTTTATGTAGAAAGTTGATTTCATTTATAAAGTACAGAAAATCAGAATGGACAGAAGAAACAACCTCAATTGGAACCTCTTCCATCCAAAGTGACCATAGATGGTGTACGGGAAAGAAATACGCCTTCTCGTATAATCCTGTTGATCAAGTCTGCGCTTCTCCGTACGACGTCGCTTTATTACCTGAAAATACAAACGTGAGCTAGCCGGCGGGTGTGTGCCGGAAACCTCTCCGATGCCAAAGTCAGTAAGCAAGACACGTAGGCAAAAGCTCTATGTATTCAGGGAGCAAAAGTTGCATTACCTCTCCAAAGGTGATATTGGTGAGCTTATATAGGTTTCGCGTGGCACAATCCTGGTAGGACTCTTACTCCTCTAAGTGTAGAGTCCTTCTAGGATTACTCCTCCTTGCGTAGAGTCCTCCTAGGATTCATACTCCTGAAAGATAATGCTTATCCTCCAACACCCCCCTCACTGCTTAAACCAAGTGAGATGGTTCTACTATGGCCGAACTCCTATACAACCGGAGTAACCTATAGTTTGACCATTACCTTCCTATCTCTTACCTCGGCTTTCCCATGCTACGACCGAGCTAACCATAAGAGAATCGAGCCGAACTACAGCGTGCCCAAACCGGATACACACGGACAAACCGGTGTCAATGCACGACCGGTCTTATTCGACGACGACCGAACTACCAACAACGCTTTACCAACCGAAGTAAAATTAAGACCTTGGTGAACCGAACTGACTATTACGGTCTCCAAACCGGAGTAACTTCAAGACTATTTCTCCAAACCGAAGTAACTCATAGGGCCATTCTACTCGGCCTCTCTTACTATGGCCCATAACGGCCCAATACCCAGCTCGGCCCAATTTGCGTATAAATTGCCCTCTCAATTGCCCCTTAATTCCATCTGCGAAGCATGATTGGGATTACTTGTCTACGAACCGAACTAAAGTTTTAGCTTACCCAGCCGAGCTACAATCCTTTAGCTACTCCGGCCAAGCTGAAAACCTTTTTAGCTTCTCTAGCCGAGCTAAGCTTAAGCCGAGCTAAACACGTCCGGTCAAACGTCTCTTCAATCACAGTAACTGAAGCGTTCCACATTCTAATGACACGTGGCAAGCCCCCATTGGCCATACACAGCTGTTGCGCCGCCCTCGTACTCCGAAAAATTTGAACAGTTCCCGCCAGAAGTCCTATTACCAAAACAAGTAAATCTCTTCACTTTTCAAATCACCCCCCAACTATTCACTCGCTCTCCTTTCTGTGCTTTTGCTCTCTTCAACTTCTTCCAACTTCTGAGCTCGTGCTATTGTTGCCGTTGCTTCCATTTCCATCCTCAGTCTCTTCCTCTCCAGGTAAGCACACGAATCTGTTCTTTATTTCCTCTGTTTCTGAAAAACATGCTTTATGCTTAGCTTTTTATTGCTTTTCTGGAAAAATTCATAAGAACCTTATGAATTTCAAGGAATAGCCATTAGAACACCATTTTGATCTTTAAAACGCATCCAACCGAACTAGGAAGCTGTTTTTACGTATGTAGAGATTTAGGCAAACTGGAACCGAACTAGCACTAGTCCACACAACATTAGTTTCAATAGTTCACCTGATTCACACTAGCCGAAATGGAAACCCACCGAACTAGCAGTTCCTAAAACCTCAACCGAGCTAAGCCTTGGGGCCAAGCCAGCTTTCTCAGTTCCTAAACCGGACTCAGAAAGCTGCCCCTTGATGCTTAACCGAAGTAACAGAAACCATAGGTAGAACCAAGATAACCAAACATCTTAGCGAACCGAGATAACAAGCATCTCAAAAAAAAAACCGAAATAGATCACGTAGCACCCTGCGTAGCTGAAATAGGACTCACCTTCTCTCCCTCTGTTTTTTGTAGCACGGGTAATGATCTGTGCTTAACACCTTGTTTTTCCACTTTGCAGACTTAGGTTGCCCAGACACTTCGGCGCGCTCAACCGAGCTACCGAGCGCAACTTCTCCAGCCGAAGTAATTTATTTCTTATTTATCCAATAAATGGGGAAGTACAGATTCCTAGTAGAAACCCCAGGCGGCCTAGCCGAATTTAGGAAGGATTACAATATTCCAGCCGATGTAAATCTCACTTTAGCCGAACAAGACGTAGATCCATAGGGCAATGAAGGCTTTGTCCCCTTTACACTTCAATCCATAATAGAAACCGAACTTAGATTCCCAGTCCAACCCCTAATATGTGAATTTTTAAGACAAACCAGACTATGCCCCACCCAGCTGTCTACCAACACATACCGAGTAATCATGGGTATAGCCACACTGAACCAACAAACCGGTCTAAACCTAGGTTTGGCCGAGATACTACACCAATACTCCATAGGATCAAAGAATGAAGGCTGGTGTTACTACTTGAGAGTACGCCGTGGCCGAGAAAAGATAATAAAACATACTCCGGACAAAGACCTGAACGATGACGACTTCTTTTGGGTCTCTGGAAACTTTGAAGACCTTCAGGCCCAAATACCTGGCCGAAGGATAAACTGGAAAATGGGAGAGCCCGGTATACATACTTCGGTTGTATTTCAGTCTTTCCTTTTATTTCGGTTTTTCACAGTGAACCGGACTCATACTCGTCTTGTTTTGTAGATAAAGCTCATCTCATCTCCAACTACAACCATCCTAACCTTGCAGTACTCCGCGCCGCACTCCGGGTCAAAGAAAGGAGTTGGGCTAAACTTCTGGACTTCCAGCCGACCTACCGCTACAGCGGTCGTCGAAAAGCGAAGGTAACCGACTTTTTACTTGAAGAAGCACCAGAACCGGATCCCACCTTGCCCGAGATAAACTTAGTGCCACTTACGGCCGAACAGGAAATGGCGAAGAAAAACAAACTAAAAGCAATGCTTACCGCAACAGCGAGGGCCGAGGTACCGCAAACCGGTCAGAGCAACGAGGCTATCGTTGCCCTCCCGTCTCAACAACCATCCTCCTCCCGCCGAGCTAAGCGCGCCCGGACTACCGAGACCGAGCAACGTTTAGTTGACGAAGATGACACTGTCCCTCCACCGAGCCCCCAACCAAGTCTCCAGCCGAGCCCCCAACCGGAGCCATCAGACCGAGATGATTCCAACAAATGGGCTCCACCCTTCATCTTCAACAACCGGGATATCCGCGATAGCGACTCGGTTGTTGCTGAGAAGGATCACCTACTGGCCTTCAACCTGGCCAGGGGTGTTTGTCTTCCCAAAGACATGGAGCACCACAGCAAACAACTCAACACCGAGCTGAAGTCCATTCGGTCATCGACGAAGTCGATGATATTGGTAAGCAGCACCATCCTCTTTTGATCTTTCGAATTTTTCCAACTCTCAGCTCGGCTAAGATGGAGCTCACTATACTTTTTGCAGGCCATTCAGAAAAACACCATAGCTCATAGGCAAATAATGGAGCTCCGCAAAACAACCAGGCAAGCAATGAGGGAAGCCGAAACCAAAACTGCCGAGCTAACACAATAAAGCAGCCGGCGTCGAGCCGAGGCCGAGGTAACTCGTCTGACCGGACTGGTTGCTTCGGCTGACCGTGACAAACAGCGCGCCATTACCGAGGTGAAAGACCAGTACCTGTGGGAGATGGGGCAACTGGAGACCAAAAAAGACGCCGAGATAGAGCAACTGAAGAAAGACGTCAAGGCCGCCAAAAAACAAGGCTTCAAAGAAGCAGAGGACGCATACACCCTCCAATGCGACGCTGCGAAGGACCTGTTCTTCAAGTGCGGTTGGAGGAGTGCTGTGGAGAAGCTCGGCTGCGGGGCCGAGACCGAGGTGTACAATGCTCCGGCTTATGCTATTCCGGCCTCGCTCGCCCAGTATGCTGCCGATCTGCAGAAGCAATTTCTGGAAGGCCAAGGCTCTGATGAAGATGATGATGAAGATTCCAGTGAGGATGAACAAACTCCTACTTCGGCCGCCAGCCAACAACACAACAATCAGGCAGATCGGTTAGAGCCAGTGGTTGAAGACTCGACCAATGAGCCACCGGCTAACACCGAGCTGCCGATTGATACCACGGTCCAAAATGAGCCACCTCCTCAAACCGAACTCCCAGCCAGCACCGCTCTCCAAGCCAATGTTGACGATGATTTTGATGCCGAGCTGGACGCGCTTCTCGGTTGATTTTTTTTTTTTTTGTAACCGGGCTACGGCCCCTCCACTTTTCTTTAATGAAAAAATTTGCTTCTAACTGCTATTCCGGTTTGTTCATGTATGCTTGCACTTGTATTAAATTTTCCATACCCTCATTTGCACAACTATGGTCCCGGTTTAGCTTTCTATCTTACCAGCCAACCTACTCCTTAGCCGATATAACTTACTTCGGCTGAAGAGTATAAAGAGTTGGTTTAATCCAGCCAACCACTCTTCAGCCATACACTTACTTCGGCTGAAGAGTATAAAGAGTTGCTTTAATCCAGCCAACCACTCTTCAGCCATACACTTACTTCGGCTGAAGAGTATAAAGAGTTGGTTTAATCATAACCACTCTTGACCATACGCTTACTTAATTTGAAAAGAGCAGAGAGTTGGTTTAATCGACCAACCACTCTTGACCATACACTTACTTGGTGAAGAGTATAAAGAGTTGGTTTAATCCACCAACCACTCTTCACCATACACTTACTTCTACAAGAGTACAGAGAGTTGGTTTAATCCAGCCAACCACTCTTCAGCCATACACTTACTTCGGCTGAAGAGTACAGAGAGTTGGTTTAATCCAGCCAACCACTCTTCAGCCATACGCTTACTTCGGCTGAAGAGTATAAAGAGTTGGTTTAATCCAGTCAACCACTCTTCAGCCATACACTTACTTCGGCTGAAGAGTACAGAGAGTTGGTTTAATCTAGCCAACCACTCTTCAGCCATACACTTACTTCGGCTGAAGAGTATAAAGAGTTGGTTTAATCCAGCCAACCACTCTTCAGCCATACACTTACTTCGGCTGAAGAGTACAGAGAGTTGGTTTAATCCAGCCAACCTAGAATACAAAGTTTGGTTATTCCGGCCAAACGTCCTGCAGCCTGGATCCTTATCCTGGGCTTAGGAGGGGTCATAGTTGGTTTAATCCGGCCAACTATGTTTACAATGTTACTAACTTACAGAAGTTACTTTCTACTAAAAACAAATATGCTGTAAAAGAATCGATTTGTTTTATTGATGAAGTGAAAACTTACATATACTTAGAGAGAAAAAAGAAAAAGCTAAAAGTAAAATAACTTAAGATTGGCAGTGTTCCATGGCCTAGGAATTGCCTTGTCGTCCTCATCTTCCAAGTGGTATGCCCCTTTGCCTGCTAATCCGACCACTTTGTAAGGACCTTCCCAGTTAGGCCCTAACTTGCCATCTCCTGGGACCAATGTGTTTCCCATCACCTTGCGAAGTACCCAATCGCCGATCTTGAATTGTCTGGGATGCACAGTTTTGTTATACTTCCTAGATAGTTCTTGTTGGTAGGAGGCGATGTGAACCAATGCTCTGTCTCTTCTTTCTTCCGCAAGGTCAAGTTCCAATGCTATAGCTTCGCCGTTTAAGTCTGGATCAAAATTTTCGCTCCGAATTGTGGGGAGTCCGACTTCTAATGGGATGACTGCTTCCATGCCATAGGCTAAGGAGAATGGAGTTTCTCCTGTTGACCGCCGTGGTGTGGTGCGATAAGCCCATAAAACATGAGGGAGCTCTTCTGCCCACTTGCCTTTGGCTTTCTCCAACCTTTTCTTCAATCCGTCCAAAACTACCTTGTTTGATGCCTCGGCTTGACCGTTTGCTTGGGGATACGCCGGTGTAGAATTGTAGAATTCTATCTTGTATTCTTCGCAAAAGCCTCTGAAAATTCTGCCGTCAAACTGAGTACCATTGTCTGAGATCAGTGCTTTTGGTATGCCAAAGCGAGTAATGATGTTCTGCCAAACAAACTTCTTCACATCTTTCTCCTTGATCGACGCCAAGGCTTCTGCTTCCACCCACTTTGTGAAGTAATCTGTTGCTGCCAGAAAGAACTTCCTGTTTCCTGGAGCTGTTGGAAGTGGACCTACTATGTCTAAGCCCCACATTGCGAAAGGCCATGGACTAGTCAAAGATAGGAGTTCTCTAGCAGGTTGGTGTATTTGGTGCGCACACTTCTGAGACTTTTCGCATTTTTTGACATACTTCTCTGAATCTGCTTGCATGTATGGCCACCAGTATCCTTGTGAAATGGCTCGGTATGCCAATGATCTCCCTCCTTGATGGCTGCCACATACCCCCTCATGTATTTCGAACAGGAATGCCTCCACTTTGCTGGGGTGAACACACTTTAAGTAAGGTCCTGTGAACGACTTCTTGTATAACGCCAAGGATGGAGAGAGCCAAAATCGTTGTGACTTTGCTCTTATTTTGTTGGCTTCTTTCTTTTCTTCTGGGAGGGTGCCGTCCTTTAGGAATAGTATGATAGGATCCATCCAAGAAGGACCTAACTCTGCGCAACATACCTCTTCAGCTTCTGGTTCTTCAATGCTTGGTCTAGGAAGATAGTCGATTAGTAGTGGATGGGGAATGGAGGTGTCTGCCATTGAGGCGGCTCGAGTTCGTCTGCGCTCTCATTGCTTTTCCTCTCTGCTAATCTGTTCTATTCTCACTACTTCGAACTTCTTGATCTCTGTTCTGACCAAGTCTTGGTACTTGGCCATCCTATCATCCTTTGCCTCGTAGTCCCCCGATATTTGGTTTACCACCAACTGTGAGTCGCTGTAGACCATTAGCTCGGTGGCCTTCATGTAGAATGCTGACTTGAGACCAGCCAGAAGCGCTTCATACTCCGCTTCGTTGTTTGACGCTGGAAAGCCAAGGTTGATTGCTTGCTCCACTATTAGACCGTCTGGAGAAATGAGGACTATGCCAAGCCCTGCTCCATGCCTGTTGGATGCTCCATCCACGAAGAGCTTCCACATTTCTCCAACGAACAACTTCCAGCATGTGGAGGGATCAGATGAGGTCTTGGGATCTTCCACGTTGCTGGTGGCTTTTTCAGAGTCGATGCTTGCTGCCTGCCCCTTGTTCTCTGCTTGCACCAAGTCTTTGTTAGTCGGTGAAGCTTGACTTGGTGTAGCATGGTTCACTTCTTCCTCCATTTCTCTACTCTAGTCTGCCTTGGGGCCTGACTGAGCAACCAGCACTAGGGGTTGCGTTATTCCGACGTCAACCTCCATCCCTAGTTCGGTTGCTTCAGTCAGGTCGACTGGGCAGATGTGATGACTTCCAGGGGTGAACTCTGCGACAAAATCTGCTAGTGCTTGAGCCTTTATTGCGGTTCTGGGTTGGAACTTGATGTCGTACTGTCCCAATTCTACTGCCCATTTCAGAATTTGCCCAGAAAAGTTCGCCCTTTCAAATAAAGCCTTGAGTGGGAAGGCTGTGAGAACAACTATGGTGTGGGCGTGAAAGTAATGCGACAATTTCCTTGAAGCCATCATCAAGGCCAATGCCAGTTTCTCCAGTGGCAAATACCTTGTTTCGGCGCCCAGCAATGTCTTGCTTACGTAGTAGATGGGCAGATGTTGGATTCCTTCTGCACGGACCAACACTGCACTGATTGCGTGCTGCGAGACTGCTAGGTATAAGAAAAGTTCTTCCCTAGGGATTGGGGTTACAAGGAGTGGTGGAGAAGACATATATTCCTTCAAACTCTCCAGAGCTCGGTCGCATTCTTCGTCCCACTCAAACTTAGCTTTTAATGACTGAAAGAATGGACGCAATCTGTCTGAAGACCGGCTGATGAATCGGTTAAGTCTTTGCCACCATGCGGTGAGATCTCAGACTTCCTTTACTGAGTTAGGCCTCTCCAACTCCTGAATTGCTTTGATTTGGGAGGGGTCTGCCTCAATACCTCGGTTGGTCACCAGGAAACCCAGAAACTTGCCAGACCCTACACCGAATGCGCACTTAGAAGCGTTAAGGCGCAGCTTGTGTTTCTTCAGGATCTGGAACATCTCATCTAGGTCCTTTAGATGGTCATCCGCGTCCTTGCTTTTGACCACCATGTCGTCGATGTAAGCCTCCATTGTTCTACCTAACAATGGTTCGAACATCTTTGTGACCATTCTCTGGAATGTCGCCCCTGTGTTTTTCAGGCCAAAGGGCATGACCTTATAGCAGTATAGTCCTCTTGGCGTGGTGAAGGATGTCACTTCCTGGTCTGGTTCATGCATTGCGATCTGGTGGTAGCCTCTGTATGCATCCAGAAAGCTAAGTCGGTTGTGCCCCGCCGTTAGGTCTACCAGTTGATCTATCCTTGGTAGAGGAAAGCTATCCTTTGGGCACGCCTTATTGACCGTCTTGTAATCGACGCAAACGCGCCATTTGCCATTCTTCTTTGGCACTACGACCGTGTTGGAGATCCATTTGGGGTAATGTACCTCTCTAATTGCCCCTGCCTCCAACAAGTTTCCCACTTCTTCTGCCACTATTTCGGCGTGGTGGAGCGCCGATCTGCGGGTGCGCTGAATGACAGGCCTGGCAGAAGGGTGGACATTGAGTTGGTGGCAGATGAAGTTGGGATCGATGCCTGGCATGTCGTATGGGGTCCAGGCGAACACTTCGATGTTGGAGGTCAGGAATCCCAAGACTTCCAATCTCTCAGTGCTGGACAACGACGAGCCAAGTAAGAAGAACTTATCCGGGTTCTTCTCATCTATCCTGACTTCCACCAAGTCCTCTACAGCTTTCTGACTAGCCGCTTTGCCAACATCCGCGAATAGTTCATTACTTTCGGGTTCCTCCACCGAATGAACATATCCTTTGGCAGCTCGGCTGCCGTTCACCGTCACAAAGCATTGTTTCGACATGATCTGATCCCCATAAACCTCCTCTATTACTCCGGTGTCGTTGGGGAACCTCATCACTTGGTGGTAGGAGGACGCCACCGAGCGCATGGCATGCAGCCATGTTCTGCCTAAGATGATGTTGTAGGTGGAGGGGACCTTCAATACCCAGAACTCCACTTGCTTCGTCACACTCCCTGCTCATACTGGAAGGATGATCTTGCCGACTGGCCACTCTGGCATTGAGTTAAATCCAATCAGGGGTGACACTGCTGGCGCTAAGTCTTTGTCTTGCAGCTTCAATTGTTTGAACGTCTCATAGTACATGATTTCACATGAACTACCCTGGTCAATCAGAATCCGCTTGACGTCAAAATCCTTGACTCGGAGAGTGACGACCAAGGCATCGTTATGAGGGCAATATATTCTATCCAAGTCTTTGTCCGAAAAAGACATGATATTTGTTGCCTCTGTCTTATTCTTCTTGATAGCAGGTTGGGCACTTAGCACCTCTCTTAAGTGCTCAGCCTTTTTGATTGAACCTCTGAGCTCGCATACACGCTCAGGTTCAAAGACTCCATGTATTACGTTGATGACGCCTTGGGGCGGGGCGTCGATTGGCATTCCATTGGGGTTGTTGTGGTCCTGGGGGGCTAGCTGTGCCCCTCCTTCTATGTATTTGTCTAAGTGGCCTGCCGCAACCAACTCCTCCAAGTGCTGCCTCAATGGGGTGCAGTTCTCAGTGCGGTGCCCTTTTTCTTTGTGGAAGGTGCACCTAGATCTGTCATCATAGTCCTTCTGAGTCTCGCCTAGCTTGGCTGGCCACTTGACGAAAGGCTCGTCTCGAATCTCACTAAGTATACGGTAGATCGGTTTCTTAAATATCGTGGTTATGGCGGTGCGGACTCTTAACCATCTCTTGTCCTGGTCCTCGCCATTGTCTCGCCTGCCTCGTCCATTTCGGTTTTGGCGATCTACCGCATTGACCTTTGCTGAGGTCTTCTTTTCTGGGGCTGGGGTCGCGCCAGATTTTGCTTTGGCACGAGCGCCATCCTCTTCTACCCTGATGTGCTGATGCACTCTCTCCATTAGGGCCTCCATGGTAAGGGGTGGCGTCATGGTGATGGAGTCCTCACCGCTTCGATTGGAAGGCCTCTTTGTATGCGAATGGCGAGGTTAGTTAGGCGATCCCCAACTGTTGAATGTCTCCCAAGATGCTGTTGTATGACCTCAGGGTCTCCTTGTCGCCCATGTCGATGGAGAGTAACTGGTCGATCTCCACCGGGGTTTTTGTGTTTGTTCTGAACCGCGTCACAAACGCCTCTGCTAATTGCGCCCAGGAGGCTATGCTGCCCTCTGGAAGCTTCTCAAACCAAGTCAAGCCAAGGTCCCCAAGGCTTGAAGGAAATAGGATGCACATCAAGGCCTCATTCCGCCGCAGATACTGACCATGACTGGCGAAGTGGCGAAGTGTGATAGGGTCCGTCTTCCTCATATGTTGTGAATTTAGGTCAGGGAAGCTCGACGGAAGGCGCGCGTTCTCTATTCTTTGGGACGAATGGTGAGGTCTGACCTCGCCAAAGCCTTGTCTGTTTGGTTCAGTATGCCGCGCAGATTGGCATTCCAACCTCGACGCTTCCATGCGTCAGGAGCCAACCGCCGCAAGGCAGAACTCAGTGTGGATCGCGCTCGGTGTCTTCCTTCCATCGTGCCTTTTCTTCTAGCATAGATCGTGGGTCGGACGACAGGTAATTCCGTCTGTTTAGACCTCGTGCAGTGCGTATGAAGGCCAATAAGTGCTCCTTCCGTAGGACCTCTCAGATCTCGCCTCTCGCACTGGAGTGACGAGTCCCGAAGATACGGATCGCGTGTCGCTCGCCCCGAGGCTTCTGTTCTCTGGTCGAGAGGGTAGAATTCTACCACGACCCCGAGTGGCGAGGGCGTCTTGTTGTTGCGCCTCTCTGCCGCCATTTCCTTACCCTTCATCCGGCGTTTTAAGGATTCCATGTCCGCCGCCATCCGCCAGATCAATTCGTCTTGTTTCTCGACGCGATCCTCCGAGCTTGAGGATCTACCTGCGCTTTTGTCTTTCGGGCTTTGCGAACGAGAAGGATGAGGGTCATTATTCCTCCTCACCTCGGCATCCCTCCTGGGGGTTTGTCGTTGCTCCAGGTTCGCCATGGGAGCGACCAAGGGTAGGCCCTCGCGCCTTGCACCCCCATCTGGGGTCTGCCCGTCGATGGCGGACTGGGGTAACTCTTCGTTGTTCGCCATTGATCTTCGAGAGAAAGCTTGATCAAGAGGTTGTTCTTGTCTGTAATTCCCACAGACGGCGCCAATTGTACGGGAAAGAAATACGCCTTCTCGTATAATCACATTCTCAAGACGACGTCGCTTTATTACCTGAAAATACAAACGTGAGCTAGCCGGCGGGTGTGTGTCGGAAACCTCTCCGATGCCAAAGTCAGTAAGCAAGACACGTAGGCAAAAGCTCTATGTATTCAGGGAGCAAAAGTTGCATTACCCCTCCAAAGGTGATATTGGTGAGCTTATATAGGTTTCGCGTGGCACAATCCTGGTAGGACTCTTACTTCTCTAAGTGTATAGTCCTTCTAGGATTACTCCTCCTTGCGTAGAGTCCTCCTAGGATTCATACTCCTGAAAGATAATGCTTATCCTCCAACACCCCCCTCACTGCTTAAACCAAGTGAGATGGTTCTACTATGGCCGAACTCCTATACAACCGGAGTAACCTATAGTTTGACCATTACCTTCCTATCTCTTACCTCGGCTTTCCCATGCTACGACCGAGCTAACCATAAGAGAATCGAGCCGAACTACAGCGTGCCCAAACCGGATACACACGGACAAACCGGTGTCAATGCACGACCGGTCTTATTCGGCGACGACCGAACTACCAACAACGCTTTACCAACCGAAGTAAAATTAAGACCTTGGTGAACCGAACTGACTATTACGGTCTCCAAACCGGAGTAACTTCAAGACTATTTCTCCAAACCGAAGTAACTCATAGGGCCATTCTACTCGGCCTCTCTTACTATGGCCCATAACGGCCCAATACCCAGCTCGGCCCAATTTGCGTATAAATTGCCCTCTCAGATGGGCAGTTTCATTTCCTAGCATTTTGTCATGAATACAAGTAGATTTAAAACTCCTATTCAATCTTTAATATTAGATCAGCAATGATATTTGTTAGGTTTTATTCTTGACAATCTCGTTTGACAAAACTCCTTTCAGTTGTACTTTTATTCGGTCTTTTATTTTAGTGAGGTTATGAGTACTTAGATGCGAATCCAACCTGAATTGTGCATTCCAGAGAAGTTTGTGGTGCTAATTCTTTCATGATTACCACTTCGCTAACTATGATGGGGATCGAGCTGTCTATCCGCTCGAGCGAAGAATGCTTGGTTCCAGAAGGTTGACCTGTCTGCAAATATGCTGTGAGGCGTGTTTTTACGCTCCAACATCCATTTCTCCACTCGAGTATATTCGGAACACGCGATATAGAGCCCCCACTCGAGCGTCCATTCCCCCGCTCGAGCAAACCTCGCGATTTCAGATTCTATAAAAACTCAAGTTGCTCCAAATCTAGGATTACGTATTCCAAATCTTCTTTGAGGGTTCTAGGGTTTATATCTGGAGTTTCTTTGCTAGTTTTCTTTGATGTTTTATTGAGATTTCAACTCATGGTTTAAGGAGTATACATCAAAGAATTGTTTGTTCATTCTATACAAAAGAAAGAGTTGTTCTTCAGTGGATTCTAAAGAATTCAAGCCTGAAACTTTGGTGGATTCTGGAGTGGCTCATCGTTATGATTCGACATCGGCGCTGTGGATTCAACGTTGGGGAAAACAATTCCGAGGTGAAGATGGGGTTGGAAGAGGCACATAGGGGTTGGTTCAATTTGAGCGTGGATTCGCTAGATAATTAAGAGTATACCTGTGCAATTCCTGTATGTCTTTTTAGTGGATTGTTTTGTGGCTTTTGCCCGTGATTTTTTTATCACAATTGGAGATGCTACAATTGTGGTTTTTCCACGTAAAATCGTTGTGTCGATTTGTCTTTGATTGTTTGATTAGGATTGATATTTACTGATTAAAATTGATACATAATCACAAATCAATATGTAGGGGATTTCTAGTTTTTTTTCAATATTCCTAATAGATGAGAAATTTTATTCCTTATAACTAATTTGTACGGTTAAAAGTAACTACTCTCAGCTTGTATGATTCCCAATAGATTTAGAAATTTTCTTCATTAAAACAAATTTATTTGGTTAAAAGTAAAAACCTCAACTTGTATGCTTTCCAATAGATGATAAATTTTCTTCATTAAAACAAATTTGTTTGGTTAAAAGTAAATATCCCTTAGCCTGTATGCAACAAATTCAAAACGTTAGCAAAAGACACAACTTTGTATGCCCCAACTACTTTAATGTTGTCCACAACAGATTCATTTGCAATTCTCTCATTGCTTTATGCCATTTCTCATGAAATCTCACACAATGATACCAATACCTGTCACTCCCATCTTTTAAATTTTTATATCTATTCCTTTTAAAAGTAGTTCACTAAATTCCCTCACATTCGCATAATAAAAATGTAACTGGGTAAAGTAACTGAAATATTGAATATAAGTTAAGGCAAGAAAAATGAAGGGCAGTGGAAAATTAAAACTCAGCATTATTAATTACGAAGTTGAAGACGTGTAATAAATTATACATTTAGCCAAAAATTTAATTTTTTTTTTTTATAAAAAAAACTCTTTTGAAATAAAGAATTCTTCAAAGTTGATAAAACATCTTTCATTGTAGCTTATAGGAAAGTAGGTCGCTGGTTTAGATTGAAAACAAATCAAAAAAATTTAAATTTAAATTGATAAAATTAAAAATTAAGGCTTGTTTTTTTTTTTTTTTTTTTTTTTTTTACAAAATTCAAACTCTGATTTTTTTTTTTTTTTTTTTTGTAATTTCCCCTTAGAAAAAATTACCAGTAAAGACATGCTCTGCCTTAACCAAATGCAACTTTATTGAAAACTTGCAAAAAAGCCTTGATGAATGACCTTCAAGACATATACATTTGATTCAATAAATAAATACATACAGCTAGTTTTTCATGACTAGCCTAGAAGTAGAAAGGGAAGACAATAGAAATAGGTTTCCTATGCTCTCTCAGTAGCTTCTTCCACGCATTTCCCATCAATGCCATTGTCTTTCCTCATCCAAACACCATTCTGATCACACGGGAAGGAATTGAGACCAGGACATTCTACTTTCTCCAAGTAAATCAAATTGGGAAATAACATCATAATGTCTTTCCAAGGCATCTCTAAGTTACTCAAGTACTTCAATTGTAACATTTCGACTGTGGTAGCTACTATTTTGTCCAAATTACACACTAGTCCTCCTCTGATGTAAAGTTTCTTCAAGTTCTTCAAATTGCCAGACCACAACCAATTGGGTGTATCTATCTCAGGAAAACCCTCAAGCTCTAGTTTTTGCAATGATGAAGGAAGTTCCAATGAGAGAGGAAGTTTTAGATCACGCTGCTCAATGAATAATCTTGTCAGCGTTGTCTGCTTAGAAAATAGTTGTGCTTGCTTAGGTGAATCATCAATTTTACCTTGTAAAATGCATCCTGACCAAGATATTTTCAACTTTTGTAGAGATTTTAATCCTTGTAAATGATGAAGCTGGAGATATGTTGGAAATTCTTTCATACTTGTGAATATGCTCAATTTTCGTAGCTTTGACAATTTTGTCAAATCATTGATAGTGCATGACTTTTTGTCATTGGAATCTTCAATAATAAATCCCTTAAGGACTTGGAGATTAGATAATGCACCAAGCCCCTTGGGCATGTGATCTAAAAGGTAACACTCGGATATGTCCAAGTGTGTCAAATTCTTAAGCAAGCCAATCCAATCTGGAACCACCTCAAGATTGTGACACGCTTTGAGATCTAAAATCTTAAGATTAGTCAGTCGTGAAATGAACCGAGAAAGCTCTGTAATCAAAGAAATTCCTCGAAGGCTAAGAAACCCCAGTTGTTTCATATTCTTGAGAAAATTGAGAATTTTGATATCTGGGATTTCAATGTGATGGTAGACCAAGTTCTGCCACCTCCCCAAGTAAACAACTTTGAAATCGGTGCCGCTTTTGAAAATAAATTCATATCTTCCATCAATAATAGCTGTATCAACGTTGACCATGCATCTATTACGAAACCTGATGTATCCATGAAAAATTTCCACATTAGGATTGAACCTATTTGATGTATAGGTTAAAGCAGAACGAATGTAAGGGGGCACCCTGTAGCTATCCACAACCAATCCACAATTTTTGTAGATAGGCTCGATGAAGCCCTTTGCAGTAAGCTCATCCAAGTTCTCGTTGACAAAATCCTCTGGCGTCTTCCCCAGCACAATTTCTTCTTCTGTATTTTGGTCCATCGACTTTGTTGGGGATAGAAATCCCCCTCCAATCCACAAGTTAATCATAAACCTTTTCTTTATGCTAGCCATTTCTGGGAAAATCCGGAAAAATTGCAAAAAATCTTGTAGTTTCGGGGGGAGGCTCCAGAAAGATTCCCCGATATCTCCACGTGCAGTGGTGTGATCAAACTTTGGCTGATTGTACAAACTGTGCAAATAACCGGCCTTGTTTCCATCGACTTGGTAGTTGCTGCTGCTACTGTTAATGGATCCATCAAACCATGGTTTCCGATGTGGTTTTGAATCATCATCATAACGGATTTTAAGCTTGGAGGGAATCTGGGATTTCAACTTCTTGACAGACATTTTCAGTTGGTCAAGTTCGTTAGTATCACTCCCTCCTTCTCTTGTTTTGAGCTCCTCAAATTTCTCACAAGCCTGGTTGATTTGCACATTCATATGATCTACAAACTTCTGAATCTCTGTCATGGTCTGTTTCATGAAATTAAGATCTCGACCAATCATGTTAGTGAGATCAGGATCTGCAACTTGGTAGTCATCGTTGTTGTTTGTGGAGGTGGTAGCTTTGTGGTGGTGGTTGTTAACTGGATTTAGTTGGGAGATACTACTGTCCATGGCTTTGAAAGGAACTACTACCAAAACAGGGTCGTGTTGGAGTCTTGGCTAGAGAGAGAGAGAGAGAGGACAGGTTTTTTCTTTGATGGTCTGGTCTGGGTTTCAAAGAGAAAAATGGATCATGAGAGAGAGTGAACACGTTTTTTGTTTGATGGTCTGGTCTGGTCTGGGTTTCAAAGGGAGAGATGGATCATGAGAGAGAAGAAACGCTGACACCATAAGAGAGAGAGAGAGAGAGAGAGAGAGAGAGACGAAGTGTGTGTCTGGGCTGATTTCCCTCACTACTATCACATGTTCAAAACTTTTCTCCCACTTGTTATTTTAATTCCTATTGTAAGGTGAAACGACTTAAAAAAAATCGTATTTCACGATTAAAATAATAATAAAATTTAAACATAGAAAATTGGTTTTAAAAAAGTTGATTTTAATTAAGGGTTGATTTGGTATAAATTAAAAAAATTAAAAAGTCAACAATTAAAAATTAAAAATTATTATAACAATTAAAAACTTCACTTATTTGGAAAAAGTTTGTGGGAAAAATTTAGAGGTTTTAAATTATTATTTTGGAAGCTTGGGGGAAGTTGTAGGGAAAAATTATTATTTTCTCCTTTGCATTTAACAACTCAGAAATTAAAATGTCAAAAGTCAAAAAGTTATTTTAAACAAATATCATTTTTTTTTCTCTACTTTTTTAATTAAAAAGTACATTTGTTTAGAACATTCTAAACACCTACTAAATTTTAATTAATTCTGAATTAATTAAAAACAATTTTGATTTACACTAAATTTCTTTTTTAATTTATATTTTTAACATAACCATTTTTTGACCAAAAATATTTTTAATACAAAAACGATTTTAGAAAAATTGTTTTATAAAACAGATTTAGAAAAACCGTTTACACAATTTTTTTATTTTTATTTTTTTGGTTTGTTTTCCCATGTAGGAAGGTTGTTGGACTTGGAACCCCAAGAGAGAGAGAGAGAGAGGGAGAGAGAGAGGGGGAGCAATTCCAATGCATTCAAAGATGGGTTTCTTTAGAAAATCACAACACAAACAAAATCGGCAATGATTGGTAGCTCGAATTTGAGGCTCGAAACCTGGCTCGTTTTGGGTCTCGAATTTTTTTTTTTTTTTTTTCATCTGTGTTGCAAGAAAAACAAGGGAGGAGGAAGAAGATGGGGGAGGGGGAGGGGGAGGCGGAGGGGGAGGCGGAGGCAGCGGTGACGATTTGGCGGAGGGAGGACGGCGGTGACGATCTGGAGTTGGGCGAGGACGGCCGGAGGCGAGGCCACGACGATCAACGGTCTGAAGCTCCTCCCTCCCTGCGACGATCGGCGACGGTCTGCTGCGACGGACGATCGGCAGTGAGCTCCCTTCTCTTCTCTCCCTCCCACGACGAGCCCTCTCCTCTCTCTCCCTCCCTTCTCTTTCTCCTCTGTTTCCTCTCTTCTCTCCCTCGAGCCATTTCGAGCCTCGTAGCAGTCGAGCTACGAGGCATTATTCCAAACAAAATATAATCTATATAATACTCTAACAAATCTCATCAAGATTTCACTTTCTTATTATGTCATTGTTTGCAATAAGTTAATCGAAATTTTTTTGACCAAAATATTTAGAAAAAAATAAAATAAATTTTTTAATTTAATAAGACAAATGGATTGTTTGGAAAGTGGAATTTTAGCTTAAGTTAGGCTAAAATCTATAAATAAGACAAAATATCACATCAAATTCATAATCATTTGATTTTTTCTCTCACAAACATCACATCCAATTACAAAAAAATCAATTATCTTGCCAAATACAAAAATTTTAACTTACTAAAAATAGTTTAAAACTAAAATAACCTACTAAAATAGCAACTTCCCAGACACCCACAAAATATCACATTTAAATGATAATTATTTCATTTTTTTCTTTTACAAAAGTCAAAAAAATCAAAAAGCCTATTCCAAAATAGGCTTTTTAACCCTAGGCTAAAATAGCCAAAAAGTTAAAAAGCCAAAAAGTCAACCAACATTCGAAACGAACCTTATATAAAACATATATTGTGGAGGTTTGGGAAGTTGTTATTTTAGTAGGTTATTTTAGTTTTTGGCTATTTTAATAGATTAAAATTTTTGTGTTTGGAAAGATAATTGGATTTTTTTTTATAGTTAGATGTGATATTTGTATTTTCAAATTAAAGGCTATTTCAATTTATATTTTCAACATAAATATTTTTTGACCAAAAATATTTTTAATACAAAAACGGTTTTAGAAAAGCCATTTTATAACCAAACACACCACTCAAAATTATTCAAAACTCAATTCAAAAATTAATTTCAAAGCTCATAACTAAACACACAATTCAAAACTCAAAACTAAACTCTTTTTAAAATTCAATTTTTAAAAATATTTTTTATTTTTTTTAAAATTATTTTTAGAATCATGATTTGAATGTGAAATTGTGTTTTGAGTCATGAGTTTTGAATTGACTTTTGAAAAAAGAAAATTTGTTTAGTTATGAGTTTTGAAAAGAGTTTTAAGTTTATTTTGAGTTTTGAGTTGTGTTTTAAAATTTTTTGGATTTATTTTTTATAAATTTTTAAATTTTTCTTAATTTTATTTTTTAAAATAAATATTTTTTATTTTAAATATTTATTTATTTATTTTAATATACACTATAATTCATACATTTTTTGTGTTGTACTTTTTTAAATATTAAAAAAATTTTAAAATTTATTTTTATAATTTGGCCACCCATGAGCGCTCCCACTCCACCCCCAAAAAAAAAAAAAAAAACACACACACACACACACAAACCACAAGATTTTATCAAGAGAAGTTTGGATAGTGTTTGGTAGAACTTTAAAATTTTGATTTGAGGATAAAATTATATTTGAGTTTGTGAGTTTTTGAATTATGATTTGAGTATGAAAAATTTGTTTGGTTATGAGTTTTGAAAATAGTTTTGAATTGAGTTTGAAATTTTTAATCTGACATATGACATTTAATTCAAAAACTTACAACTCATAACCAAACACACAATCCAAAATTTTATTCAAAACTCAAAAAAATTTAAAAATATTTTGAAAATATTTTTTATTTTAAAAAAAAAAACCACTATTCTAGTTAACCAGTCGAACGTCCGGGAGAACATCCGAAGGGATAACTGAGTAGATATGTTTTCAAAATATGTATGAAATCAATGTTTGAAAATTATAACCAAACTCAAACCAAGATGTGGAAAAGGAGGAGACGGTGGAAGATTAGGAATGTGTGTGTACATATAGGGGATGTTTGAGAAGTGAGATTTTAGCTTAATTTAAGTTAAAATTTATAAAAAAAAAATTTTAAATTGATTAAAATAACTAATAAGATAATATATCACATCAATTTATAATTATTTTATTTTTTTCTCTCACAAGTATTATATCCAACTATAAAAAAATCTAATTATCTTTTTAAATACAAAAATTTTAAATTACTAAAATAATAAAAAATTAAAATAAAATAACAACTTTTCAAACCAACCACCCCCAATATAACCCCCCCTCCCCCCAATATATGTTTTATATAATTAGTAATTGAACTGGAAACATGATGAGATTTGTTTGAGTATTATATGGATTATGTTTTGTCTGTTTTATATAATATGTAAATGGACGTGGAATCTTGATGAGATTTGTTGAAGTATCATATGGATTTATGTTTTGTCTGTATTGTGATTTCCTAAAGAAATCCATCTTTGAATGCATTGGAATTGTTACTCTCTCCCTCCCTTTTTTTGTTTCCAAGTCCAACAACCTTTCCACATGGGAATGCATTGGAATTGCTACTCTCTCTCTCTCTCTTCTTTTGGTTCCCACGTCCAACAACCTTTTCACATGGGAAAACAAATGGAAAAAAAAAAAAAAAAAAAAGTTTGTGAAAACTGTATTTCTAAATCCGTTTCACAAAATGATTTTTCTAAAATTGTTTTTGTATTAAAAATATTTTTGGCCAAAACTGTTTTTAATTAATTCAAAATTGATTAAAACTGACTTTTCCAAAGTCGATTTTCTGTGTTCAAATTTTATTATCATTTTAATCGCGAAACACTGCTTTTTGAAAGTTATTTTCTGAAAAACGGCATTGTTAAAGCCGTTTTACCCTACAATAGGAATAAAAATAAAAATCCATCCTAGAGTGGGAATAAAGTTTTGAAAATGCCATAGTCAGGGAAATCAACCGTGTGTTTGGGAGAGAGAGAGAAAGACGCCAAGTGAGACTGAGAAAAGGTGCAGAAGAGATAAAGAAGGAGGTGGCCTACTACAGATGTTTACCGAGGCAATAATTGATGAGACGCGGGGAAGAAATATGGCCCATTGGCCGAGACCAGGGTTGTTGGACCACATTGTCTTGAGCAAGGTTTAAAACTGCGGTGTTACGTAACGGTTTCGGCCGTAGGCACCACGCGTTACTCCCGATTTTGCGATCTGATTGAAATTCACAGGTGTATCGGCCGTTACGGCCGACATGTCGAATGTGTATGAACGGCCGTAACGACGGCCGTTACACCGTTCTGATGGCTTTTTTCGCTGATTATTTAAAAAAAACAAAAAACAAAAAAAAAAAAGGCTGAAGATGTGGTAGTAAGGTTCTGAAAATGTGGTACACACCTTTGTTGAGCTTTTCTCTTTTGTCATTACAGCACATGAACAACTTCGAGGTGAGATTCCATCACAAATTTTCAGATCTGGAAATACGGATGGGTGAGAAATAGAGAGAGAAGAGGGAGGAGGAGAAAAGAGAGAAGAGGGAAAAGGGAGGAGATGAACCTGTGTTGGATCTTCAAGCTGCCTCTGTTCTGTGTTGAGAGTCACTAGTCTCCGGCTGTGTTGAAGACGAAGTGCCTCTGATCTGTTTTCTTTTTTTTGTTTTTGTTTGTTCAGCTTCCTTCCTGGGGAAGATGCACATCTGTTGACCTTAATATAACATTTGTTTTTTTTTTTTTTTTTTGTGGACCACCGTGGGCTCCAACTGACCATTTTTATTTTATTTTATTTTTTTTTTTAACAATGATTTTTGGGTTTTAAATTTTGTAAAATTTACAAAATTTATGTAATATATTTAGTAATTTTAATTTAAATATATATATATATATATGGAGCTATGTATTTATTTTTAGTATTTTATATATAATAATTAGTTATTGATTTTTTAATATCTTTTTTTTTTAAAAAATCAATACCTCAAAAAAAATTCTTTATAATTCATTTTTTAATTTTTACATGATTATATTAGCATGTAAAATCGAAATGTATAAATAGTGCTTGCATTTTTTTATAACTATTTTATTTAGTATTTAATTTGAAATATTTTTTTAAAAAAATTTTGTTATTGTAATGTGTTGTGACAACAATTTTGATGACACAAAATTATTTTATTTTTTAAAAAAATGTCTTTCTATAAAATAAAAAAATAAAAATAAAAACAATAGCTCAAACAATGCCATAAAAAATGTCTTTATTTCTAATTACATTAGCATATAAAATCCAAATGTATAAATAATGGTTGAATTTTTTTTATAATCATTTCATTTAACATTTAATTATAAATATATTTTTATTTTGTTATTGTAATGTGTTGCGATAACAATTTTTTTTTTTTAATGACAAAATTTGTTGTGACAATAATTTCATGTAAAATCCAAATGTATAAATAGTGGTTGCATTTTTTTTATAATTATTTTATTTAGTATTTAATTTTAAATATTTTTTTACAATCATTTCATTTAAAACTATTATTGCATTTTATAAATTTTTATAAATAATTTTAAATATTATTGCATTTTTTTTACAATCATTTCATTTAATAAATGTAAATATTGTTTATTTAGTTAGTTCAAGTTTTGCTGAAAAATAATTTTGTAAACATTTAAAATAAATTAAAAAAAATGTATCAATGATGCAGAATTCAAATTGAAAAATGCCATGACAAAAGGGTGCCAATGATAAACCCCCAAGTGATGATATTGGTTGGAAATTTGGAACTCAAGTTGAAGGCACTAGGCATCGTATTATTTGCAAATTTTGTGGACATCACATTAAAGGTAGAATTACACGTTTCAAACAACATTTAGCACATCAAGCGGAACAAGTGCATTCTTGTTCTAATTTTAGTAATAACATTATGTAAAATTACTCTCTGTTATTTGTGATTTATGCTATGATGTTATGTACTTTGTCAAGTTCTTCAATTAAGGATGTATACTTTTTAAAAATTATTTGAGTTAAAATGTACATATGCTTCCACAAGTATAATAATTAAAAATAATTTTATACATCTAAATCCAATAAAAAAAAAAATTGCTACAAGTGTAATATGAATTTATGACATATAAAGTCGTTAATTATTGAAATAAAATGTTAAAAAATTCATTTTCTAGTGATTTAAAAATATGAAATATATTGGATCATACTTAAAAATTATGAAAAATTTATCAAAATTTATTTTAAAATTCAATAAATATGATTCTAAAAAAAAAAAATGCGTATCGGTAAGTTTTTTACAAATTGTGCGAAAAATAAAAAAATTCACAGTTCCGATAATCAAGAATCGTTATCAAGCCTTTACACCCTTCAAGAATCGCTGAATCAACCTTGGTCTTGAGAGAACTTGAGGGTGGATTTTGGAAAATTCTATTTCCACACACTAAATTATCTCTTTGTACATCTTTTCTCAATTCATATACTTAGTAATTTGATTTTTACTTTTTTATCTCAGTCAACACACTTCACATTCGAAATATACCCTCACATTCTCTATACACATCCTCTCTTTCCATTATTTCTCACTCCAAAAACCTTAACTCTAACTACACCAGCTACTGGTGATGACAGTAGCGATGACATCAACCACCACCCCATCCCAGCCTCTCAACAATTTTTACACAGCCCCTCACGCTGCTGCCACCTCCATCGCAATTATTGCCGGTCGTCGTCACCTCCATTGTGATCATCACCGATTGCCGTCACCTCCATCGTGGTCATCACCGGTTGCCATCACTTCTGCGATCCATCTCTCTACTCCTTCTACAGTGTTCTCCGCACCTTCCACAGTCCTCTTCGCCCCTTTCAACGCAACATAACCTCCCTCATTCACCACGATTGATCGATTAACAGAGAAAGAAAAAGAGATAGAGAGAGATTCGATGGTTGATGCTTGAACAAACCCTATAGATTCAATAGTTGATATCTGTACATGCTCAATTGGTTTGGCGATTGATATTCGAACGACGGCGATCTGTTCGACACTGGTTGTCCGAACGATAGTGATTTCTCCAGCAATCTACAGAGAAAGAAAAAAGATGAAATGGGAAGGTTAGGGACTGAAAAGAATGGGGAAAATGAAAGAAAATGCTGTGTATGGTTGAGGTTTGGGCATGGGAGGCAATGGCCAGCGATGAAGTGGCTGGTGAGATGTGTATGGAGAAATTGTGAGATGTGTGGGTGAGATAGTGGTGGGTGAGATGGTAATTTGTTAAATGATAAAATTATGATTCTGAAAAAATTCATTAAGTGCGTGGAATAAGGAAACTTGGTGTGTGGAGTAAGGAAACTTGGTGTGTGGAAATAGAATTCCCATGGATTTTATTACAGTTCCGTTTTGGTTTATGGAGTTTATTATGAATTTTATTTTAATGATTTGAATTATTTATTTTATAATTTTTTTTGTGTATATTATTTATAAAAAAATTAAATTGATTCAATAATTATAATATCTTCATTTTATCTTATTTTTATAAAAAACTAAATAGTCTATTTTAATAAAAATATTTGTTTAATTTTTCGAAAACAAAAGAAATAAAATAAAAATGTTATGATTATCGGTTCAACTTAATTTTTCTGTATAATAGGTACATTAAAGACCCTACAAAATAAATAATTAAGATCATTGAAACGGAACTTGTAATGGATTCCACAGAGAAGCTCAACCCTCCTTTAAACAATGTGGAGGAAGTTTTACTTTGCCCCCAAACTATCACTCAAAATCAATTCAACATCCATTCTTTCGATTATATGAATTTTACACATAAACCATTCAATTTTGGATCAATTTCATCCTGCTGTCAACTGTCGTCTATGATCAGACATAATTTGCTAACTTGGCATCATGCTTTTATTTAAAACTTCATCTTATCCCCCAAATTATCTATAAAATATTAATTAGACCCTCAAATTTTATTTTTTCTAGGGGTCTAATTGATATTTTAGAAATATTTTGGAAGGTAAAATGAAATTTCAAAAGAAGTTTGGGGCCATATCAGCAACTTCTGTTTAATTATAAACGACAATTGATGGTGAGGATAAAATTGATGCAAAATTAAATAGTTTATCTGTAAAATTGATTTTCTTAAAAGAATTTATTTGATTTTTAAGTAATAGCTTTGGGGGCAAAATAATATTTTCTCAACAATGTCTCTCCTTCACAAGGTGCATATCATATGCATTCTATTACAATATGCATAATATAATTATAACGTTTCAAAACAAGCACTAAATAATATGTTGTAATTTTATAACCAAAATTATTCCTAACATTTCTCATTATAAATTATTTGTAATATAAATAATCACAATGATTATAAATTTTGCTTTAGTTGTGCGCATCATGGATTCACCATTTGTAACTTTTATCATAGAGTGAGTCACATAATGTATATTTTTATTTTTCATCACAAAAGACAATAATCAATAAATATATTTTCCTGACTAACAAAAATATTCATCACAAGATATAATAATAATAAAAAATTTAATGTAAAAGAAATGACATCATTTTATGACTAACGAATTATTGGAAAAAATAGAATTAAATGTCATGTGAATTAAAACATTAAAAAAATTAACATAATTATATTAAAATTATGAAATTTGATGTCTTTTTTTTTTTTTTTTTTTTTTTTTAATAATAAATCTCCAAAATGATAAGTATAATTTACCTAATAAATTAAGGTGACCCCATTTTTCTCAATAAATGATAAAATTCGGGTGGCATTTTGGCTGGTTGATCTAGTTGACCATAAAGACTTCCTTTTTCATCAAGTTCCAAGTAAATCCATTTGATCGTACTTCAAATTTTAAAGAATAATATTAGTGGGGTCAATAATAATATCATAACTAGTGTTGGTAGATTAGTTAGTACATTAATTATTGTATATAGTACCACCGAATTTTAAATGATGAATACATTGATCTATATATACAATTTTTTTTTTTTCAAAGAGGAAATTTGTAAGAACTTTCTCTTACAATAGAAAGCTTTTGGGGAGGTTCAAATAACCTCAAGTTTGGCTTAGCTTGCTAGTAAAATCTCTTGATAATTTAAAATTTTACAATAATAACTAGTTAATAAGTTAATATGTTATTAGTCCAGATAATGAATTTTATGAAGACTAGCGACTAGTACATGTGATGTATGTGCAATTTAAATAAGTAAAAATAAAAATAAAATTATAATATGTGTGTTGTTTAAGTGGTGTGCACTCCTCTATATATAATGTTTTTATTTTTATTTTTTTTTTAAATAGAGAAATGAGTAATATTACAAACCCATCTTTATCAAACTAGAAATTATTTAGAATCTTCATCTTGTGGTTTAGATTTATTCTACACATAAACATCACACCACACAAATTTAATTACAACCACACAATTCCATTTGGAGTAAATTCAAAAAAGTTAAAAGTGAATACCTAAAATTATTTATAAAAAAATAAGTGACACATATCATAAGAAAAAGTAAACAAAGATTTGAACACGAAATCTAACTTTCGGCATGCAAATGGCAGTACGTATTGTGGTGTCCTCCAAACCTACCTCGAATGTGCAAAAGAAGTTTTAATTAAGAGATAAAAAATTATATAACACCAATCTTAATAATTTTCCAGGAAGGGAAGAAAGCCATCCCAAAAAGAAAAAAGCCCTGCAAAATATAGGGAATCCTATGTGGATCTCCTTTGTCCTGTTATTTGGAGGAAATATCAGTTTACCCATTAAATTTTCACGTGTTTTTTAATTCGACTCTCAGATTTCGATTAATATCAATTTTACATTTAAACTTTCAAAATTTTGATCAAGTTGGTTACTGCCGTCACATTCCATTTACAATTGGACAAAATTTGCTGACGTGACACTAAAATTCATTTGAAATTTCATCTTTCTCCCCAAACTATATCTTAAAAATCAATTTGCCCCCAAAATTAAAAATCAATTTTCCCTCCAAACTATAGCTTACAAATCAATTTGCCCCTCACGTCAGCATATTCTGTCCAATTATAGACGGAATGTGATGGCAGGGGTCAAATTAATCAAAATTTCAAAAGTTTTGGTGTAAAATCGATATTAATCAAAGTCCAGAGGTCAAATTAAAAAATGCATGAAAGTTTGAGCGGTGAAATGATATTTTCTCTATTTTAAATCATCTCTTTATTATACAATCAGACTACAAAAACTTTTCATTTTGTGGAGTATTATGTCCCTTTTTATTAAAAGTTACCAACAATAAATTTATGATGTATTTATCTAAATTGAAAGTTATAAATTATATTGTGATTATCTATTCCTATTTTAAAAGGGAATGGCTTTCCTCTGAAGGGTACTGTTGGGCTTGTGGCGGTCAATTACGGGTCCCGTTTTGATAATCTGAACTGTTGAATATGTAGAACTCGTCGAGTACTATACAATTATAAAAAATCACGTTGATCAGATATCGATAGGTATGTGATCAAATCCGATTTTTGTCAACTATTTATTTTTTATCGTCAATTTTTTTCATACAAAATTGATTTGATCACATAGCTATCGATATCCGATCAACGTGATTTTTTACAAGCATATAGCACTCAACAAGTTCTGCATATTTAACGGTTTAAATTATCAAAATGGGACCCGTGGTGGGCGCTCAAGGGCTCAACAACACCCTCTAGTCCGATGAAGGACTGGAGGTAAGCCATTCTTATTTTAAAAATCTAAAGAGCACATATGTTCTTTATTTTTTTAGTATTTTGAAAATACCGTCCCAAATTTATTAAATATCACACCATAACATACATCTACTGAATAACCAAAGACCTTCCAGAATTCAAACACCTTCAAACATCATAATATGATTATTTATTTATTTATTTATTTATAATAATTCCACTACTGTGACTTGTTTAATATTTGTTTCCTCCACTACCTTTTCATAAAGGCGAGTGAGACATTTTGTGAGATTCAAATCAAGAAAAAGTCTCCCGAACATGGTCAAGTAGCAATGTTTAATCTCTCTCTACAATGAGAGCTTCTCTCTCTAAATGAGAGGTCTGCCTTAGTTTTTTTTTTTTTTTTGTTTCTTTTTTCTGGCTTTTTCCAGTTTTCGTCTTGGCTTGTCTAACCATTCCCTAATCCGCCCATTCTATTCTGTCCTCTACTCATTATCCATCTCCCTTACGTTCATTTCTCAGCTAGCTTCTGGTATTATCTTTACTTTCAAACCCAGTTTCATCACCTCTTTCATTCCCACAAGCTTGTTTCATCACCTCTTTCACCAACCCCTGCTGGTTCTACTATTTCTGTGGATTACTATGGCTTCGACTTCAAACCCACCACTACAACTTTGAGGGTATTTCTCTGGAAGAAGGGAGTGGAGAAAATGAAGACACTTCTAATATGTGTTTGATTGGAAAAATCTTAGGCTCCAAAATCCTAAATCGAATCGCAGCGTTAAATATAATCAGAGAGGGCGTGGAGAATCAGGGGTGAACTCTCTATTTCTCTTTGGAATGATAATGTTTATCTTTTCCAATTTAGTGATGGTGATGATCGGAACAGAGTTCTTAGAGATAGCCCGTGGTCTGTTATGGGAAAGTTATTAGCTCTTTAACCACTGCAAACAGGCCAAACGGTGGAAGAAATGGAGTTTCGGTAGTGCCCTTTCTGGGTCCAAGTTCATGGTCTACCCCTGAACAATCTTACTTAACAGAATGAAGAGATCTTGGGCAATCAGATGGAAGACTAGTTCGAGTTGAAGCACATACGGAAGGGTCATTACTCTATCAAAATTTCTTACAAATTCAGGTAAAGATTGATACTCAACAACCTTTGCCTAGAGGCCTTTGGCTTCAGCAGTCTAAAAAGAGCAGTGAATCCTGGCTTACTTTTAAATAAGAAAAACTTTATGATTACTGCTATGATTGTGAAAGGTTAGTGTACGGGGGCGAAATATTCTTTGCTCTCCGTACGCCTTGAACGTCAAGCTTCTGGTAACGGCGTCTATCTCTGCAACACAAAAATGGTGAGCTGCCCGGCGGTGGTGTGCTGGAAAGGCCCTCCGACGATCAAGTCAGATTTCGGGAAGAAGACAATGAGGAGAGAGTGTTTGTGAGAGTGAGTTCGCATACCTCCAACGTCCGTCTCCTCCCCTATTTCTAGGCTGGCCATGCAGCCTCAAGGTCGTGCGCGCACTACCTCTGCTGTCCTTCCCTGGACAGGTGGCAGTGCGCGCCTCTCACCACCTTACGCGTGTAAAGGTTTTGTCCTTTCACCAGTACACACCGAATCATAGCGGTATTGAGGCGTTAAGTGGGCGAATGTCCTCTCCTTCACACCATTGGCCCAGGTGGCACCCTTGACCGAGATACCACGACCGGCCTATTGCTTGCGGAAGATCACCAACCGAGCTACATACTGCCGAGCTGTCCCTTGGTGATCATGTGAAAGACAGACCACCTCGGCCGAGCTACTCCTCAACCGATCCATCAGGACCAACAGGTTGTGAGGCATGCCGGCCCCCAACCATTTCTTCTAAATCATCGGTTGCAAGGAACCATTCATCTCGGTTGGCCGGTCGGAGGCATACCGGCCTTCCCCCAGCCTCGGCCCAGCCCGGGTCATCCGATAGCTCGGTCACTGTCTCGGACCGTGCGAGTCCGATAGCCTCGGCTAGGGCTGGCTTGCACTTGCTCGGTCGAGGTCTCGGACCGTACAAGTCCGTTGCGTCAACAGAGTTAGCTCGGCGCCAAGCACTCCGTTAACTCTGACGTCGCCCCAGCTCGGCCGTATTGTCATGCAAATCCTCCCTCTCAATTGCCCCTTAAATCCATCCGAGCTATTGTGATTGGGTTTACCATCTCGACCGAGCCATGGTCAAGTCGTACCACTGCCAAACCGAGCGTTGATCGGAGAAGTATCTGTCGCCGAGCTAAGGTCGAGTTGCGCCCCTGCTAGGCCCAGCTTGATTGGAGGAACATCTACCGCCGAGCCACGATTCAGTTGCGTCCATATCCAGCCGAGAGGGGTTGGCGACATATCAATCGCCGAGCTGTCTCAATTGGCCGGCCATTTCTCCATTGCCGTCCATCAAAGGTCGTGACAACAGCATCGCCTTTTATTAATGCGTGGCGTCTTTTCGTTGGATCGTGCGTCCAGCTGTTTGGCACGCGCAGAATTCAAACGGCGCAGCCGTTTGGGTTCCTTTCCCCCCTCTTTTGTATTCCAACGAGGAGGCCCAAACTCTTCACTCTCCTTCTTCTCTCCCAGACGAACCCTAGCATCTAAACCCCTCATTGTTGTTGCTATCTCCTGCCTCTGCGTTACATCCATCTCAGTCCCTTCTGAAGGCTACAAACGAAGCTTCGTGGTTGCCTTAACCTTCATCTCTACCTCTGGTAAGCTGCACTACCTTTTCTTGCATTTTCAGTTTCCATTTCTCAGTTGTTCGAGCATGTTCTTCATCTTGGTTCTACTGTTCTTCATGTTCTTTGCCTGTGGCCTTTGAGGCCCTTTCATTTTTAGTCCCAATAGCTTAACACCCCAGGAAAACTAGAACTGGTGGGCCGGAGGGGGCCTTCGTGCCCCTGGCTCCTCTTAGATCCCACGAATCGGCCTTGAACTTAGGATGAACAGGATGAACAGGATGAATCCTGTGTAAAACCGAGCTATATGCTCATTTAGATGCATATTTAGGGCTGTAACCGAGCAAAAAACTGTTTGCGGTCTCTCACTGAGGTTGCCATCGAGCCGAATACCCCATTAGATCGGTAGATAGGAATGAACCGAGCTAAAACACTGGAACCTCCGCCTAGAACCTTGACCGAGCTAGAGGATCAACTAGATCCTCAAGTAGCTCTTAATCGAGCTATAACCGAACTAGGAGGCTAAAGTACACGTATAGTTAAACCGAGCTGAGACCGACCAAATCCTTCCCTGAGCTATTTCCATTAGGAGCCGTGCAATATCTGCCGTGCTAACCCTTGGCCTTATTTTTCAACATGCAGAACAAATAGGACCGACCAAGCCAGTCCAGCACTATCATTGGTGCAGCTCAAAGTCCGAGCGACCACAACACATTTTTGTCCGAGATACAATATAAATAAAACCGACCTAGATGGGAAAATACCGGCTTATGGTCAGCACGCCCGGCGCGATGGCCGAGTTCCGTAGAGACTACAACATCCCGGCCGACGTAGTGTTAGAGCTCGCTAAAAAAGGGGATACTCCGTGGGGAGACTTAGACCGGTGCCCCTTCACGGTCGTTTCCATCGTCGAGGGAGGGCTCCGCTTCCCCGTGCAGCCGTTGATCTGCGAATTTTTGAGGCAGACAAGGCTCTGTCCCACCCAAGTCTCCACCAACACGTACAAAATAATAAATGGCGTCGCCGAGCTGAACCGAAGGCTCGGTCTTAATCTCGGCCTCGCAGAAATTTTCCTGTCTGACCTCAGTAAAAATAAGGGTGGGTTTTGCTGGTACCTTAAGGTAAAGAAGGGCCGAGCAAAACTCGTCGAGGGCAACCCGGACAAGGAAGCCAACGATGATGATTTTTTGTGGGTGTCCGGTTGCTACGAAGACACCGAGGCACCTATACCGGGGTGGTATATCAGGAAAGATTTTGGTAGTGCGGGTAAGTAGCCCGGCTGACCGTGCTATCTTCTAGCTGCATTTCATTTCTGTTAGCTTCTGCCGGTCTAACACTCGTTTACTTTTTGCAGATAAATACTTGGCAGCCGACTATCATCAAGCCAACCAGGAAGCCATCCGAGCTCTGCTGCGCCGGCCAGCCGAGGAAAGGGAGGCTTCAGAACTACTCGGCTTCGAGCAGACATACCACTACCAGGTGCCGCGCAAGAGCAGAGTCATTGACTTTCTGTGTGAGCCCTCCCCTGAACCAGATCCAACTCTCCCACTGGTCAGACTCGTTCCCTTAACCACCGAGCAGGAGATGGCAAAGATCAGAGCCATCAAGTCCATGATAACAGGGGAGGACGGCGAGTCCCAGCCTCTCGAAGCAACCGGGGGAACTTCCTCAGCCCCAGTCGGTCAAACCGAAGCCGTTCTTGCACTTGCCAGCGAACAACAGGCTGGCCGGTCAAAGAAAAGGCCTAGGAAGGATCTGGCCGGGCAAAATCTTGTGGATGAAGACTTAGCTGAGGTAGCCTCCATCGAGCCGGGCGACCAGGCCGAGCAACCTCGTGCCAGCAAATCCAAGGGCAAGGGCCTAGCCACCCCGGGCGCCCGAAGTTTGTAGCAATGGCCGCCGATCTCGAGATTCTGTTCTGACAAGGATTACTCCCTTGGTTTCAATATGACCAAGGGCTTAATCCTTCCAGCAGATATGAAGAAACACGATGAGCTGTCCGACCTAAAGGTCCTACGGTCGGCGGCCAAATCCATCGTGCTGGTAAGCTTTCAATTTTTTCTTCAACTATTTGCTCGATTTTTGCTCGGTTTCACAAACACTTACAACCTTTCTCTTGCATACAGGCTGCACAAAAGAATTATCTGGCGCATGACCGGATGATAAAGGTGCGCCAGAGCTTGCGCGATGCGATCGCCGAGAACAAAAGAGCAAGGTAGTGGTGCCAAGTGAGCGGCGAATGAGGCTATCGCGGCGGAGCGAGATAAGCTGCAGCAGAAGGTTGACCGAGCTGATGCTGACAAGAAGGAGGCTGTGAAGAAGGCCAAAGCTCGGTACCTCACCGAGCTGAGGAAGCTTCGTGATGCCAACAAAGAAGCTTTGGAGAAGGCGGTCGAGGGGCCTTGAAGACCGAGGATATAAGCGAGGCGAAGACCTCTGGCGTCGAGTCAAGCGACCAAAGACATCTTTTTCCAGTGCGGCTAGAAAGCTGCCGTGGAGAAAGTTGGTCTAGGTCAGGACTCCGCTATGTTCGTCAACCCGTCGGTTACTTATATCCCGGTGTACATGCTCGCATACTCCAGGGCCGAGCAAAACCGTCTCATTGCCGAGGCGAGGAAGGAGGCTGAGGAAGAAGCTGCCGCCGCGGAACAGACCGAGCAACCTCCACCCGAAGCATCTCCAAATGCTGAAGATGAAGTGATTGATCGGGAGGTTCTCACGGTGGAGGGCACTGACAATGAGGCCGAGGACATCCTGCCCGAGCAAACAGCCCCGAGCGCCGAGTTGACGGTGGAGGGAGCCGAGCAGAACCTTGACTGAAGATTTCACTTTTCATTTCCTTGCTTTCCTTTGTTTTTTATTTCCTTCTTTTCTCTTCTTTGTTTTGCAATGTAACCGGGCTATGCCCCCCCACTTGTACTGAATTTCTTTCTATCAATGAATCTGCACTTTTTGCTCGTACATTTGTTATTTTTGTTCGGCTTGCGTGTGTGTGAATTTCTTGCTTCAAACTGGCAGGTCGGCTGAACCGCACAAACAGGGCCTTCAAGTAACCTTGCAGTTCCTTGCATTTCCAAATAAAATGATATTTTGTACTTGGCCGAGCAAAATCCGTTCGGCCTTGTTCGGTTGGCAACACTTAGCCGGCCGAGCAAAAACTAGCCCACCTTTTTGAAATTGTTTAATATGCCAATATTTCCTTTCGGCCGAGCAAATTCAGCTCGGCCGTATAATTGCTGGACAATTCACCAACATTGTCAATTCCACCGAGCAAAATCAGCTCGTTTCCCATATTGGACAATCCACCAATATGCTGGATGGGCCGAGCAAAATCAGCTCGGCTCCTACATTGGGCAAAACACCAATGTTTTAGTTATGTTGGTCATGCCGCCAACATTCCCACCGGGCGAGCAAAACCAGCTCAGCCCTAATGCGCATTGTTCCATACGCAACTGTTTGTGCGGTCTGCTCCCATTTCGAGGAAAACAGTCCGGTCACCTTCAGGTCGGTTCTTGCCCCTGGCATCCATAATTGCCTTTTGTGTCTTGTGATATCATTGGACAAATGTAATTCCAAACAAAAAGAGACTAATTTTCATTACAAAAACATTGTCATCTCTTACATCACATGCCAAAGGGCTAGAGGTCTAAAAAAGCTAGGCAACATAGACAAATTACATTTCAAAAGTAAAAGACCTTAAGGTTTGCTGCATTCCATGGTCTGGGGACAGCCTTGCCATCTAAGTCTTCCAGATGGTATGCCCCCTTGCCAGCAAGACCAACCACCTTGTATGGTCCTTCCCAATTCGCACCGAGCTTGCCTTCGTCGGGGATCACTGTGTTGCCAAGCACCTTCCTTAGGACCCAATCCCCAATCTTGAATAGCCTAGGGTGCACTGCCTTGTTGTATTTTTTAGAGAGTTCCTGCTGATAGGCCGCTATGTGTATCAATGCGTGCTCTCGTCTTTCTTCAGCAAGGTCCAACTCTAATCCCACAGCTTCATTGTTCAGGTCTGGCTGGAAACTTTCTGAGCGGATGGTTGGCATGCCAATTTCTAGTGGGATGACGGCCTCCATACCATAGGCCAAAGCGAACGGTGTTTCCCCGGTCGACCGTCTTGGTGTAGTGCGGTATGCCCATAGCACATTAGGAAGCTCTTCAACCCACTTTCCCTTTGCCTTCTCAAGCCGCTTCTTCAACCCGTCCAGGATGGTCTTGTTTGAGGCCTCTGCTTGACCATTCGACTGAGGATAAGCCGGGGTTGAATTGTAGAACTCAATCTTCAACTCTTCGCAAAATCCGCGAAAGAGTTTCCCATCGAATTGAGTGCCATTATCTGAGATGAGTGCCCTGGGTATACCGAAGCGAGTGATCACATTTTGCCAAACAAATTTCTTAACGTCCTTCTCCTTAATGGTTGCCATTGGCTCGGCCTCCACCCACTTGGTGAAATAATCAGTGGCGGCGATGAAAAACTTGCGATTGCCCGGTGCGACTGGGAGTTGTCCAACAATATCCAATCCCCAGAGTGCGAACGGCCAAGGACTTGTGAGGAAGAGCAACTCCCTTACTGGCTGGTGGATCTGGTGAGCAAATTTCTGACATTTTTCACATCGGCGAACGTATTTTTGCGCGTCCGCCTGCATGCATGGCCACCAATAACCCTGCGAGATTGCTCGGTAGGCTAAAGATCTACCCCCGGTATGGCTGCCGCAGATGCCTTCATGGATCTCATAGGGGAAAGCTTCCACCTTAGAGGGGTGGACACATTTCAAATATGGCCCCGTGAAAGATTTCTTGTACAAGGCTCCAGAAGGTGAGACCCAGAACCGCTCTGACTTTGCCCGGATCTTGTGGGCCGCCTTCTTTTCTTCTGGTAGAATTCGATTTTTCAAAAAGGCGACGATGGGGTCCATCCAGGAAGGTCCCAAGTCGGTGCAGAGTACCTCGGTTGCCTCTAGTTCCTCAATGCTTGGCCGGGATAAATAGTCAATCATCAAGGGATTGGGAAAGGTTGTCTGAGTGGAAGCGAGACCGGCCAATTCATCGGCCGTGGTGTTTCTTTCGCGGTTGATCTGTTTAACTCTGATGGCATCGAACTTCTTGACTTCCGCTCGCACCAGCACCTGATACTTGGCCATTCTTTCATCTTTGGCCTCATACTCCCCTGAGACTTGATTGACCACCAGCTTGGAGTCACTGAACACCATAAGGGCTGTGACCTTCATTCTCAGCGTGCTTCTTAGACCGGCGAGGAGGGCTTCATACTCCGCCTCATTATTGGACGCTGGGAAGCTGAGCGTAACTGCTTGCTCAATAACCAGCCCGTTTGGCGAAGTCAGCACAATTCCCAGCCCAGCCCCATACCTATTAGACGCCCCATCGACGAACAACTTCCACATCTCGGCAATGAACAGCTTCCAGCAATCAGACGGATTCTGGGAGTTCCTCAATTCCAAGTCTTTGGTAGGCTCAATCAGGTCTCCTTGCACGTCTTTGCTGGGTTCTTCTTTCGACGAGTCATTGGCCTTTGCTATTTCAGTCAAGCTTTGCCCTTCGCCCGCTTGCGAGCCATCACATATCTCTGTTGCTAGAACCCTGGGTTGTGCTAAATCCGCATTAATCAAACCAATCAGATAGACTGGATGTGTTCTTGGGGCAAATTCCGTCACAAAATCTGCAAGGGCTTGGGCTTTGGTTGCGGTGCACGGTCGGAACTTAATGTCGTATTGACCTAATTCCACGGCCCATTTCAGAATTCTCCCAGTAAAGTCTGCTTTTTCGAAGAGCACCTTGAGCGAGAACTCGGTTAAAACCACTATTGTATGGGCATGAAAGTAGTGTGCCAGCTTTCTTGACGCCATCATAAGAGCCAACGCCAATTTTTCCAAGGGAAGATACCTCGTTTCGGCCGGGATCAGAGTCTTTCTCACATAGAAAATGGGCAAGTGCTGAATGCCCTCAGTGCGGACTAGGACAGCGCTCACCGCATGTTAAGAGACTGCGAAGTAGAGATATAACTCCTCGCCAGGCTGAGGTGTAACCAAAATAGGTGCTGAAGAGAGATACGCTTTCAAGTCTGCCAGAGGACGGTCGCACTCTTCATCCCAAAAGAACTTGGACTTCAAAGTTTTGAAGAAGGGCCTGCAACGATCCGAAGACTGGCTGATAAATCTGTTCAGCGCGGCGGCCATCCCGGCAAGATGTTGCACGTCCTTCGTGGAGTTAGGGCGCTCCAACTCTTGTATTGCCTTGATTTGTGATGGGTCGGCCTCAATTCCCCGGTTTGTGACCAGAAAACCTAGGAATTTCCTAGTGCCAACCCCAAAGGCGCACTTAGAGGCATTCAGGCGAAGCTTGTGGCGCTTGAGTATGGCAAACATTTCTGCTAGGTCGGAGAGGTGCTGGGACTTCTCCTTACTCTTCACCACCATATCGTCAATATAGGCTTCCATAGTTCGGCCCAAAAGAGGAGCGAATATCTTTGTCACCATCCGCTGAAAGGTTGCCCCGGCGTTCTTCAGTCCGAACGGCATGACCTTGTAGCAGTATAAGCCTCTGGGGGTGGTGAAGGACGTAATCTCTCTGTCCGGCTTGTACATGGCTATTTGGTGATAACCGCGATATGCGTCCAAGAAGCTAAACCTCTGATGGCCAGCGGTTAAGTCCACCAGCTGGTCAATTCGAGGGAGAGGAAAGCTATCCTTTGGGCATGCGCGGTTGACAGTCTTGTAATCCACGCAGACTCGCCACTTGCTATTCTTCTTAGGAACCACCACCGTGTTAGATATCCACCGAGGGTATTGCATCTCTTCTATGGCCCCGGCTTCCAACAGATTCTTCACTTTCGCCACCACTTGAGATGGTGCAAAATTTGAGCAGTGTGTCCTCTGTATGACTGGCCGCGCATTGGGGAAGACATTCAACTGGTGGCAGATGAAGCTTGGGTCGACGCCAGGCATATCGTAAGGCGTCCATGCGAAAGCCTCCAAGTTGGCAACCAAGAAATTGACATAATCCGACCGTTCGGCGCTGGACAAAGACGATCCCAGGAGGAAGAACTTAGTCGAATCTTTCTCGTCGATGCGCACTTCCACCAAATCTTCGACCGACTTTTCCTCGGCCTTTCTACCCACGTCTTTAAGGACTTCCTTTCCCTTGGGCCCCTCGATCATCTGAACAAACCCTTTGGCCGCCCGGCTGCCATTTACTGCAACGAAGCACTATTTGGCCATCACCTGGTCTCCCCAGACTTCTTCTATTTGCCCGTTGGACGCCGGAAAGCGCATGACTTGATGGAAGGTCGAAGCGACCGCTTGCATGGCGTGCAGCCAACCTCAGCCCAGAATCAAATTGTAAGTCGACGGCACTTTGAGCACCCAGAATTGCACTTGCTTCACAACCGATCCCGCCCTGACCGGCAAGATGATCTTTCCGATCGGCCATTCTGGTTGCGAGTTGAAGCCGACCAAAGGAGATGTTGCAGGAGCCAAATCCTTGTCTTCCAACTTCATTTGTTTGAACGCGTCATAATACATTATTTCGACCGAACTCCCCTGGTCGATCAATTTTCTCTTGATATCGAAATCTTTGACGCGAAGGGTCACTACCAGAGCGTCATTGTGCGGCATCTGCACCCTTTCCAGGTCTTTGGTAGAGAACGAAATGACGTCTTTCTCCTCGGTTTTTCCTCTCTTTACCGCGGGCTGGACTGAGAGCACTTCCCTCATGTACTCGGCCTTCTTGATCATCCCTCTCAGCTCGCACACCCTCACTGGTTCAATGATGCCGTGGATGACGTTGATCACAACCTGTGGGGGCGGGCAGCCATTCCGTTTGGCTCGGTTTGCCCAGTCGTCACGGCCTTGACTCCCCCATCAATATATTGGTCAAGATGCCCTGCCGCCACCAACTCCTCCAAATGCTGTTTGAGCGGCAAGCAATCCTCCGTCCGATGCCCCCGTTCTTCATGGAAAGTGCAGTGATACTTTGGATTAAACCCCCGCTGCGCACCCCCCAGCTTGGCTGGCCAACGGACAAAAGGCTCCCCTCGGATCTCGCTCAAAATGCGGTAGATGGGGATTTTGAAGACCGTGGTAATCCTTGTCCGCGCCTTCAGTTTTTTCTTGGCATCCTCTGCTGCGTCGCAAGGTGCATCAGCCCGGTCATTTCTGCGACCTCTGTTTCTGTCATTTTGGCCCGTCCCTCGACGCTAATCTTTTGGTCGGTCACCAGGGCGGTTCTCCTCCTGCCCAACCGAGTGAACTTTCCCCGCTATCCGTCTGTCCATCGCGACCGGATTACCCTTCTCGGTTGCAGAGGTAGCGTCATCTTCCACACGAATGTGTTCGTTGATCCGCTGCATCAAAGATTCCATGGTAGTGGGCTGATGCATCGTGAGTAAGTCTCACAGCCTATGTCCAACTGGGAGACCCCTCTTGTATTGAGTGATCACCAGATTGGTAGGACAGTCGAGAATTTCGTTGTAAGTTTCCCAATACTTCGCATTGTATGCCTTCAGTGAACTCCCAGACTCCATCTTGACGCCCAGGAGATGGTCTACCTCCTTCGGCGTTCGAGTGTTAGTCTTGAATCTGGTGACGAAGGCTTCCGCTAGTTGCTGCCACCCCTCGATACTCCCCTCCGGGAGCCTTTCGAACCACTTCAAGCCCAGCTCTCCCAAGCTTGCTGGGAATATGAGGCACATCAAGGCATCGTTCCGCCGGTGGCCAGCCATCACTTGCCGGTAATGACTCACCTGCATGTACGGATCCGTCTTGCCATCGTACAAAGTGAATTTTGGCTGGTGGAATCCGGCAGGGAGTGGGGTGCTCTCAATCTCTGGGGACAACGGCGTGGCTGTAAGCCTCGCCAGCTCTTTGTCCACCAGTGCTGGGGCTATGTTTCTGGGTGCCGGCATCACCACTTCTTCACTGCAACGAACTGGGGCACTCAATCTCTAGAGCGCCGGCATCCTCTGAGCCTCCCGACGGCGTGCTCTCTCCTTCAGCACGTCCCTGAGATCCCTGGAACTGGAGCAGGCAGAGTATCGCGACGTTGACGATGGGCGTGAGGGGCGATAGGTGCTGTCGCGAGTAATGGATCTGCCCTCTCGCTGGTCGGAATCTCTAACCCCATAGTTCCTGGTGATGGAGATTGAATGAGTCCTTCTCTGGTGGCGACTGCTAGAACGAGGGGAGGGGGTGCGCTCACTGAGGTTGCCCTCCCCAGCAACACCCTTCCCCCTCACTTTGCGCTTTAGAAGCTCCATCTCCGCCACCACCCTACGAATGAGGGCTTCTTGATCCTTGAGTTTGTGCTCCAGGCGCTCCTCACGGGACTCCCCCTGGCGCCGGCGGCCCTCTGGACTCTGTGAACGATCTGAACTCCTCCCACGCTTGTCGCGCGCTCCTCGTGAAGAGGTTTCTAGGCCTGCCATGGTTGGAACATTACGGGGCCCTTCTCTCCTTCGCACATACTCTGGAGTGACACCATCAACGACGGACAGCGGAACTTCATCGTTGTTGGCCATGGAAATGGTCGAAGAAGCTTACAGAACAAGGGTTGAGTATCAAAGACTTCCCACAGACGACGCCAATTGTACAGGGGCGAAATATTCTTTGCTCTCCGTACGCCTTGAATGTCAAGCTTCTGGTAACGGCGTCTATCTCTGCAACACAAAAATGGTGAGCTGCCCGGCGGTGGTGTGCTGGAAAGGCCCTCCGACGATCAAGTCAGATTTCGGGAAGAAGACAATGAGGAGAGAGAGTTTGTGAGAGTGAGTTCGCATACCTCCAACGTCCGTCTCCTCCCCTATTTCTAGACTGGCCATGCAGCCTTAAGGTCGTGCGCGCACTACCTCTGCTATCCTTCCCTGGACAGGTGGCAGTGCGCGCCTCTCACCACCTTACGCGTGTAAAGGTTTTGTCCTTTCACCAGTACACACTGAACTGTCTAACGGTATTGAGGCGTTCGTGGAGCAGATGTCCTCTCCTTCACACCATTGGCCCAGGTGGCACCCTTGACCGAGATACCACGACCGGCCTATTGCTTGCGGAAGATCACCAATCGAAGCTACATCGCCGAGCCGTCCTTGGTGATCATGTGAAAGACAGACCACCTCGGCCGAGCTACTCCTCAACCGATCCATCAGGACCAACCGGTTGTGAGGCATGCCGGCCCCCAACCATTTCTTTTAAATCATCGGTTGCAAGGAACCATTCATCTCGGTTGGCCGGTCGGAGGCATGCCGGCCTTCCCGCAGCCTCGGCCCAGCTCGGGTCATCCGAGAGCTCGGTCACTGTCTCGGACCATACAAGTCCGTTGCGTCAACAGAGTTAGCTCGGCGCCAAGCACTCCGTTAACTCTGACGTCGCCCTAGCTCAGCCGTATTGTCATGCAAATCCTCCCTCTCAGTTAGGGCATGAAAGCAATGCTTGTAAATTCGTCTCAAAGGAACAAGGAGTTTCTTTTGGCTATGAACCTAACTTGAGAATAGGCACAGCTCCCCCTACTAGCTTTCCCGTTGAACACTATCGCCGGCAAGTTGATGAAATGGAAAGAAGGGTAGCTATCGGTTTGAAGAACATCATCATCCTCCGCCGGCTTCTCCTAGGCGCGTGATCATCATGAGACTGGGCATCAATTTCCCCAGAGGCTGAACTCATCAATTCCATTATCCCGTACCGGGTCGTGCACTCCTTCTATGTCCTTCCAACGGTTAGCTAGTGGAGAGGTACAAGGTGTTGCTCACTCTAATCCATCTCCTATCCATATAGTACTGCACAAGACTATGCTAGAATTTGGATAACAGAATATTCAAGCGCACCAGAAGATAGCTAGAGCAAATGGGTTGGATCAGAATCTAAGCCTTGTTACAACACAGGCCCAAATGGGTAAGAGGCCTTTAGATCCACTAGTTAAACCTAGCTATTATGTGACTGAACCTCCAGACAACCGAATTAGTGGTCCAGCCCAATCTGGGGGAAGTGAAGCCAATACAGAGGAGCTACAACAACTGGCCCTGAAAAACCCAATCCCCTCTTCTTTCACTAAAAAACAACCATATCTCTTAGATGGGTAACTTTCAAAGGGCCTAACCCAGTTATCTCTAAAGCGGAAGGAGGTTGACGATGATAGCACAAATCTGCAACAGGTGAAATGTTTGAGGAAGGAAGGTCAGGATCATCCTACCGAGAGGATGGTCCAAAATATACTGCCTTTGCCCAATATTGAGCTCCAAAAGACGCAACTGGACAGGGAAAAAACCAAGTGGGGAAAACGAGGAAGTCCTCGAGTAAAGAAAAGTACTTCGACAACCCAAGGCCTGATAGATGTGCAAATTGTTGAGGCTTTGGGAGTTCTAGCTGTTCTGGTAACATACCCGGTGAGTGTTAATCCCAGCTGTATTATCTCTGATAAGAATCTCTTGTAAGTGTCGATTACATGTCCTATTAGGGAGTTATCTAAAAACATATGGGTTATGGTGCAAGCCCTAAAGCACCACAAGGGCCATATTGATGCTCAACTGGAATTATTAGGCGATGGGGCGACCCTTGACATTCTAGATCTTATGAGGGTTATTCATGACCTATCGTCCCTCAATAATTTTCCTAATGGAAACCAAAAACAAGCGAACTGTGCTAGAAAGAACGAGAATGAGGCTCCCATTTCCAAATAAAAGCTATGTAGATGCTATTGGTCTGTCAAGAGGTTTAGCACTTTGGTGGAAAGATGAAGTGGACTTGCATGTTAGTCACAAATCGGCTAATATATTTAAATGTTTTATTGCTATGGGAATGACATCTTCTAGTTGGCTTGCCAACTTTGGGTATGCTCCTTTCTGTTGGGCTGAAAGGAGAGTCTTTTGGCAATATCCAAAAAATTTGACTACAGGAAATAGCTACACTTGGGTGTGTTTGGGGGATTTAAATGAAGTCGGTTGGTCGTGGGAGAAACAGGGTTTCGGGTGCTACAACAGAGCTAGGATGCAAAGTTTTCAAGATTTTCTTTCTCATTGTGAGCTTGTGGATCTAGAGTTTAAAGGGGCACCATACACTTGGACCAACATGGTGTCATAATGTGAGAGAGAGATTGGATAAAGCTTTGGCCACAGTGAGTTGGCGATAGAAATTCCCTTATGCACAAGTACACCATGAGGTTTTGATAGGGTCGGATCACTGCCCTTTTCTACTACATTATCACATCCCACCAAAAAAGATACATTGCCTATTCAAATTTGAGTCTATATGGACTACCAGCCCCGAATGCTCCGAGGTTATCCAATCACATTGGGGAGAGGATCTGGCAGTTTCACCTATGTATAGTTTTTCCCAGAAGCTCAAGAGATGTAGTAACGGTTTATCCTGATGGAGTAAGGAAAAATTTGGAGATAACCAAATCCGAATTGCTGATTTAGAAAATTCGATTCGAGACTTACAAGCCCAACCTTTTTCAGATGGTACTCAAGTCCAGATTCATAGGCTTCAAAGGGAGTTAGTAGAAGTGTTGGCTCGGGAGGAAATGTTTCAACATCAGAGATCTAGAATCAATTGGCTGCAGTATGGAGACAAAAACATAACTTTCTTCCATGCTACGGTTATCCAAAGAAGGCAACAAAACCAATTGGCCAAGTTAAAAACTGATTTGGGGGAATAATGTGAGACGGAAGAAGCTATTAATGATCAGCTCCTATCTCATTTTCAAAATTTGTTTCGCGCCATGAAGGCTAGAGATTTGACTAAAGCTTTAGCGGTTGTGGAGTGTAAGGTAACTGAAGCAATGAATTCTGATTTGACTAAACCTTTCACCGATGATGAAATCAAAGCGGTAACTTTTCAATTGGGATCACTAAAAGCTCCAAGACCAGATGGCTACCCAGGTATATGCTATCAAAAGCATTGGTTTGTAATTGGCCCATCTTTGTGTGCAGCAATCCACAATTTTTTTGATGAAGGGACTGTTTTGAGAGATTGGAATCATACGAATCTTGCCCTAATCTTGAAGGTGGCAACCCCAAAGACATTGCACCATTTTAGACCTATCAGCTTATGCAATTTCAAGATAAAAATTATCACAAAAATTTTGGCGAATAGGCACAAGAAGTGCTCCACCAGCTAATCACACCCACTCAATCAGCCTTTGTTCCAGGGCGATTGATCCAAGGCAACATTCTTGTGGCCCATTAAGTTTTCCATTTAGCTTTGAAGCTAGACTTTAGTAAGGCTTATGATCGGATTCAATGGGATTTTCTGGAAGCCGTACTCAAAAAATTGGGTTTCAGTGCACAATGGGTTCGATGGGTCATGGAGTGTGTTTCGACCGTTAGCTTCTCAATTATGGTGAACGGAGAAAAACGAGCTGCCTTCACCCCGACTTATGGGATCAGGCAAGGAGATCCCCTATCCCCCTACCATTTTCTGATAGTGGCGAATGTGTTGTCAAAATTGATTAACTGTGGCATTCATTCAGAGACCATCTCAGGACTCAAAATAGGTACTGTCCGATTCTTTCCCATTTGTTCTTTGCAGGTGATGCTATTCTGTTTTTCAGAGCTAGTAACCTTGAGTGTCAGAACATGCTCCAGATTCTTAATGTTTATAGTAGGGCATCGGGTCAGCTCCTAAACTTTGATAAATCTGGGATTATTTTTTCTACCAATGTTGATGAAGAAGTAAGGGGGAGGATATGCAGAACCATGGGTATCAATCAAGCACGACAGAATGTTAAATATTTGGGCTTACTTTCAATGTGGGGGCGATCTAAGGCAGTGGCATATGGTTTTCTGCTTGAAAAAATGGCCGCTAAAATGCAAGAGTAGAAAAATAATTTTCTTTTTCATGACAGAAGGGAGGTGCTTATTAAAGCAATTGTGTAAGCTATGCCGTCTTATGCAATGGCATGTTTTTTCTTTCCCCAATGTTTTTGTCAAAAGCTGGATGCCTTTATTCAAAACTATTGGTGGAAAGGAGATCCAAGGGAGAGAGGTATCCATTGGGAAAAGTGGGCATCCATGTGCATGTCAAAAAATGAAGGCGGCATGGGATTTCAAAATTTTTCACATTTTAATCAAGCTTTGCTTGCTCTACAAGGCTAGAGACTTGTAACGCCCTCAAAATATAACATAAAACCCATCAATATAGACATGCATTGACATATACAAAAGACCAACCTTCTTCTATTCATCAAAGTATTCCATTACAAAAGTATTACATGTTAACGATAAAAGCAAATGTCCTACGGGCTTACAGCTTTCCAAGTTAACACTTGGTTACAAAAAAGAGTGCTAACTCTATTACACATTAAGCCCTTGGCTTGAATCTACATGTAATACATCAAAAGAACAAAGATACAAAAAGTCTGTCCGCCTCTAGCCTCCCAAGCTATGTCCTTGGAGGTGGCATGCTACATGTACCTGAAAATGATGATCTCATATAGGGTGAGCCATAACTCAGCAGAAATACACTAAATCAACTGTGAACAATGACTAAAAGATTAGCAGTTGATAGATGGCCAACACTGATACATCCACTTATATCTCATTACAATTACATGACTTACAAGTCTATGTTACTTTTCATTTTCCATTTTCAGTAGATAAGCATACTAGCTAAATCAACACATCAACAGATAAACATATTAGCTATATCATCGTCTCAACAGATAAGTATAAGAACTATATCATACAACCAAAGATAAGCATATGAGCTATATCTATACTTCTCTAGACAAGCATATGAGCTGTGTCTACACTTCTCAAAGATAAGCATATGAGCTGTATCTATGGAGTTCATCCCCTATCTCCTCCCAACACTATCCGGTTTAGAGGTCCATCCCCCATCTTCCCCTAAACCGCGGAGTACATCCCCCATCTCCTCCTCTACACATAATGCATATAAACACATAGGTTCTATACACAATCAACCAATACATAAAGTTAATGTATTCTATCAACCGTCATACTCCATGACACATTCCATTGATTAGTTTTCGTTTGCCTAATCATCATGCATTGTCTACAACAATCAAGACTATCCTCCACCGATAGCCCAAAGCAGTTATTTCTAAACAGAAAATAAATGCACAAAATAGATAATATATCAACATTTCAATTTGGTGAGTGATAAATAATTCAACTACACCCTTTAATCCCATACATTCCCAATTCCAACATTTCTAATTCAATTCCTCCTTTTCTCAAATTAATTATACGAATTAATTTATTTAGTCAATTAGGGCAAATTCCCTTAACCAACAAAACAACCCTAAGGTTCCATTTTCATCTACATTCCATCATCTATCTCACTTTTCTATGCCAAACTTGCATTTAGGTTTATTATAAACAAAACCCCAAACTTTGGTAAAATTGCACAAGAGGCCCAAACTTTCTCAAACTACCCAACAACACCCAACATATCAAAATGCTAAAATTTAAAGACAAAATTCATAAGGAGGAGTAGGATATCCCTACCTCAAAAGGTGACACCCAACGAAGAAGATGAAGAAAACGAAAATGCTCCAAATCACAAATTTCTCGGATCAAAAGATAGCCCTCGATGATCAACAACTTTTTTGTAAAGGCCAAAGGTGAGGAAATCACTCATACTAGATCAATACCTAGAGAGAAGGTAGAGCTCTAGAGTGAGAAGCTCAACAATGGTGTTTTTGGAAAAGTAAGAGAGAGAAGAGATGTAAAAAAGTGATTTCAAAAAGTCAAAACACGGAGCTTTAACCCAGTCGCCCCGCTCGAGCGGCCAAACCTACGCTCGAGCGTCACTCACAGATCCTCGCTCGAGCGTCCAATCCTCCGCTCGAGCGGCGGATGCACACTCTCAGAACTTTTGCAGACAGGTCCCCCGCTCGAGCGCCCAACTCCCCACTCGAGCGTCACACACAAACTCCTGCTCGAGCGTCCAAACCCCCGCTCGAGCGGACAACACTGCAGAGGAAATATTGGAAGGGTGATTTTTCCACTCAAGCGCCAAAACCCCCGCTCGAGCGGAGAAGCTACAACAAAGGCCCCACTCGAGCGTCAAAAGCTTCGCTCAAGCGGAAAGGCCAAAATCTAGGCAACTACTTTTAGTTCTAAGTTCAACCAACCTGCAACAAACCTGCCCAACATATCCTATAACTCAAATACCAAGTATGAGAGGATGTAAACAAGATTTAAACAACTGCTAACATCTACGGAACCATTGTACACAAGGGGTAAAACCCGGGATCGCTATAAGACTAATCAAATCCCCTAACTCCTACTAGGCTAGGATGTTTAAAGGGCTATATTATCCACATTTGGATTTCTTACATACAACGAGAGGGGCTAGTGCTTCATGGGCATGGTCAAACTTGATGAAGGGCAGGGACTTATTGTTAAAAGGTTGCCGATGACAAATTCACAATGGGAACTCAGTTCGCTTCGGGGATGATAACTGGATACCATTAGTCCCAGATTTTAAGGTCTCATCCAATCCGTCCCCAGGGAGTGGTATTTTGTATGTTTCAGATGCTATGGGTCCTGTGATTAAGCAATGGAAATTCGCTGACCTGAGCAATATTGTCACAATTAAGGAGCTGAAGGCAATTTGGTCCATTCCATTGCCTTTTGAAGATAGGGAAGATACTCAAGTTTGGCACCACAACAAATCGGGGATATACTCTATACAGTCTGGGTACCATTTGGCCCGCAAGCTTTCGGACAATCATCTCTCAGTACAACCCTTGTCCTCCTACTTTTTTCCTCGCCATTTTTGGAGAAAAATTTGGAATTTAAACGTACTGCCAAAAATCTGCCATTTTTGGTGGAGATCATGCAAGAATGTATTGGCAACAAAGGCAAATTTGGCTAAACCTAGATGTGCATCATCCAATATATGTCTAGTATGCCACGAAGAAGTGGAAATAGTGGAACATATGTGTAGCCTTCTTTTCGTGCTCCTTTTGGATACGACTAGCTCTATAGTTCGAATTCCCGTAGTTCTGAATCTAATTCCACAAGTGTAATGTGAAATAGATAAACACAAATGAGTCCAAATACGGCAATTCTTTTAGAAAATCAATTTTGAATCAAAAAGCCAAAAATTGACTGTTTTGCAGATTACAGAGTCGCCACCTAAAAATTTTTGAAAAATTTAGGAAACCCGAGACTCGTGCCAAAGGCCACTTATCCATCATCACCAAAGTGTCTTGGCTCGGGAACTTAGGTATGAGAAGAGAAGGTCATTAATGGAGCATCCCACTCACCCGATTAAAGATCGGCCTCTGCTAATCATGATGTGATTTTTATTTACATTATATGCTCTTGTTCCAATTATTAGGCTAATTTACTATGTGTTTCACACAAGTATAGACCAATTTGGAAAAGTTGGAACACTTTGATTTCATGTGTGTTTTGAAAGGTGTTTGAATATGTACCACCTAAAAAAAGTGATCTCATTTGTACATTCATCACATTATCCCAATTTGAGCAATTATCCTTCATCCACAGACATTCAAAAGAAATATCATTTAAGCACTTACCCTTATGGTAATCATGCTTGACATGGCAACATGCTACATGCTATATGCTAAAGCAATAAATGCTCACCTAGTACTCCAAGGCAAGCCAAAAGGAATAAAATAGTTAGGAAAAATGCATGATCCTAATGATGCAAAATAACTAATGCAAAATATGCAAAAATGCAACTAATAGGTTTGGTTGTCAAATATGTCATGTAAATCACTTTGATAGGATGTAGTGGCGCACGTATTCAAGGAAGTAATAAATGACAATGCTGCTAGAATGATGAACCGACCTTATGTGTGCAAGACAAATGGATACTTTGTACATGGAAAATACTAATTAAAACATGATGCTCTATTCTATCCATCATAAACAAGTAAATAAAATGGAGAAAGAAATATGGGTTGGAAGACATATACATTATTACATTTTTGCCCTCATGCAGGAGGGTCCGAATAAATGTCCTAGCTAATTACTGAATTAACTAACTATTACAATAGCAAAATGAATTAACTACACTAGCTAATTATGACAAATGAGAATTGAACTAAGTAATGAACTAAGTAATTAATTATTACACTAGCTACAATAGCTAATTAGTTACAATACGTAATGAACTAAGTAAGTAATTAATTAAGTTCACTACTTTAAGTACAACATGGTACTATAAAACATAATTCAAACGGGCCCCTAGACGCGAGGGATGGCTCATACATGAATGTGGATTTTTACTCGAAAATGCCTCTGTTCTGTTGCCAGAATAGTTTTGTTGTGCAGTCAAAAAAGTGAATTGTTTTTGCCTCAACCTCTGCTCTGTTTGCAAGAGTAATGACACTATCTGGCTGAAAAGAGATGGCCGGCCAGCCAGTAAAAGTGGTTGGTTGTACAGGGAGGTGGCCGGCCAGCCACTAGTTTTGGGTTCTCTCTTGTTGCAACAGAAAAGGAACAGAGCAGAAACAGAGTATTTTCAGGGGATGTTTGTCCACCCTGCCTCTTCTTATCATCAAACAGATCAAAGGAGGGGTACGCTTGATTCGCAAACCATCAATTGACACAAATTCATTGTGTGATGATTTATGGATCAAGGAACAAAAGCTTAATAAATGACAATGAAAGACCCACAAACCTCCTCCCTATCATGAAATTGATCAAGGGAGGTGGTTGACATTGAATCTTGAATCATTTTCATCACTAAAAGTATGAAATGACTCTAGACTCAATGGGTTCAATTAACGTCCGATTGAACTCCAAACTTGATTTTATTATCTTGTTCCATTTTAGTCCAAGTTTTATTGCCTCTTTTAATTACCTTTCCATTCATTAGTTATTTTAGTCCAAAAATGAGCATTAAGTCCACTAAATAGAGAGGAGTGTCAAATAAGAAGTTGTTTTGGCATGAGAGAGAAGTAATGCCCTGGTAATGAACCTCCGAAGAGATTAAACCATTTAGCATTGAAGGGTATCTTTCTCAAGCTTAAACAACACTCGATTGAAACAACTCTCAAATAAATAAAAAGCGAAGAAAGAAGGAAGGTTGCTGAGGTGATTAGAGGTGAATACAAGTATGAAAAGCATGATATAAATGCTATCAACTCAAATAGTTTGGTGGCTAAGGCCTAAACCACCAAACCTATGAGAACCATTACACTACAAACATGCTCTACAAAGCATAAATGAAATAAACAACCTAAAATAGTCCTAAAATAGCTAAAAATAGTGCTGGAAATAACATGGAAAAGCTTGAAAAAGTGAGCTAAAACAATGGAAAAATTAAGCAAGTAAACAAACATAAGGAGGGGTGGCTAACCCATCTATTTTTGAGACTTCAAAACTACATTTTTAGCCTCTAAAAACCTCTAAAAATCAGTGGTAAAAAGTTGATGAAGAGATGGGAAACATAAGGGGAAAGGCTTATGAGACAAGGTACAAAGAAGGGTGATCAACTCCTCTACCTTTAATAGCCTTTAACCACAAGCTTCAGCCCATAAAAATAGTTAAAAAGCAGCCCAAAAATAGTAAGAAAAGATAGGAAAGAAGTAGTGCAAAGGAGCTAGTAGTTATACCTCTTGAAGATGAGTAACACTTTTGTTCACAAACCAACAAGTTCTCACTCTCAAAGGTTGAGCTCAAGAACCTCAGCAAGAAGAGCCAAATTTTTGGTATAGGAAGTGTAGAGAGAGAGTGTAGAGGTTGTAACATAGAGAGAGAGAGAGAGAGAGAGAGAGAGAGCCATGCAAGTATTGGAGCTTTTAGAATTTTTTTAACCTAAAACCAAGAGAGAAGGTCATCTATGTATGGAAAAACATGTGCCTCAGTCGGAAATATCTCAGAGGCAGAGACAAATGGTGGGTGCAAGGGATAATGGCAAGAAAATATACATTCTCTAGGAGTTGGCTGGTCGGCCACTAAGGGGCCGACCATCCATTTCTTCTAGCTGTAACGCCTCCAAATGTTTCAACATGAAACCCCAAACGAGCAAACATTCACCATGCATTTACAATAACTCTATCATCATCATTTATATAATAAACGGGCTTAATACTAAAGTTCCACATGCAATATACATTCACTAAACAAAAGGATACATGAATCTATAGCATGTAAAGCACCTATCATCAAAAATAACAAATTGCCCTTACGGGCTTACATCTTTCAAGGCAATAGCCCGGTTACACAAAAGGGGTCCTTCGAACCCATACATGTTAGCCCTTGGCTTTATAAAAGAAATCATAACAAAAGAAAAGCTATGTGCACTTTACAATTATCCACGCCTTCAACTTGGCGGGATCACCACATCTTTACCTGCACCAAAACCCATAGGGGTGAGCTTAAAGCCCAATAGAGAAATACCAAACAAAGTATATACGTTTATGTTAGATGACCAAAATTGAATGCAAACGCGATGCAATACTTTTTTTCAAAATACTATTCACGTCTTTCTTAATAAACACCATGCATTTCATCTACAATTACAACCTCATCAATTTCAAAATTTAAACCTTTTAATCACAGGGGGCGGTAAATACGACACTGGTAATCCCTAAGCTGGTGTCTGCAAGTAGACTCTACGAGTACTACCAAACTGTCATTTTTACCGGTATTAACCGGAAGGCTCAACACCTATCCGCGCGGTTTTCTGGTCTTTCACCATGGACACTCAGGCCAACTTATCAAATTCATCTACACCCCCTAACTGGACTTACCACCGTATTTACCCCATACACAGTTTCATAGTTCTCATTATAGCATAAACCTTCTCAAAATAACAAGATGATGAGTGTGCAATGATAACGATGAATCAAATGGGTACATGATGCAATATAAATATCTCAAACTTCTTTCCATTTCAAAACATTTCTACAATGAAATCAATTCACCACTTCACTCATTGCTTCTCCTCAACATTATTTCACCAATGGCCATGCCATCCATTCATAGCTATAGCAACATGTATTCATGCTCAATTTATAACAATTTAACCTTTTCAAGGTCACATGCGATGTCTTCAATTGACTATTCAAATATTCACAATTTTCTCTAACCAAGGTGTACAACCACTTATTATCTCACAACAATACACTTTCAAATGTTCAACAAAAATGTTAAGATAATAACTCTTTCCTCATACGCTAGGTAAATTACCACCATGCTACACAATGTGATGAGAGTTTCGCTCTCTAATCTTGGAAAACCACAAGATATCTCTAAACATGTTTTCACCTTTCAAAATTCCCAAAAATATTTCATAGGGTTTGAAGTCAAAAGCCAAAACAACCATTTTCCCCCTCTTTTGAGAGGGTTTTTCTCTCAAAATATCACACCTACTACTTTATGAGTTAAAAGCTTCAAGAGGATAGTTTAAGAATAGAGAGAGATCAAAAACCCATTTTGGAACCCTAGTATTTATGAGGCAAATCTAAGCATTTAATACCATTAATGGAACCTTTTAAAACCAACCAAATGTAACATAAATGTATATATAACTCATGGAGATTTCCCCTACCTCAAGTCCTTGATAATGAAGATAATGAACCCCTAGCTACAATGGAGGATCCTTCAACCTTTGCCACCCAAGTGAAACTGTAGCTTGATCTTTGAAGATTGGAGATGGAGGATAATGATCCAAGCCCAAATGGATATCAAGATTTGAGAGTTTTTAGTGCTTTGGTTAGGGTTTCTAGAGAGAAGGAGGAGAGAAAATGGTCTTTAGAGTGAGAGAGAAGTGCCAAAAGTGAGGCACATTTTCGGACCAAAAGAGAAAAAAAACAGGGATTTTCGGATTGCAGAGTGCCGCACGTGCGGCACCCATCCCTACACGTACGAAGCGCCCCTTCCCACATGTGCGGCCTTCATCCTCGCACGTGCGGGGCTCATCTCGCACCTCTTCCCGCACGTGCCTTTTAGGCAGTGTGCAATCCACCAAAGCCCCCCGCATGTCACGGAGGCCCTAGGCCTCCGCATGTGCGGCCCCTATTTTCCAGCCAAGATTTTTCAGACTCGATTCCCAGATGCCCTGGACTCGACCGTGCCCACTTCGGAATGGATAAAATTAAGCCACCGAACCAAAAACAAGAATAAAAACCTTTTCAAAAGAAATAGTTTCCAAACGTTTTAATCCAACGAGGCAAGGGAAGGGAAATGGAGAAAGAAATGAAAGAAAGAAAGAAAGAAAGAGAAGAAAAAAAAAAAAAAAAGGCCTGATCGTCACAACCTCCCCACCATTGGAAATTTTGCCCTCGAAATTTGAGCAAACTCCCAAAATTAAATAATCTCACCAAACCAAAGTGTCCTAGCAACTACAATCATTTTAACAATAATTTCAAGTTACGACATTTATGTTCCATCAATATTCATCATTCTCATCAAAACCCCAATAACTTCATTTTGATCTATGAAATAAAACATTTTAGCAAAATATTATTCCTTCACAATGTCATGCTTAGATTAACAATACACACAACAACACATGATCAACAACTTGCATAATGGAATAAAATTAACAATTTAATACCTTCTCACCTAACGCTAGGGAACATTACAAGTAAACAAAACAACTAAGCACACTTAAATAAATCCGGGTACTTGGAGCGGACCTCCGCCTCCCTTTCCCAAGTCGCTTCCTCAATCCCATGGTGTCTCCACAACACTTTTACTAACGGTATGGATTTGCTCTTAACACTTGTTCTCGGGTGTCTAGAATTTGAACCGGTCGGTCCTCGTAGGAGGCATCCTCATCCACCTCCAAATCAACCCAATCTAGCACATGAGATGGGTTGGGTTCATACTTTCTAAGCATCGACACATGGAACACATTGTGAACTCCTTAAAGTTGTGGAATAAGGCTAACCGGCATGCCACTTCACCGATTCTCTCTAATATCTCGAAAGGTCCAATAAATCTTGGAGACAACTTACCACTCCTACCGAACCTCATTAGACCCCCGCCTAGGTGAGATCTTAAGAAACACATGGTCACCCACAACGAAGGATAAGGGTCGCCTCCTCTTATCGGCATAACTCTTTTGTCGACTTTGGGCTGTAGCTAACCTCTTCCAAATGAGATCAACTTTCTTGGTTGTCTCCCTGACAATCTCTAGACCCAACAATGGTGCATCCCCCACCTCAGCCCAACAGACTGGCGATCTACAAGGTCGGCCATACAAGGCCTCGAATGGTGCCATTTCTATGCTAGCTTGATAACTATTATTGTAGGGAAACTCAATCAATGGTAAGTGCCTCTCCTAAGACCTCTTGAAATCTAGAACACAAGCTCTAAGCATGTCCTCCAAAATTTGAATGGTGCATTCCGATTGTCCATCGGTTTGAGGGTGATAAGCAGTGCTAAAAGTTAACTTAGTTCCCAATGCCTCTTGAAGGCTTTGCTACAATCGGGTCAAGCGAGGATCTCTATCTGACACGATGGTTATTGGAACCCCATGGAGCCGAACTATTTCTCTAACATACAATTCTGCCAAGTGCTCAACTGAGTCGCTAATACGCATTGGAATGAAATGTACGGACTTAGTCAACCTGTCAACAATTACCCAAATGGCGTCATTGTCCCGCTGCATTCTAGGAAACCCAACAACGAAGTCCATGGTTACGTGCTCCCACTTCCACTCGGCTATAGGTAAGGGTTGTAACAAACCCGCAGGTCTCTGGTGCTCGACTTTGACTTGCTAACAAGTAAGGCACTTCGACACGAAGGATGCGACACCCCGCTTTATACCCCTCCACCAAAACTGACGGCTAAGGTCTTGATACATTTTGGTGCCTCTCGGATGTACCGCAAGGCTTGAATGATGGAACTCCCGAAGCACTTCCTCCCTACAAGATTCCGGCACAAACAAATAGTCTAGGTAATGTACACTCTGGTCCGAGTGTATGTTCAAACCCTTCTCTTCCTCCCCATTGGAGATTCTCTCCCGAATTAACTCCACTTCGCGGTCTCCCTGTTGTGCCTCTACAACTTTAATAATCAAAACAAGTTGAGCACTCAAGGTAAACAATGTAGCACTTTCTGCGGACTCACCCAATTACAATCCAAACTTATCGACTTCACCCAACATACCTCACTCCCGAATGGCCACACTTGCCAAACTACTCACAGTTTTTCGGCTTAAGGCGTCAGCCACTACGTTGGCCTTCCCCAGATGATAGTGCAACTCAAAATCATAGTCTTCTAAAAATTCCATCCACCTCCGTTGGCGTAGATTCAAATCCTTTTGGGAAAACAAATACTTTAAGCTCTTATGGTCGAAGAAAACCTCAAACTTCTCACCATACAAATAATGCCTCCAAATCTTCAAGGCAAACACTACTGCAGCTAACTCTAAGTCGTGGGTAGGGTAGTTCTTCTCATGGGTTTCAATTGCCGTGAGCCATAGGCGACAACCTTTCCTTCCTGCATCAAAACACAACCAAGCCCATCCCGAGACGTATCACAATAGATGGTATACCCCAAACCTCTCTCTGGAATGATCAACACCGGTGCCGTGGTCAGTCTAGTTTTAAGCTCTTGGAAAGACTTCTCACAAGACTCACTCCACACAAACTTAAACCCCTTTCTAGTCAATCTAGTCAAAGGCGCGACCAGTCTAGAGAAATCTCTTACAAATCGTTGATAGTACCCCGCCAATCCCAAGAAACTCCGAATTTCAAAGGCATTCTTAGGTTGCTCCCAATCTTGTACAGAAGCTATCTTCGAAGAATCTACCGTTACTCCCTCTCTTGACACAACATGGCCCAAAAACTTTACCTCGGTGAGCCAAAACTCACATTTCTCAAACTTGGCGTACAATTGATGCTTCCTAAGCAAATCAAGCACTACCCTCAAGTGAGCCTCGTGTTCCTCCTCAGAGGTTGAATAAATTAGAATGTCGTCAACGAAAACGACCACAAAATGATCCAAGTACTCCCTAAAAATTCGGTTCATTAAGTCCATGAAAGAAGCCAGTGCTTTAGTCAACCCAAATGGCATTACAAGGAACTCATAGTGGCCATAATGTGTATGAAAGGCTATTTTCTGGATGTCCTCCTCTCGGATCCTCAACTGATGATACCCGGACCTCAAGTCTATCTTCGAAAAACAACAAGACCCTCTAAGTTCGTCAAATAAGCCATCTATTCTGGGTAGAGGGTATTTGTTCTTGACAGTAACTCGATTCAATTTGCAGTAGTCAATACACAACCGCAATGACCCATCCTTCTTCTTCGCAAAGAGAGTTGGCACTCCCCAAGGTGACGTACTAGGGTGAATAAAGCCCTTGTCTAGAAGCTCTTGGAGTTGAATCTTCAACTCATGCAACTCCGCGGGTGCAAATCTATACAGCGCCATCGAGATTGGTGTCGTTCCAGGCACTAAGTCGATGGTGAACTCAATCTCCCGGTGGGGTGGGAAACTAGTAAGGTCCTCAGGAAACACATCCGGGTAGTCACACACTACCCTCGGCAACTCAACTCGAGTCCTGCCACTCTCATTATTCAAAAGAGTAGCAAGAAGACCACTAAGTTCATCCCTACTACGAGGATCACATACCGGCGATAGGACTTGATCAACCCTGTCCCCTAGAAAACAAAAACAATCCCCACTCGAGGTGCACGCTGTGACCCTCCGACGGAAACAATCAATCATAGCCCGATACGAAACCAACCAATCCATGCCTAGAATAACATCGAAGCTGGACATGTCTAACAACACAAAAGCAAACGGGAGTCTACGCCCGCAACCTCTATCTCGCAATCACGACAAGCCCGATCTAAGTTAAGTGTACCCCCGACTGGAGACTCAACTCTGAGCGGAGATGCTAACTGCGTCACCTCTAGCCCCAATGTAGATATGAACACAGTAGATATGAATGAATGAGATGCACTCATATCTATCAATACACTGGCCAAATAATTACACACAACAAAAATACCTCTCACTACTGAGGATCCTGGCAACTACTCTGGCGTAGTGACTGTATACAAGCGCCCCTATTGCCTTTGCTCAACCTGCTCATCCCTCAGAGCATAGGCCTGCTGTACTGACTGAGCCGAAGCGGCTCCCTGATGAACTCGTGAAGCCTAAGCTGAGTGAGCCTGCTGATGGCTCTGTGTCTGTCTAGACCCTAAAGCGCTAGACGCACCTCCCAACTGAGGGCAAGCTCTTTTCATATGCCTTGACTGCCCACGTTGAAAGAAAGTAGGCCCCTGACCCCTACCCTAAGACTGACTCTGAGATCAGTTAGGCGGTGGTGATGGCAACATCTGCTATCCTCCTCCCTTCTGTGGACAAGCAAAGGCCTTGTGACCCGGCTGGCCACATTTGAAGCAAGAGAACCCACTCGGTGCACTCTTTCCCGGGCCCACACTAGGCAAGGGGTAGGTAGATCTAGACTGCTGCAACTGAGGCAGAGATGAAAAGGTGCTCCCACTCTTCTTGTTGGGCCTAAAGTCTCCATGTGGCCCCTACTTCGAATTCCAAAGTCTCTCCTCCTCGGCCTCCACAATAATCTCCACATGGGCAATCGTCTCTACAAGGCGATCATACTCTCGGATCATGTTCCCGGCAACCTTGAACAGAATCTTCGTCCTCAACCTTTGCTCAAACTCAAAGCAACGACGCTCCTCCGTTGCTACCAATTCCAGTGCAAATCGGGACAAACTAGAAAAGGTCGCTTCAAATTCGGCCACAAACATATTTAATTTCTTGAGGTCCTTGAATTCCTGCCTCAACCTCTCCCTAGCCGTGGGAGGTAGGTACGTGTCTTGGAAAGACACTACAAAAGCCTCCCATGTCGGTGCTATTCGGCCTTTGGCATACTTCCACCATTGGCTCGCATCACCCTTCAGATAGCAACTAGCAAGGGTCACCCTCAACTCGTTATCCTCTATATAGAGCATCTCAAAAGTCTTTACCATTTGTTCTAACCATTCGTCTGCCTTCTTCGGATCGGGGCCACCATGGAACTTGTCCAGTTTGGCCCGCAAAAACTCCCTCGTGAGGAAGCTCGCCCTTGTCTCCACAACATTCTCCCTTGCTTGGTTCTCCGCCCTAAGTATATTCATGGACTCCCTTAATCCCACGCCATCTCCCGGGCTAGAGCCCCCATTGCGGCTTGGCCAGCTTGCACCGGCACCTCCGCTTGCCCCACTTGTTCGGCCATGTTAGCTTGGCCTACACCTTTTTCTTGCACTGGTGCCTCATGGACCGGTACTCCACGTGCACCCTAGCGTCCCCTACCACCTCATGTTTGGATCCTTTCAGACATCCTAATTAAGAAACAAAATAAACAAACTTAGCACATAATTCCAAATGTGCTTGCAATTTTCCTCACACGTTAAACTATAACAACTATATACATTCTACACACAAACAATTCAATTCACTCCACACAAGCACATAGTCACATAAACACATGCGAATATCTTTTAGTGACGGAATTCGTTCCATGAGAAACCAAGAATTCTTAGTAGAATGAGTATTGATCAGGTACCCTTCTATTAAGACCTCAAGGAATCTAATAGGCGTAAATAACATCTCAAAGTCTAATCCCATACCCACGTAGCCACATAAACATGCTGTCACATAGTCACAAAAGCAAAACATTTCCTAGTCACGCGAAATGAACCCATTGTGGTATAACGACCACTCCCCACGAGCCCCAAGTATTCAAACCCTGGTAGCTCTGATACCAAGTTGTAACGCCCCCAAATGTTTCAACATGAAACCCCAAACAAGCAAACATTCTCCATGCATTGACAATAACTCTTCCATCATCATTTATATAATAAATGGGTTTAATACAAAAGTTCCACATGCAATATACATTCACTAAACAAAAGGATACATGAATCTATAGCATGTGAAGCACCTATCGTCAAAAATAATAAAGTGCCCTTACGGGCATACATCTTCCGAGACAATAGCCCGATTACTCAAAAGGGGTCCTTCAAACCCATACATGTTAGCCCTTGGCTTTACAAAAGAAATCATAACAAAAGAAAAGCCATATGCTCTTTACAATTATACACGCCTTCAACTTGACGAGATCACCACATCTTTACCTGCACCAAAACCCATAGGGGTGAGCTTAAAGCCCAGTAGAGAAATACCAAACAAAGTATATACGTTTACGTTAGATGACCAAAATTGAATGCAAATGCAAATGCTATGTAATACCTTTTTTTAAAAATATTATTCACGTCTTTCTTAATAAACACCATGCATTTCATCTACAATTACAACCTCAACAATTTCCAAATTTAAACCTTTTAATCACACGTGTGGAGCGCCCCCTCCCACATGTGCGGCCTTCATTCCCGCACGTGCGGGGCTCATCTCGCACCTCTTCCCACGCGTCCCTTTTAGGCAGTGTGCAACTCACCAAAAGCCCCCTCTTTCCACACGTACGGCTTAGCCTCCGGCACATACGGCCCTCTCCCGCACGTGCGGTCCTAGGCCCCCACATGTGCGGCCCCTGTTTTTCATCCCAGATTTTTCAGACTCGATTCCCGAATGCCCCGGACTCGACTGTGCCCACTCCGGAATGGATGAAATTAAGCCACCGAACCAAAAACAAGAATAAAAACCTTTTCAAAAGAAATAGTTTCCAAACATTTTAATCCAACGAGGCAAGGGAAGGGAAATGGAGAAGGAAAGGAGAGGAAGGAAAGAAAGAAAAAAAGAAAAGAAAAGAAAAGAAAAAAAAAGAGACTCGATCGTCACACCAGCTGTCCGGCCACTAGTAGGGATGTCCGTACACTCATTTGTTGCCTATGGGGACACTTGGCTATAAAAATTTGCCTCTAGGGACACCTGGCTAGCCGCCAAGTGCTTGTACGGTCAGCCACAAAAATCTACTTTCAAGCCCAACTTCAAACGGGCATATCTCCCTCATCTGGACTCGGTTTTAGGTGATTCATGAGTCTAATTGAAGCCCTAGAAGTATACTTTCCAATGATGGTGGCTGCACATCTAAATTATAAGTGTGCAAAGAGATATTCCTAATTTAGTGAAGGCTACTCATTTTTATCTTAACGGTTTGATGCCCAACCTTTCCTCCAACTAGTTTTCTTCCCTCCCCTCTTATTCCTCCAACTCCAAACCTATAAATAAGGTGTTTTTAAATATTTTTCAAAAAGTTCACCTCCCTTCCATTTATTTCCACTTTGTCCTTACTTGGTTTACCAAAAAGTACAATATTTTAAATGAAATGCAAGCCTTGGAACATCGTAGAAACATTTGAAAAAAATATTTTGAAAAAGAGGGTTTTAAGGTCTAAAATAGTTTTGGTTAAAAAAAAAAAAGGTGTAAGGTTAAGATTAGAAGCTCAAAAATCGAAGACTTTTGCTGAAGAACTTGAACAATTGTACAACATCACTTTCATCATCGAGTGATCAACCTGAGGCATCTAAGTCTTAGGGGCGGTCAAAAATGGGGTGTCTACAATATGCCTTTTGACTGTGAATGGACAAAGGCAGTTTGGTTTGGGAGCATGTTGAATTTTCAGATAGAACATGGAGCTATTACGAATGTGGGGCAAATGGACAGCTCAATGGGGGGATGATGGGGTGTTTAAAGAATCTGGAAAGGAAATTCTAAGCAAAATTGCTTTGATTAGCTGGTATATATGAAAGGCAAGAAATGATTTCACTTTCAACTCTGTGCCTGTCAATCCAAATGACACACTCCAAAAAATACACCATGGGTGGAACAAATGTAATTTATAAGGTAGGGAAGAGAACACCGTGGCTAGTGCTGATAACTTAAGGGAATACAGAGAAAAGTCTGGCTGGACACCTCCCGGGGAAGGGGGAAATTTTAAAGTTAATTGATGTGGGCCAAAAGGTACGACATTGAGGTTGCTTAAGTTACATGTATAGTCTTTCAGTTTTGTTTATTTGGTGGAGATGATGTTTTTGTGTACTTGTACAGATTTGGCAGGAAATACGCAAATTCAATCAAAAAGGGTGTGAAAGAAGATTATACGTGCGAGAAGTGAAAAATCCGAGCCAGCCACGTCATCGCAAGTACAGCCAAGCTTCACCGTATATGTAGCCCACCACCACTCAAGCGGCCCATCTAGGGATGCGGGCGCAGAATTTTGAATTTGTTCTGCTGAGAATAAAAGGAAGAAAAATAGGCTAACCTAGGGTTCAAAAATTACTCGAAGGAAAATGAGGCTAGGGTTTTGAAAATGTGATTTTACTCAAGCTTCAAGGAGAACTTTCATGGGGGCTTCTTCCTCTTTCATCTCTTCCACCTCTTCCCACTTCTCTATAAGTGGTTAGGCTCTTCTTTTCTAGGGTTTTGATGAAACCTTAGCCATGTAAAATGATTTTTCTTAAGTTTTGATTGTGAAACAGTTTGAATAAATGTATGGATGATTTAGAAGTTTATAATAATTGTTCTTTTCATCTCTTCAAGTATTTTACTCTCTGTCATTGTTTAATGCTTTCTATACATTAGTTTTCTTTGTGTTTGTGTTCAAAGTACAAGACGAGTCTGTAACATGCCCGAGGGGTACCTGCGCGCGTTAAATAGTTCGGACTCCCGAAATCTTTTTGATCTAGTCTCACGAGTGCAATGTGAAACATTGATGAGAGTACAGATTTGGCAACTTTTAGTGAAAATCCATTTTATTGCAATTTTGTCAAAATGGATCGTCATCGAGATCTCGTGAGTCGCCACCTAATATTTTTGGGAAATTAGGAAACCCATGACTCAGTGCCAAGGCCACTATTCATCGTAACCAAGGATGCTTGGCTCGGAACCTTAGGTATGAGAGGGGAAGGTCAATAATGAGCACCCCCACTCACCCGATCAAAAGATCAGCCTCTACTAAACCATGATACGACTTTTTATTTTCTTTATATGTTCATGTTCTGATTAGTTAATAAATCCTAAAATTTACTGTGTGAAGCATACGAGTATAGACTATGCCATTCATTTTGGAACAATTTGATATCATGCATTTTGAAAGAGTTTTGATGATGTACAACCCAAATAAATTGAGTTTACAAGCACGAAAAATCAACATCATTCCAAATTAAGCAACACAACCTCCATCCACTGGCATTCATAGAGTTATATCACATAAGCAAATAGCCTCATGGTAGAATGCTAGACATAGTAAGAAAAACACACACAAACGGGATGCTAAAGCATAAAAACTTACATGTTTGACGTCTCACAAATAAGCTACAAAACAAAGTTAGTAAAACATGTATAGCGACCCCGGTCTTTTCCTATTTTATTACTGTATCCGGACTTAGGTTCCGTGGATCCTATCATTGTATAATTGTTGCTGTCGTCCTTTATTTTCTCATTTGAGTTATAAGATGTGTTGGGCAGGTTTGTTTTAGGTTGGTTGGGTCCGGAAACCTAGTGTTGCTGTCCAGTTTTTGGGTTGGTCGCTCGAGCGAGGGTTTGGTCGCTCGAGCGAGGGTTGAGTTTTGTCTCTGGTGGCTCGAGCCAGGGTTTCTTCGCTCGAGCGAGAGATTGCGTCTAGTATAGACCTAAGAGCAGTGTTTCTTCGCTCGAGCGAGCTTTTCTTCGCCGCAGCGGCGAGGTGTATGTTTCGAGTTCTTCGCTCGGCGAGCATTCTCACTCGAGCATGCTTGGGTTGAACTGAAGCATTGCATTCTTGGCTCGAGCGAGATTTTCTTCGCTCGAGCGAGCGTTTCTTGTGTCTGGTCGCTTGAGCGACCATGTCTTCGCTCGAGCGAGCCTGTCTAGTTTAAATAGGCAGCAACGGGATTTTAAACAGTTTTTCATCCTCTTTTGATCCCAAACCCTAGTTCCGAATTTTCTCTCTCCCTACTCACCTTTTCTCTTAGGTTTGATCTACTTAGAGTGTGTTTCTATCCTAGATCCTTTATTAAAAAGATAGTGTGGGTCGAGGGCTTCAGTTTAATCTGAACAATCTTAGTTTTGGAGCACTTTGGAGTTTGGGTCATCATCTTCGTCTTCTAATTTTTGGGTTATTTCTTCGAGGTAGGGATTTCCTACTCCATCTTATGAGTTTTGTTCTAAGTTTTGGTACTTTAATATGGTGGGGGTATTTTGGTAATTTTGGGAAAAACCCTAATTGTTTTAATAAATTGATTTGTACAATTAATTTGAGGAAAATTGGGAATATTAGTTGAATTCATGGAATTGGGGAGTTATAAGTTTAAATGGTGTAGTTGGATTATTTAATCACTCTCCTATTTAAATGTTGAGATTATTATTGTTGTTATATTTTATTTCTTGTTTAGAAATAACTGTTTTGGGCTATCGGTGGAGGATAGTCATGATTGTTGTAGACATTGCATGTGGATTAGGGCAAACTGGAACTAATCACATTGGCTAAGTCATTAATTTTGACTATTGAATTAATACAGAAAAATACATGTATTGGTTGAGCATTGCATATGCATATTGTGTGGGAGGAGATAGGGGATGTACTCCACGGTTTAGGGGAAGATAGGGGATGGACCTCTAAACCGGATTTTGTTTGGGAGGAGATAGGGGATGGACTCCATTAGCATCACTTTTATGTGTGCTTATTTATATTGAAGTGTTTTATTGATACAGCACTAAAATGTGTATCAATCTGGAAGTATGAAGTGTTTTGATATGAGCCTGAGTCTCATTTATGTTGTTGTTATTGGAAGTAATGTGAATATGCTATATAGTTCAAAGTTGTAAGTTTGGCCAGGTTCTGAGCCATATTGATAATAATGGATATTGATAAGTGTCATAGACATTAGTGTCTTAAGATTGTATATTGATATAATTGATTATCATGGTTAACCATCTATTGAATGCTATTGCTTTATTCAATGCTTATAATTGGTTTAGTATATTTCTCTTTGGTGTGGCTCACCCTATAAGGAACATCATTTTGGTCGGTGATTCGCTACCTCCAAGGACTTAGCTTGGAAGGAACCGGATTTTGAAGCCTTGTTTTAAGTTATTTGTTTTTATTTGACTTACATGTAAACATTCAAGCCTAGGGCTTTATTTGTATTTGAGTTAGAACTCATAATTTTGTGTCCAAGTGTTGGTGTAACAAGCCCGTAGGGGGACCTCGCTACAGCTCGGACTCCATTTTTGTAGTCACGGTTCTTAATCTTGAACCAAAGAGTCCAAATCCGGCAAATCGTTTTTGAAAATAGTTTTTTTTTAAAGAAGTGCCAAACATGGACTGCTTTGCCAGATACAGAGTCGCCACCTAAATATTTTATTTTTGAGAAATTTAGGAAACCCTGACTCGGTGCCAAAGGCCACGTGTCCGTCATCACCAAAGTTGCCTTGGCTTGGGAACTTGGGTACGATTGGAGAAGGTCACTTCGTGAGCACCCCCGCTCGCCCGGTCAAAGACCGGCCTCTACTAACCATGATATCTCACTTTGAAAACATTGTATGCTCTTATTCCGGTTATTAGCCTAGTTTACTATGTGATGCTTTCATGACAAACAAGTATAGAATGAGTCAGAATTGGAACAAAACATTTCATGTTTGTTTGTTTGAAAATGGTTTGATGGTGCTACGCAGTAGGCTAAGACGTGGATTTGCCACCCTCGGGTGGGCTTAGAAAAACATGATTTTGCCACTATCTAGTGGGCTTAAAACAAACAGTCAATGATTTGTTCCACTTCAAGTAACTCAACCTCCACCCACAGGCATTCAAGGCAGTTACATCACATAAGCACATAGCCTCATGGTAAGCATGCTATTCATGGCAGCACTCACACGCATGCAAGGATGCTAAAGCATAAAACTCACCGAGTACTCCAAGCCAAAACAGAAACTCGTTAGAAATCCATGCATGATCCTAGATGCACAGAATTGCCTAATGCAACACATGCAAAGATGTAAACTATAGCAGGCTCGGCTATTCTAAACATGGCATATGGAATGCTACAACTAACACGTATTCAATTTGGAATTGAAATACAAATGCAGTTTGTATGATGCGCTGAGCTCGGTGCGTGCAAAACAGATGAATGATGCAAACATGCTGTCATACTGTATGCTAATTGAAATATGCCCTATATCTAACCATCATAAGCAGGTAAATAAAAGGGAAGAAAGATGTGGGGTTGGAAGACATACATCACACTCACACACACTTATTACAATTATGCCCTCGCGCAGAGGGTCCGAATAAATAATACAGTCCCAAAATGAAAGAATAATACAGTCCAAAATATACAGTCCAAATAATACAAATCCCTAATTAATTAACAAATTAACTAAGAAAAATAAAACTGGCATGCAAGCCAGGGACTGCCTTGATTCTGCTCCGGATGATGGAATGATGCATGTTTGGGCTGCTTTGCGCGAAAATCCACGGCGATGCCCCGATTAGCCTCTGTTTTGCAATGTTTCTTGAAAAGTGCGCCAAGCCTCGAAAGACTGCTGATTCTTGATATGCTACAACAGAGAGCAGGAAAGGGGCATAGCAATGTATTTTCACAGATATATGCATGCCTCGATCCTCGTGCCACCAATCACGCATCTCGATGCATGATGGCCGAGGAGCCGAATTGCACAACTCAATATAGAATGAATGCATATGAATACTATAACAAAACCACACAACATCATGGATAATCCGAGTGTCGGTGACTCGGGAATTGAGACACGTTCCGTCACCGGTCTGAGGCATTACCTCGTTTCCGTGCCCGGGCTAACTCCTATCCCGAACATGATGCAATATGCATGATATGCATGAAATGCAACTAAGATACAATCCTAACATACACAATGTTATGGAATGGCATACACCCTACACGAGGTGATACACAACCGAGCATACACAATGCTATGGATGAAATGGCATACGCAATGCAATATGGGCTTACACCAACATGAGAGAGCCTCAGCCACACTCACATAAGAGGCCATCAGATGAAAACAAGACACCTCGAAATGCGTGCACGCGTGCACGCAAACCGAGAACGGACCCTCAGGCACCGAAACGCCACTCTAATAAGACATGGAATATGGTATGCTAACATGCAAAAATCAGTGGCAAAACGAGGGGCAAAACAGCCCCGAAACGAGGCGAAATGACACCCGATGCACGGAATCTCTCCCGAAATGCAAAACTAGGTACATGAAATGGCCTACAGCTATACTAAACATGCATAATCTGGACATGGAGTGAAAAAGAAGAAGCAAGGAAGCCCCAAAATAAGCATCTTTACAATACAAAACGTGGCCAAAAAGCAATCACAAGTAGGGCTAAAATGGCATACAAAAATGGCTCCGCAGGGGAGGCAATGAAGCAAGTGGTACATGCAATGCCCAAACAGAAAAATACCCTTCTAAAAAACTAAAGAGAGACCAAAAATATGAACATTTACAGTTTATGACAGCCTCCAAATCAGTATTCAAACATGCTCAAAATGCAATGCAAGATTAAGGCCATAAGAGGGTATAACATGAAGTGCACAAAAAATTCATCAAATAGCCAAAGACCCTTAATGAAACATGACAAGGGGGTCAAAACATGGCCACTTTCAGTTCTTATCATGGCCGAAAACAGATGCTAAAATGAGCTAACAAAGCATGCAAAAATGGGGGCCAAAGAGGGGTATAATGGTAAGTGCCACATGAAGGCCCCCAACAGTGTTGATCCCTTCTTCAATGTTGAATAGGGGCTCAAAATAGCACTATTTACAGTTTACATCAGGCCCCAAAACAGATCACACACAAGCTAAACAAAATCATGCAAGAAAATGGCATTCAAGAGGGTATTGAAGCAAGTGCAACATGGAGGGCTCAAACAGTGTTGAGCCCTTAATGAAACAAGAAAATGAGCTCAAAAAAATGACCTTTTCAGTTTTGGTCGGAGCTCAAAACAGCAAGCAAATAGGTCTAAAGAATGATACCAAAATGAGTCAAAAATGGGGGAAATGATGCTTACCCTTGAAGACCAATCCTTGGATGCTTCTTGGCTTGAAAAATGCTACCTCTTAGCTTCTGGAAATCTTCCCAAGTTGCTGGAAATGGAGTAGTGGTGGTGGTGCTTGGTGATGATGAAGAAATGAGGTGTAGGACTTGGATGCTTGAACTTCAAAGAGAGAGATGGAGGGAGATGTGTATACAAGGCTTCAAGCAATTTTTTGTAACCCTAAAACCAGACCTGGGGCTGCTGTTATATAGGCAAAATGGGTGAAAAAAGGGAGGGTAAAAATGGGGGGAAAACACACCAAGTTTCCCTCCAAAATGGCCAAACCCTCAGACATGAGTGTAGTGGAAAACAAAATTCACTTCTAGGACACACTTGGGAAGGGGGGATGGCCGGCTAGTTTAAAGGGGCAAAAAAGTCATTTCACCAAATAGGTGGCCGGCCAGCTAGATTTTCTGTCCGGCCAGCTACTTTCAGGACAAGAAAAATGACCTTCCGGGAAGAAAAGTGGCCGGTGGGTGATTGGGTGGTCCAATGGTGGCCATTCAAGTTTCAAAATTAAATCCCCAGAAGTTATCTTTCCAATGACGCAAACTTTGCATCAAAATTCCTTTTGTGGAAAAAGTTATGCCCGTTTCCGTGAAGCCGCGTAGATTTCGGTTCAACCGGAGTGATGCCTTACTTCAACCAACGATATTTCCTCTGTTCGGAATTGAATTTAGGTGATTCTTGAGTGAAAAATGAAGCCCCGGGAGTAAGCTTTCCAACGGTGGTGGTCTCATAGTTTGATTCCAAGTATCCAAATGAATAGGCCCGATTCGGCGAAATTTCGACTTTCTTTTAACGGTTCATGCCCATTTTCTCCCCCGACTGGATTTCTTCCCTCTTCTCTTCTTTTCTTCAACTTCAAACCCCTAAGTAAGGTATTTTGAAAGATTTTTCAAAGATTTTATCTCTCTTTCATTCATTTCCACTTTGTCCTTGCGTGGTTTACCGAAAAGCGCAACATTTGACAAAATACGAGCCTCGGAACATCGTAAAAACTTTATTTTCAAAATGTTTCGAAAGAGAGGGTTTTAAGATCTAAAATCTTTTGATCAAGATTGTTTTAGTCCAAAAGGGGTATGAAGTTGAGGTTCGACTCTCTCTTTGTCGAAGAAATTGCACTTTTCCCCTGCACATCTTTCTCCACCATGTAAACCATCAGTCGCGTCCAAGTCTTATGGACGGTCAAAAATGGGGTGTCTACAGTTGGCTTGGCAAGTTGTAAGCCCGTAGGGCATTTATTTTGATGTTACATGTAATGTCTTATTTTAGTAATACTCTGATGAATGAATTATGGTTTATTTACTTGAGTAATGCATCTCATTATTGTGTATGTTATGGGTTATTTTTGAGGGCGTGACAACATGCATAATCTTAGATACAAAATCCTAATGCAATTCACTCATGAGATGCAACTAAAGATTCGGCTTCTAAAATATGATATGTGAATCATCTCAAGAACATGAGATAGCACACATGATCACATAGGAATTGATTAAATCCACAAATGCAAACTTAGCCGAATCAAGATGCATGAAACATGGATGCAAAGCATAACTATGATGAAAAATAAATATGATGTTTATGTATAAATAAAGAAAGCAAGTAAAAGAATTGGATAGAAAGAAGCGGGGCGGGGAATTATTACAACACTGGAATAAATTATTACAGACCAAATGAGAGAGAGAGAAGGCAATATTGCAATAAAATGCGACAAAACCTCACAAAACACTCAAAATAAAAATAAACAAAATAAAAGCTTCATGTTCCTTGGAATTGTTGGCGGAAACTGGTCAACATTGGGAGATTATGCCATCTTGTTCGAAAGAAGCTAACCGACCGGCCAAATACGCCGGCCGGCCAACTAGGCCGAGCAAAACCTGTCTTGTTACGAAACCAAGAAAAGGAACAAACAAGAAATATGTAGGTGGCTCAACTAACCACTACCGGTTAGCTTACAACAAGGAAACAAAAATAGAAAGTGTAAAATTATAACAAAACTAACATGAACCTAAATTAAGAAAACAAATATAAGGTAGAACACGTAAGATTAAAACAAAACTAATATGAAACTAATATAAGAGGATAACTTTAACCTGGGAAATGCAAGATTACTACACAACTACTATGAAACTAAAACAAGAAAACAAATATAAAATAGAACATGCAAGATTGTGAAATTAAAATAAGAACACAAAAAAAAAAAAAAAAAAAAAACACAATTACTACAAAACTAAAACAAGAAAATAAATATGAGATAGAATATGCAAGATTACAATTACACTAACATGGACCTAAAACAAAAAATATATATATATATATATATAAAATAGAACATGCAAGATTACAACAAAACTAATGTGAAACTGAAATAAGAAAACAAATAACACAACTACTACAAAACTAAAATAAGAAAATAAATAAGAGATAGAATATGCAAGATTACAACAAAAGTAATATGAAACTAAAATAAAAAAATAAATATAAGATAAAAAAACATGCAAGAAAAATGAAAGAATTGAAAATTCACCTTACAAAGAAGGATTGAACTTCTTGATTTTCAAACTTCCTCTTGATCACCCTCAAGGTTGTGAATTATGATCTTAATACTCAATTCAAAAGCTTGAAATTTGAGCTTAAAATAACAGTTTTGAACAAGTGTATGGTCACTCTTTTCTTGGCAAGAATACTCTCTTTGGTTAAGGCTTTGAGTGATTTTTGACAAGGAGAGATGAGATGTAAGAGGCTATATAATTTCACTAATTTGACAAAACAACTCTCTTGTTTTTAAGACTTCTTTTCTCTCAAATTCTAACACAATTTTAGCATTCTCTCCCTACCATTCTCTTCTTCAAATCCTCCCTCAATTCAAGACTAGAGCTCTCATTATATAGCCAATGCAAGTAGGCAATGGTGCAAGACAAAGTGGAGTTAATGAGGGACAATGTATAATGGAGGTGAATGATGAATGGTGATGGTGTGGTTGCTTTGGGAAAATGGATTATGACTTGAGATGGTGGGATGTGATTATGAAAGTGGATGGTGAGTGGGGATGATGGGATATGATCATGAAAGTAGATGGTGGAGTGTAATTATGAAAGTGGATGATGAGTGGAGATGGTGGGATATGTAGATGATGAGTGGGGATGTTGGAGGATGAGTGGGTGCACTTGAATGGATCAAAAAAAGGCTCAATGGGTTGTCCCAACCGAACTAAAACCAAGAAAAACGGGGCTACTGCTGTTTTGGGCCGAGTCAACAAAATCTGTTATTAAGCCCAACTTCAAACGGGCATATCTCAATCATATGGGCTTGGTTTTAGGTGGTTCTTGGGTCTAAATTGAATCCCTAGAAGTCTACTTTCCAATGGTGGTAGTCTCACAATTAAATTCCAAGTGTACAAAGAGATATGTCTAATTTAGTGAAGGCTGTTCATTTCTCTCGGGCCCAGGTCAACAAAATCTGCTCTTAAACCTAACTTCAAATGGGCATATCTCCCTTATATGGACTTGGTTTTAGGTGGTTCTTGGGTCTAAATTGAAGCCCCAGAAGTCTACTTTCCAATGGTGGTAGCCTCATAATAAAATTCCAAGTATACAAAGAGATATGTCTAATTTAGTGAAGGCTGTTCATTTCTCTCGGGCCCAGGTCAACAAAATCTGCTCTTAAACCTAATTTCAAATGGGCATATCTCCCTTATATGGACTTGGTTTTAGGTGGTTCTTGGGTCTAAATTGAAGCCCTAGAAGTCTACTTTCCAATGGTTATGGCCTCAAATTTAAATTCCAAGTGTACAAAGAGATATGCCTAATTTATTAAAGGCTGTTCATTTTCTTCTTAATGATTTGATGCTCATTCTCTTCCTAAACTAGTTTCCTTTCATCCCCTCCTATTTCCTTCAAATCAAAACCTATAAAGAAGATGTTTTTAAATATATATATATATATATATTTTTTTTTTTTCCAAAGAGTTCACATCCCTTCCACTTATTTCCACTATGTTCTTACTCAGTTTACTGAAAAGTGTAATATTTTAATCGAAATGGGAGTCTCAGAACATCATAGAAACAACAAAAAAAAAAAAAAAATAAAATAAATTATTTTGAAAAGAGAGTTTTAAGGTCTAAAATAGTTTGGCGAAAAGAATGTGTAAAGGTTGGGATTAAAGCTCAAATTTCATTTTTCTTGTTGAGGATTCTGTGAGAAACACATTCTAATTATCATCATCGGGTGATCAGCAGAAAGCGCCCAAGTCTTAGGGCCAGTCAAAATGGGGTGTCTACAGAGTCATGCTACGAGAGACAGGTCGTGTTGCTACCATAGTTTAGAGCAAATGACCCGTGTTACTCGGGATTATTTGTGCCTGTATGTTGAATGCAACAAAGCAAATTCCCAATCTTCAAAGTAAATTTCCATCTCTTTCATCTTTTCCCACTCCTCCATGAGTGGCTAGGCTCTTCTTTTATAGGGTTTTGATAAAACCCTATCTATGTAATTAGGTTTTCTCTTTGCTTTTTGATTATGTAAAGGTTTGAACAAATTGTATGGTATTTAAGAAGTTTCAAACATATATTTTTCATTATCTCTTTAAGTATTCTGCTTTCTGTGATTGTTGAATGCTTTCCATACAATGGTTTTCTATTCTTTCATATTCAAGATATGAGACAAACAATACTACGAGGGATGAATTGTGTCGCTACCCTAGTTTAGAGCGAATGATTCGTACTACTTGAGATGGTTCGTGCCCATACATTGAACGTGATGATTTTCTTGTTAAATGCTTCGAACTTGTAGTTGCAAAGTATTATTCCGTTCGAACCATAACATAATTGTTTTCAAATTGAAACCTTATTTATGTAACTAGTGGTGACCTCATTGCCCTAGGTTTTTTTCCCAAATCAGTGAATTCATCTTTATTTATAATTGCTAGTTTATTCGCTTTGTTTAATTTAATTATGATTAGTTTATGAATCCCTCAATATTTTTATAAAAAATAATTTTAGGAATTTAGCATTTAAATTAGTTTAATTTCACAATTGTCCTTGTGGATTGATACCTGGACTTACCATTATTCTAAGGAATTTGGTATAGTTTAGTGTTTAATTTTGGTGTGTGAAATGACCCATCAAATTTTGGCGCCGTTGCCGAGGACTTCTGGCGAAATTGAGTAATTTAAAATTATATTCCTATTTTAATTTTTAGTTTAGGATTTTATATTTTTTTTGTGTTGCTAAGTGTGCAGAGTGTTTGCAAGTGGAGCTATCACCAAAGTGCAAGCGGAGCGAAACCAAACTTTAAAAACAAACCGTAGCACCAAAGTGCTTAAAAAAAAAAAAAAAAAAGCAAATATTCGCAAGCAAAACACAAAAGTGCTAAAACTAGCAAGCTTAAGTGGGAATTGGAATAACGTCTACACGTCGAGCACCCGCAAGACAAGTAAAGCATTTTCGTTAAATCACTGTGCATATTTCTCCTTTTGGTATTTTGCTTTGATAACTTAGTGCACAGGGTCGGAACTTAGCATGTGTGTGTGAGTAATGTATACATGGGCGCAGTTCTTGTCGCCCTGAATTGTGGAGTTTGGACCTTGAACTAGAAAGGACTCTTAGAAAACTTAGAGCCTCTGCCCGTGTTCTTAGGCTTGAATATTGATATCTATACTTCAAGCCATTAGAGATGGCGAACCCGAATGGCCTAAATGGGCCCAACTGGACCCTAAAGGATTACTTCACACCCACTGCATATACATCACCATCATGCATCTAGTTACCAGACAGCACTGCTGCTCATTATGAGATTAAGTTCAGCACCATCCAAATGTTCCCATCACTCCATGGACTAGCTCATGATGACCCTTACAAACATCTGCATGAATTTCTAGAAATTTTACAAGAAATCTTCAAAGTGTTGGACTTAGACCTCATATATGTATGGTTCCATGATTTTATGCTTTGAATCTAAAAGTTTGATCCTTGCATGATATAGATTTCATGAAATCCATGACCATACATTTGTTTCTTACATGAGTGTCCAAATTGAGAGGAAATTCCATGGGTCTTGAAGATTTGAAGTTCAAATATACAAGTTCTATGAACTTTCATAACAATATAAAACCTGAAGCTTTTGCATGGAAAATGTAGTTTTAATTTGAAGTTATAATTTTGTTTAAAGTTAAATATGTAAAGTTCAATATGTTCATGAAAGGTTTTGGGTCTTGAATTGCATGAAATGGAGTTGCAATTGAAAAATTAAGACTTCAAAAATGAGGCAGATTTTCGAATCAAACAGACCTAGAACCACATGTCTAGCCTGGGGTCCCGTACGTGTGGAAAACTGGGCAGTTTTGTAGTATATTTTGAAATAAATGCACCTGCGGGGAAGCAGTCTTGAGGATAATCTGCGTCACGCGCCCTTTGAGCGATCCGGCTTCATTTTTTGCTTCATTTTTCCACCTTCCGACCTCCGCTTGCATCGTTTTAAATTTTTTTTCATGTGCATTGGATTCAGGTACGTTTGATAGACATGAAACAAAATAAAGAATCGAATGAGAACCGAACAAGAGAAAACGAAGAGAGATCAAACTATCGAATAGAGTAGTATTGTAAAAATGCAATTGTAATTGTGTTATACTTGAATTTGTTTGTTTAGGTCGGACACCGCATCTTTAGTGCATTGTAGCACGTGTTTTAGGAAGCCCACTGTGAGTAACACTGTTGTAAAGATATGTTCAATCGCATTTATTTTCTGATTGATAACTGATATTGTTTTCTGAAATGATACCTTTTATCGATTAAATAATGATCCTATTTTCTAAACTGTATTCATGGCATCCATAGCGTATTGTTATTGTTATTGATATTGTTATCGCTATTGTTACAGAGATCTCTGACAGTTCCAATTCTTGGAACTATTGTCTATTGTCTGATGGGCACCAATTGATTGTTCAGTCTTTAACACCTGTTGTATTGTTGCTATTGGATGTACCAGGTATGACTTATATGAATCTAAATGATTGCTAAATTGACAGATTGGATGATTGATTGACACAAGATATTGATTGAGAAAATGTTCTATTGGTAATCGATCGTTTCAATTATTGTGAGGGCATCATTTATAACCCCTTTATACAGTTGTTATTCACTAGGCTCTAACTCATTGTTTATTATATATATGTAGGTGATCGGGTACTGGATCAGAGTTAGTGGCATTGACCCAAACCCTGTTTTTGTCAAGCCAACTATTGTGCCTCACTGCGAGGTTCCGTACCATTCCATGTTAGGATTTATCGGGTGATTCAAATTCATCCTTTTGACATTGTGTTTATAAGATAAGAATGTTTGTATTTTGTCTTGTATATATATGTATTTATGAGTAAAAGTGGTTATGGATATGACTATGTATATGAAAGTTTAATTCCATTCAGGTCCTCACAGCTCATTGGACATTATCTTATTATTGATTGGCTTCCGGTAGCCCTTTCATATTGTATTATTGTCATTATTTTTAACCAGGCCTTTTGTAATTGCAGATTACTGGCCGGTTACGATGCTAAACCTATAGGGGCGGGTTTAGGTCATGACAGGCACCCAAAGCCATCTGTTTTTCCACTTTTACCAACTACAATACGGTAGGACCAATGGACACTCAAAAATATTTTTCCCACATTTGTCTGGTGGTAAGCTCAATATAGGGCAATTGGGCACCTAGACTTTGCTCGCGTGGGTTCCAACAACACACAACACTTTCCCAAAACCGAATCCCTATTCGGACTCACACGCTATTTAGCACCCCCTTATACAGCCTTCCAAACTTCCAAGAATTTGTACATTCATAAGATAAAGAGTAAATTTCACCATTCAAGTAATTGAAACAAATATGGGGAAACGATCTTCATAATTCAAAAGAAAATCTCAAGAATTACCAATCTCATAAGTCTCAAATCAATATACCTCTTAAAATCTCATAACTCATTTATCAATTTAAAGAATTTGCAATCAATTCCATTTATCACATCCTTCCTCAATTTCAAAAATTAGTGTTTTCATAAAATTTGAGGCTTTTGCCCCTCCATCATGTTAAATGTTATTTGCCAACTAAAATCCCCAAAATCCATAGTCGTTAATAGAAATCTGAAGAAAATGTAGAGAAAATTTCATTTTTGAGACAAAAACCCAACCCCGGGATAAACTACTAATAGATCCTATTAGTTGGACTTAATTCCCATTACATCCTATTGAAAATAAGTCCTAGTAAATTGTTGCTAAAATTATTTTTTTTTTGATAATTTTTTTCATATGTCACTAAAAATTAACAATTAGTGACTTTTTTTATCATGATTTTTATAAATTATAGCTAAAATTTACTAGTGACTTTTTTGTGACGAATTTTTTAAATTTCCACTGAAAGTTGAAATTAGTGAAGCTTTTTAGTGATGTTTTTTTAAACTATCGCTAAAACTTATAATTAGTGACATTTTTTGTAACAAAATTTTCATATTATTGCTAAAAATTAACAATTAGTGACGTTTTTTTAATAGTGTTTGATGAAAAACGCCATTAATTATCATAGGACCTAGTGGATAATAAGTCCACTTATTAGGACCTACACGTAGTCCCCTTTTTGTAAACTCAAACATTAAATTATAGCATCAATGTCATAATAGCACCACATAAACATCCTCAACATAAAGAGATACAAGATTAAAAGTAATCCCATCTCAAAGATGAAAGTAGAGAAACTAGTTCGAAAAATTCAAAATCCAATTAGTCAAAATGTTGATTTTCACTTGTTCTTCACCTTTAATGAAAGATCTACGATGACTTTAAAGTGCCTGACTTTGAACATTGCACTTGAGTGGTCAAAGCTTGGCTTGAGCAGTGAAATTAAGCTCTCAAAATCTCAGAATCCCAAACAGACCGCTCGAGTAGACTTACATCTAACACTGGTACTCAAATTTCGAACGGGTATAACTCCATCGCCCGAACTCCATTTTTGGTCATTCTTGTATCTAAATTGAAGCCCAGAAACAAGCTTTCCAATGGTTCTAGCCCCACACCTAGATACAAAGTACGGAGAGAGAAAGAGGTAAAACAGTGAAGACTACTCATGCGACAATTATCTGAATCAATATTTTTGGTTCAATCCTACTTTTCCATTATGATACCACCCCAATCAAAACTCTAAAATCAATCAAAGAGGCTTTAAGTACCACAACAAGAGAGTCAAGAGTAATCCTACTAGTCTAAGGAGTACGAAATGTTACAAACAAAATCCTTCATATACACAGAAATACTGATTTTATTAATACTTAGTTTAAACATGCCTTCGTGCACATAGCCTTTCCCAACAAAGTTTCCTCCATTTGAAAAATTTGTCAGATTCAAACACAAGTTTGAAACCATACTTATTAAAAAGACTTTCATACACTAAATTCCTCTTAACTTCTGGTACATGATACAGATCAGTGAGAGTAAGACTCTTTCTAGAAGTGAATTCCAGGACTACTTCTCATTTGCCTTTAATAATAGCAGTAGACAAGTTGACTATGTAAAGAACACTCACATCCTCCTCTAGTCCATACTTAGTGAAGAGGCTTTTGTTCTTGCAAACATGTCTCGTTGCCCCTAAGTCAATACACCAAACACTATCATCTTCGACAACATTGACTTCAGCGATCATAGCCACGAACTTTTCTATTGAATCCGCTACTTTTGGCATTTTCTTGAGAAGACAATTGTTATGACCTGAGCCCGCCCCTAGAGGTTTGGATCATAATCGGTCAGTAATTGTGAGGTTAAATTGTAGTGACCCTCATCTCCACCTTAGCCTTATGCATGAGCATCTGCATGATCTTGTTTTGGTAAGCTTGCATCAGTAAATCTTGACTTGTTTTATCTAGAGTAAGATTCTTGTCTTGCTTTGTACGTATGTGGAATTGCTTGCCAGTCTTGTTCCTTTCCTGGTAAGTCTAGCCGAGGTCATCTTAAGCCTAGGTTGCACCTTTGGACCTCTTGCACCTAGGATCACCCTAGAACCACTTTGGTTGGCCTCCACCTTCACCCCGACATATTGGCCAAGATGTCATCATCTAGGCCGAGGTGTTCATCGCCAAGGTCGAGATGTGTATTATCTAGGCCGAGATGCTATCCTTGCACCTAGTGATCTTGTTCCTGGACAGGTATGACCTAGACCGAGGCGTGGCACATCTAGGCCGAGGTGTGGCACAGCTAGGCCAAGTGTTGTCCTTCCTAGCCGAGATCACTGAGATCTTGCTTGCTGGAGCCGATGATTTCACCCGATGTCATTGCCTTGCCAGAGAGCGCATACCGCCTTACTTGTAGAACACCCTTTGTCATGTTCTTGTCTTGTCTGTCAGCCACCTTTTGAGGAAAACCCAATCAGCCGTTGCCACGTGTCCCAGCTAAGGGTTAAGTCTAAAACCAGCCAAGAGAGCATATCATTTTGTATCATATCTTTGCCTTTTAGAGAGAGAAGCTCTAGGAAGAAGAAGAAGTTTTAGAGTGAGAGAGTAGACTTTCGAGCTTGATTCTTAGAGATCAAACCGTTAGATTCGTATCTTGAGGTTAGATTCTTGCTCTGCTCTTGTGATTCTTTATGTTCATCTAACTGCATTGCATGATCTAGCATGATTCATAAGCCATGCATTTGTTTTAAAGTTCGATTTTAGAGTGAGAAAAGGGTGTTCTTGTGTTCTTGAAAGAAAACTATGTTTTGATCCGAAAGTCCACAGCAAAGCCTCATGTTTTGTGTTTATTTTCTTGAAACCTTTAAGTATGGGTACCCAGGTTCATGTTTTTGAACTCGTGGCATGGAATCTCAGATTTTGTAAATAACAAGTTATGATCTTTGCATTCATCTTCTTCATGTTCATGTTCTTCAAGAGGAAACCTAGATTTTCCCAGACTTCATTTCCTTGAGTGTGGTCGTCGGGAACACACCTCGGCCAAGAGGTGTGTGACCTCGGCCTAGGCTTGATTGGTACCCAGCTTGTTTTCCCGAGATGTGAAACAGTGTCTTGTTTTGGCTTGACTTAGTTTTTAAAGAATGCCGAGATCATTGTATTTCATATCCATCTTTGAGTATCTCTTCTCGTGTTCTTGAAGTGCATTCAATGGGAGTTATTATGTGTTTGTAGGCCTTGGATCCTTGCTTGAAAGTCCCACACCCGAAGAGCTATGTGAGTGGTATTTTTAATAAAGTTATGTTATAAAGTTTTGATGAAAGCCTTGTTTTGCTTGTTTTGGAAAAGTATTTGATCATGAATGATTATTCCTAGTTTTGTATTAAATAACATATTTGCTTGATGACATACTGGGAGAAAGTCCTTAGTGCCGAGGACTATAATGCAACGGTACCCTCGTCTTGAAAGTCCTTAGTACAGAGGACTATAATGCAACGGTACCCTCGTCTTGAAAGTCCTTAGTGTCGGGGACTATAATGCAACGGTACTCTCATCTTGAAAGTCCTTAGTGCCGGGGACTATAATGCAACGGTACCCTTGTCTTGAAAGTCCTTAGTACTGGGGACTATAATGCAACGGTACCCTTGTCTTGAAAGTCCTTAGTGCCGGGGACTATAATGCAACTGCACCCTTGTCTTGCCACTGACGGTTTTTCGCGTGGATTTGTCCGGAATGTCATCCTTTGTATTATATTGATGCTAGTAAGCATCCCTCGAAGATTTGAAAGACTTGATAGATGGACTTGGTTCATCCCTTGATTTTGTATAAGATATGCTATGTATTGTTTTGAAAAGAGATCTTGAATATCATTCATGCAAATCTTTATTTTCAATATCATTCACTGAGTATCCAAGCTCACCCTCTCTATATATATGTAGGTGACGAGCAAGAAGGCGGTGACGCCTAGATGTGTTTGCCGATGTGTTTTTGGATTCATGTTTTGCAACATCTTGAAGATTATGCTTCTCGGTTTGTATTTCATTTCTTTTGTATATGTCGGCTTGAGAAGCCTTTTGATCAAGATGTAAAATGTACTCTATTTTAATTGTATTCAAGTTGATAGACCTTGTTCAAATGTATGACATTTCATTTGATCTACGTACAACACTTGTGGACTATTTAGATTTAAATTTATTGCTTCCGCATATGTAGACCCCATATGTATACTCTGATTGTGTGTGAACTCTTGCAAGTTGGCCTTCGGTAATCTCGGATTACTAGCCATCATGGCACCATTCTACTAGGGGCAGAATGGGGTCGTGACAGATTGGTATCAGAGCACAAGTTTCTTATGGTACGCTATTCACACACTTTGAGTCCTAAAGAGCATAGGATTTCCCTTAGAATTGACGTTAGGATTGCATCATAATGCTTGCTACTTGACAATGTGTGCATCATCTCGGCATGATTGTTTGTTACTTGCATACATGCCATTTGTTCAGTTTGTTTTAAAATCACATTTTGCATACTCTTTGCATCATGAGAAGGGATAGACCACCGGTTGGCCGAGATCATGACGAGGACAGACTGGATAGATTGGAAAGATTGGTTGATGGTTTGGTTCATGAGCTGAGACAACCTAGGCCACAGGATACTAGTACTACTTCTAACCAGGTCGAGCAGACAAACGGCCGACATGCAATTCCACCTCCTCCGACGCCACAAGTGCCTCCACAACAAGCTTTATATGGGGACAGCACCATAGCCCTGATCAGAGAGTTCAAGAAAATGAAACCACTGAGATTCCAAGGGGGTATAGAACAGATGAAAGCCGAGGCATGGGTTTTGGAAATGGAGAAGTTATTTGAAATTTTTCCCAGTACCGATGCTCAGAAGGTATCACTGGCAGTGTTCACATTGGACGACGACGCTCGCAGATGGTGGATGATGGTCCGAGAAGGTAATCCGGGTTTGACGTGGACTAGATTCTTGGAGTTGTTCTACAACAAGCATTTTCCCCTTAGTGTCCGAGATCGAAAAACCGCAGAGTTCCAGAATCTGACACAAGGCAACAAGACAGTAGCAAAATATGACCGTGCTTTTACCGAATTGGTGAGGTATGCACCCCACATGGTCAGTGATGAATATAGGAAGGCTAGGAAGTTTGAAAGCGGACTTTGTGGACCGATACAAGATCGAGTTAACATGCTCAACATGCCGACATACGCCAGAGTATTAGACAAGGCCATTCTAGCGGAAGCTAACTTAAATCGATACTAGAGTTCGGGGGAGATTCAAAGGAAGAGGCAGAATTATGATAATCACCGAGTTCCGTTCAACACCAAGAAGAAGGAAAATGTGGGCGGTTCCAGCAACTCAACTCAGGAGGGTAATGTCAAGCCGACATGGGCGAGTTGTGGGAAGCCACATTTTGGGGTCTGTCGTTGGGCAACAGGGGCTTGCTATGAGTGTGGCGAGATAGGCCATCACGTAAAAGACTGCCCAAAGACAAAGGCTGACGATGGAAAGAGGAATGGAAGTACCTCGGGCTCTGCACAGAAAAGCAACGTCGGGAGGACACAGACGAGGCAGGGCAGAGTTTTTGCATTAGTGCCAGGAGACACCCGGGGTGCCGAGACAGTAGTGTTAGGTATCCTTCCAATTTGTTCTCAAGATGCATACATATTGATTGATTCGGGTTCTATGCATTCATTTGTATCTGCTAAGTTTGCCGAGAAGTTAAATAGAGAACTAGAACCCCTTGATTATGTGTTATCTGTGTCTGCTCCCTCTGGGAGAAATATGACTGTTGCATCCATTTATAAGGCGCGTGTTGTTGTAATTGAAGATGTAGAAGTACTAGTTGATTTGATGCCATTGAGCATAACTCACTTTGATGTCATTTTGGGAATGGATTGGTTAGTAGCAAATCATGCATCCATTAATTGCGTTTCTAAGAGTGTCACGTTGAAACCCCCAAACAAAGCCGAGGTCGCGTTTCATGGCAAGGGAGTAATACCCCCACCATACTTGATCTCATCCATGAAAGCCTATAAACTGATCCAAAAAGAGTGTCAAGGTTATTTGTGTAGTATACTAAGTGATTCGAATGGAAGTGTTGAGCTAGCCGACATACCAGTTGTTAAGGACTTCCCCGATGTCTTTCCAAAAGACTTGCTTGGCCACTTAGTCGATAGAAAAGTAGAGTTTACTGTTGACGTTTTGTCGGGAACCCAACCCATCTCCAAAACACCCTATAGAATGGCCCCGGCCAAACTTAAAGAATTGAAACTTCAATTACAAGAATTATTGGATAATGGATTTATTAGGCTGAGCACTTCACCATGGGGAGCACCAGTTCTATTTGTCAAGAAAAAGGATGGCACACTTCGTCTTTGTATCGACTACCAAGAATTGAACAAGGTAACCATCAAGAACAAGTATCCCTTGCCGAGGATCGATGATTTTCTTGATCAACTACAAGGGGCACGAGTCTTTTCCAAGATTGATCTCAGGTTGGGCTACCATCAGCTAAAGGTTAAAGCCGAGGATGTTGAGAAGACTGCTTTTCAGACAAGGTATGGCCACTATGAATTTTTGGTAATGCCCTTCGAAGTGACCAATGCTCCTGCAGCATTCATGGACTTGATGAACAGAGTCTTTAAGCCATACCTAGATGAGTTCGTGGTTGTTTTCATCGATGACATACTGATCTATTCCAAGAGTGGTGATGAACATGAGGACCACTTGAGACTAGCCTTACAGACCTTGAGAGACAGAAAGTTGTACGCCAAGTATAGTAAGTGTGAGTTTTGGCTTTCCAACATCTCATTCTTGGGTCACGGGATTAATGAAGAGGGAATCTCTGTCGATCCAAGTAAAATTGAAGCTATTGTGAATTGGCCGATGCCGACCAATGTGTCCGAAGTTCATAGTTTTCTGGGTTTGGCCGGCTATTACAGGAAATTTGTGAAGGACTTCTCAAGAATTGCGGTGCCATTGACGCAACTAACTCAGAAGGGTGTGACGTATGAATGGACCAAGGATAGGGAGTCAGCTTTTCAGGAGTTAAAGACGAGGTTGGTTACAGCACCGATACTTGTACTACCATCAGACAAAGAAGGATTCCAGATTTATAGTGATGCTTCACATAAGGGATTGGGTTGTGTATTAATGCCAGGGGGTAAAGTTATAGCATATGCATCTCGTCAGTTGAAGCCCCATGAAAAGAATTATCCTACCCATGACTTAGAACTAGCAGCCATGGCTTTTGCTTTAAAGATTTGGCATCATTACTTCTATTGAGCTTCTTGCCAAGTTTTCACAGACCACAAGAGTCTGAAGTACTTGTTCACTCAGAAGGAATTAAATATGAGGCAGAGAAGATGGCTTGAACTATTGAAGGACTATGACATGCAGATTTAGTATCATCTGGGTAAAGCAAACTCCGTAGCCGACGCATTGAGCAGGAAGTTGGTTGGAAGTTTGGCATACCTGGCAATGATTTCAATGGAGCCGACCATTATCGAGGAGGTGAAGACCAGGCAGATGGAGGATAAGTTCCTCAAGAAGGTAGTTGATGAATTCGTCGCCAAGCCAAGGCCAGGATACACCATTGAAAATCAGATACTTAAGTTTGAGGGAAGATTGTGCGTGGCCGATGTCCCAGAGTTGAAAAGGAAGATTTTGCAAGAAGCCCATAATTCCAAATTCGCCGTTCACCCAGGAAGCACCAAGATGTATCAAGATGTGAAGCAGACTTTTTGGTGGCCAAATATGAAAAGAGAAATAGCCGAGTTTGTATTCCAGTGAAATATAATTTATTCACATTTCATTTTTTTTTTTCTCTTTTTAAATCCCTTCTCAAATTCTCTAACCAAATACAAATTAATAATATTGTATTTTAAAAGATTAAGACCTCAGAGTGTGGAGTAGGTGCCATGTAAGAGAGAAAAACTTAAGGAAACACTATTTTTAATTTTAATATTATATGTGATATGATATCCAAGTTTGTTATTTAATACATGATTAGATATTTTCTTAATTGTATCTTGATTTGAGAAAATTGTTGAAAAGTTTAATTTAAGGAAGGTATAAGATATTAAGTTCAGTAAATATTATTTGATAGTAAGAAGTCTATCCTTTGCGAAATAATTTGGTGAGTAATCCTTTATTTATTTTGAAGGATATTTTATTTCTAATTTTATTCCTTAATTTATCTATTGACTTTTTTTTATCTGTTTAATTTTTTTGACTGTCTTTTCAAATTTATAGCTATATGTTCAAATTATTTTCTATCTGTTCAAATTTATATCTATTTGTTCAAATTTTTGACTATTTGTTCAATTTTTTTCCTTATCTGTTCAAATATCTGTCCAAATTTTATTATTTGTTCAATTTTTTCTCTTAAATTCTACTTGCTAATTTTTTTTTATCTATTCAAATCTTTGTTATTGAAATAAACCAAAGCACTATCTGTTCAAATTTTGAAAAGATATGTCACAAATCTATTCAAATTTTGAACATATCTGTTCAACAAAAAAAAAATCCATTGTCTATTATCCACTATTTATTTAGAACTGAGCAATCTTATCCTGTTGAATCAGTTTCATCATCATCAACAACAACAACAACTATAAAAATTAAACAACCTTTACTCTTAGTACGTGTAGCTTTTTTTAAACTCAATATAAACTAAAATCACAAAATCACAAATCGATATAAAAATCAAAGGTGGTTTTGAAAAGACAAATATAGATCCACAGAGAGAGAGAGAGAGAGAGAGAGAGAGAGAGAGAGAGAGAAGTTTCACAAGCATGACGATGATGCCGGAGACTTGAAGTACCAACACATTGTACGGATGAGCAACCACCAGATTCACAAGCTTGACATTGAGATGCGAGCCTTTCATACTGTTTTCTCCGGTAGTGGCCATTGCGGCCCTCTGAGCTTCGAGACGGTAGCAATGCTCCTCGGAGTACTACTCGATTGATCGATTGGAAGGCATCGCCAATGGCGGCAGAGCCGAGCTTTTGGGAATAGGAGAAAAGTGAGGCTCTTATCACAGAAAGAGAAAGAGAGAGAGAGGGCTGAGATTGTAATTAGGATTTGAAATGAGAGTGTATATAATAACTACATTATATATGAATAGTTTGGTCATTTTATGTACATAAAATTTTATTTTCACATACCTAATTAGCTTGGGGCACATTTTTTTTTTCTCAATATATACATCTAATAATTTGATTATCAATTAATTTTCTCAATCCACACATTTAAAGTTACAATTACACCCTTCAATCATAACCATTATATATACACCACTAACCCTTTTTCCACACACTTTTGATTGATCCTACTTCCTCATTGACCCACCCATGCGCCCTTGAAGACTTTGGTCTGAAGTGAAATATTTCCTCCATTGAAAACTTGCATAAAAGACCTCCATTCAACCTCCATTGAAAACCATTGTAAATCCCCCAAAATAGTGTTGAAAGTAAGAAATCTTTCCATTTTCTTATTACATTTATCATTTTATTGTTGCATTTATCATTTTTGTATTTCTGTGCATTTCATTTATCATTTTACTATTACATTTATCATTTTCAGTTCTGTAGTGCCAAAACTATTCCATATTTTTGACAGTTCATGAATTTATTTGATTCTGTGTAAATTAGTCTTTTCTCACTTTCTTTGGAATATTATGAGATGAAGATTCAAACACTAGGAAAGAACTTCGATTTCGCTTCAGGGTCATTATTGTGTGGCTGTGTTTCAGCCAGCCACTCAAAGAGATAATAATATGGGCAGATGAAGAAAAATAGGGAAAATTACATTTAAGTGGAGCAGTGAAAGAATAATTTTATGAAGTGAACCAGCAAAGTGCCAACAATAAAAAATTAAGGTGTATTTATTTTTTAACTCAAAAAATGTACATTGAGATTTTTTTATTTTTACAAAATGTGTATGTGGAGAAGTGGTTTGGAAATACTCTTCGGATCCTGGGAGACGCTAGTGATACTCAGCTAGTCACCTGAAAAGAAACAAACACTCCGGTCGAGGGTGCCGGAATTAGCACTCCGATGGACAAGTCAGTTCAGACACTCAAGATAGCTTCTTTACTAAGTTAGGTGAAGTGATTCTTACATACCTCTCTAGATCCGTGGTTCTTGTATTTATACTTGCTTTTTGGCCTCGGGGCCTGAGCTTACTTTCATCCCATTCCCCTTTTATTTATTCAGAACTACTGATCTCTGGATATTCAGCCCTTCATAACGTATTTGGCCTTTACACAGTACGGAGCCGAATAATACCTGATTTTTGGGGTTCGCACCTTCCGACTCTTCCATTTATTCGGCTCCCACAATTGCCCCCCAAGCACTTTACCGACGACAGTTAGCTGGAGTGCTTGGTTTCGTATTTCGAAAAGCCAAAGTCGAAATTCGGCGGTTGGCCTCATCACGTGGATATCTAAGCGCACCCCTTTCGATTGTCATGTCGACTTCCCGCCCCTTCGTACGTGTCTATTTATTGTGATTTAAAATTTTGACATCCTTTCGAGTATGCATTTTATGACGTTCGTCGCTGGGTTGCCTTTTGAGTCGTCCTTGCAACTCTCTTCTTAGATACCCTCTTTATCCTTTGTAAGTTCTCTTTCTGATTTATTCCCTCCTTGGTATATTCTTATAAGCCGTAGGATATGGCGAAACATTTAAAAGACCTCCTCTCGTCAGATCGAATTGCTGGCTTTAGACGCCATTTCTCTATTCCAAATGATGCTCGTCTGTCGCTTGTGCAGACGGCACTCTTGATATGGAGAGGGAGGACAAAACCACGATTGTCTTTTCTCTTCTGTCAATCGCAGAGGGTGGAGTCCGTTTTCCCCTTCACCCGTTTCTTAGGGCTGTGCTTCGTCATTGGGGTTTAATCCCTTCCCAATCCAATGTGAATTTCTTTAGAATTATAATGGGGGTTATAGCGCTCAACCGTCGCCTTAGAATTAACCTTGGCATTCCAGCCATTCGGCATTGCTATGCCTTGGCTAAGTCTTCTAGTCCACACGGGCGTAACTTTCTTAAGGCCAAGGATATCAACCATTAGCTAATTACTATGCTTTCTAGTTCTGGGAAACGAGTTGATGATGTTATGGTAGTTGTCCAGGGTAACTGGGAATTCGGCAAAGGGAAGGATCACGTCGACCCTATTCCTAGACGGAGGGGCGGGCCAGGTGGCTGATTGCCTTCTCGCTTTTATTATTTGTTCATTTTTGTTGCAAAGCCTCTTTTTTGAAATGTTACAGCTTGACTTGTGCAGGGAACGATTTGAAGAAGGTCCTGTCTTCAACTGATGACGCCGTTCTTTCATATATCAAATTTGCGCTCAAGTATTTCGGCCGTCAAAGTCTTCAGAAACAGGAGAGGGCGACCCACGTTCTGCTTTGTTATGAGCCGACATATACGACCTTCTTGGCGGCGGAAAATATCCCGGTTCTGAAGGGTGAAGATTCTCTTATCGCTCTTATTTTGTTCGACTTCAAAAATTTGAGGCAGGTTGGTTTTGAGGGGTCTGATGCGGAGCGGGATGTAGCTAATGTTACCGAATCAGATTAGTCCGAAACTTAGTCTGACGATGTATTGAATTCAGCCGATCTTCCATCCACTTCGGGACGAGGGGATCTTTCACTTGATGGCATTTTTCACAGCTTAAAGGACCTTTCCGATGCAGGCCCCGCAAATATGACCGGGTTAAGCCTGACAAAACTTGCTAGGAAGGCGAATGCGGAAAGGTTGGCCATGCGGCGAAGAGCGGAGGCCCTTCCGTCTGAAGTATCACATGCCAACGAATCTCAACTCTCCCTGCCTGTTAGCGAATCAGAGTCTTTGCGCGTTACTGAGGAGACGGTAACAAATCGGAATGCCGAGTCTACTTTGATCGTGCAGGCGGGCCAAGAGGTTGAGGAAAAGGCAGAGAAATGCCCTGCCGAGTTTGATGCCGGCTCAGAAGAACAAGGCTGCAAACGTCCTCGATTAGAGGGATCGAATATGATCATTCCTTTTGTTATTCAGCCGATGATAAAAAACATGCCGGTTTCTTCTGATGCTTCGGTGCTTAAAGATCTAGAAGTCGCATTCTGCTTGGCCACGCCCGTGTCACTGCCGTCTGACAGGGAGGCTTTCCGGGTGGAACCAGATCTGAATACGACAGCACTAGTGGCCCAATCGGCACTTTTGGTACATATTCGAACTTTGCTGCACTTAATCCGAGTACTGGTGAAGTTATGGTTTTCAATTCTTGTTTTGCAGACCGTCGGCAGGATAGCTGATATAGGCTGTCGCCTTTGTGATGCCATCAAATAGATTGGTCGTTTACGAAAGAAAGTTGAGGACCAGAGGAGAAGGGCCGAGGTCGAGGTTTTGAGGGCAAACAAGGAAGCCTCAAGGGCCGAGGCCGAGATGGAGAGGGCTCGTAGCACCGATCAGTTGAGATCGGATGCCGAGAAGAGGGTGGACGCGAGCGAAGATGCGCTCAAATTGGCCCAGAAGGCAGTCTCCAAACTAGAGGCTGAGTTAGTTGAAATGAAGGCGGCGAAGGAAACAACCGACTCGGAGGCTTCCAAAGTATTCGAGGCTAGGAAGGATGCTGGACTCATCGAGTATTTGGACCAAGTCCCTAAGTTTGAAAATTGGAGATTCAAACATGGCTGGCACAAGGCCCTTACTGCTGCTGAAGTTTCATTGATTGTGCCAATATCATATGAGCAAGTGGATGTTGAGCCATTGGAGTCTGATTTCGATGGCTGATCTGGGCGACTGACATAGTTTTTAGAATGTTGAATGTAGTTTTACAGTTGTTAATTTGGTATTTTTTTATGTGTTGCTATAGTCGTAGTTGTTTGCTAGGCATTTTCATGCGGGCTTGTAGTTTTTTGTTTTTTGACTTTTAATTTGCATATATAAAATTTCATGAGTTTTGCTCAACTTGCTAAGGAAAATGTTGTTGATGAATGATATTGTTTTCGGTTATGGTTAGATTGACTACTTAGCTTAGGTATTTGGCCAGACATTAATCATCTGCCCTTGCCTTAGCTGCAGCGAGCTTGAAAGTCGAATGGTGCTAACTCAGGTAATGGCCGAGGCAGATTGATCAGCGCTTGCGCTTGAACACATGGCCGACTTGACCAGATTAATAAATCTGGCCTTGCCTTAGCCAGAGCGCGAGCTTGGGAAGCCAAATGATGCTAACTCGTGGGCTGGCTGAGGCATAGATTAATTGGGGCTTGCACTTGAACACATGGCCGACTTGACCAGATTGATAAATCTGCCCTTGCCATAGCCAGGGCGCGAGCTTGGAAAGCCGAATGGTGCTAACTCGTGGGCTGGCTGAGGCACAGATTGATCGGCGCTTGCGCTTGAACACATGGCCGACTTGACCAGATTGATAAATTTGCCCTTGCCTTAGCCAGGGCGCAAGCTTGGGAAGCCGATTGGTGCTAACTTGTGGGCTGGTTGAGGCACAGATTGATCGGCGCTTGTGCTTGAACACATGGCCGACTTGACCAGATTGATAAATCTACTCTTGCCTTAGCCAGGGCACGAGCATGGAAAGTCGAATGGTTGTAACTCGTGGGCTGGCTGAGGCACAGATTAGTAAATTTGCCCTTGCCTTAGCCGACTAGATTAGTAAATCTACCCTTGCCTTAGCCGACTAGATTAGTAAATCTACCCTTGCCTTAGCCGACTAGATTAGTAAATCTGCCCTTGCCTTAGCCGGGGGCCTAGGTCATGGGCTGGACAGTCGTCATCCGACTTTCGACGTTTGGGATTACTGGCATTGCCTCGGAGGAGCTGCATACATTGAAGGATAAATAAGTGGGGTGCACGCTAGAGGCCTACGTATTTCCAGTCAGGTAACTTGGGAGGGACGAAGACTGGCTGGATTAGACGCCGCAATGAGTCGTAGCAGCGAGTCTATGCGTACGGGAAGAAAAACATCCAAGGATCGGGAAGCACAGCAGCCCCTTAGTCGTCGAAGCAGATCGCCCCGAAAGGACAGGCAACAACGGGGAGGTTCTCCGCGCCCGCAATCGAGAATCCAGCCTGATGCGACGCCACGTCCGTTGAGTTTTGCGGTCTTTGTGAGGAATAGACCAATGACGGAGATGGATTCTATCATTAAAGACCCAAGTGTGGCAGATCTTTTCGCCGGAAGTCCAACAATCGATGGTCGGACGACAAGATTTTGAAGTATTTCGAGACGGCATACATGGGGCTATGAAAGGACTATATACTTCTTACGAAGTCGGTATGCGTCTGCGGGAGGTGCGACGTGAGAGTGAGAAAAAGGACGAAAGGAATCGCATCCTAGAGATTCGCGCGGAAAAGGCTGAGCGTGAGCTTCGGGATCTGAAGAAAGTTCAAACTAGCGCGTTGGTGGCGGCTAGTCAATCTAAATTGGTCGTTGAGGAGAGAGTGACCCCACGGACCCCGGATTATGAAAAGGGGTTTCAAGATGGCCTGAAGGTCGGGATGGAGAAGACCAAACAAGTCCTTGTCGAGGAGGTCTGCCAATGTGAAAATCGTGGATTTCAGCATGGCTAGATCAAGGCCCTTCAAATCGAGAAAGCTCTCAAAGCCGTGGGCATTGATTCGGCTTCACCCTGTATCATTGTCACTATTTACCCTATTCCGGTTTCAAAACTAAGAAGAGCGACGATAAGGGTGCCGAATAAATAGACTTTGGAACGCGAGAACAGACCTCGCACCGAACGAATAGAATTTCTTTTATTTTTTGACGTTTGTATTTGATCTTGAAATGTTATGTGCTTAATTAAACGTATTATTTCAACTTAATGGCAAATTTTATGTTGCGTAGTGCGAATGTTTAAACATGCATTGACTAGCCCGAGTTAAGAACAATTCTCAGTTAATATTTATTCGGCCAAGGGAGGGCTTTGAACCCGGAGACTATCTTGGCCAATCGTGATATCACGAAGGACGCTCCGAATCCGGAGTCTTAATCGGCCCTTAGATGTCATGCACCAAAAGGGGCTTCGAATCCAGAGACTTTATTTGGCCAATCGTGATATCCACGAAGGGCGCTCCGAATCCGAAGTCTTTTTCGGCCCTCAAATGTCATACACCAAAAGGGGCTCCGAATCTGGAGACTTTATTTGGCCAATTGTGATATCCACAAAGGGCGCTCTGAATTCGGAGTCTTAATCGGCCCTCAGGTGTCATGCACCAAAAAAGGCTCCGAATCTGGAGACTTTATTTGGCCAATCGTGATATCCACGAAGGGTGCTCCGAATCCGGAGTCTTTTTCGGCCCTCAGATGTCATACACCAAAAGGGGCTCCGAATCCGGAGACTTTATTTTGGCCAATCGTGATATCCACGAAGGGCGCTCCGAATTCGGAGACTTAATCGGCCTTAAGGTGTCATGCACCAAAAGGGGCTCCAAATCCGGAGACTTTATTTGGCCAATCGTGATATCTACGAAGGGTGCTCCGAATCCGGAGACTTTATTTGGCCAATCGTGATATCCATAAAGGGCGCTCTGAATCCAGAGTCTTAATCGGCCCTCAGGTGTCATGCACCAAAAGGGGCTCCGAATCCGGAGACTTTAATTTGGCCAATCGTGATATCCACGAAGGGCGCTCTAAGGCTCGGGAGCGAGCTTTGGAAACAAGAAACTTTGCATTGCAACGGTGGAATATGTACAAGTATCAAGCCCACAAGTCGGGTCAATGATAGAATTTACGTAAATGTGTTGAATTCTAAGGCCGTGGTAGCCTTCTTCCTGACATGTCTGAGAGCCGATATGCCCCCGTTCCTGCGATCGATTCTATCTGATAGGGACCGTCCCAATTTGGACCCAATTTGCCATCGGCTGGCCTCCGGTCGGCTGGAAGTACCTTCTTCAAGACCAAGTCTCCTGGCGTGTATCAGTACAACTGAACTTCATTGATTATCTGACTTGGCGGTATTCTCGATCTGTGCCATGGATGCTAGGGCACGGTCTCTTCGTTCTTCGATTAGAATCAGATCCAGGGCAAGCATCATGCCGTTTCAGCCTGTATGAAAAACTTGAGATTTTAGAGTTGGGAAGCCGATTTCCAGGGATAAGATTGCCTGGGTTCCAAAGCATAGAGCGAATGGCGTTTCTCCAGTGGATCTCCTTGACGTAGTACGATCAGCCCACAATACACTCGGCAATTCTTCGACCCATTTGTCTTTAAATATTTCTAGCCTCTTTTTGATGTTGTCCAAGATGGATTTGTTAGAGGCTTCGGCTTGACCATTGCTCTGGGGGTAGGCCGGCGTAGAGAAATAAGGCCGAATGCCATATTTGCTGCATAACTCTCGATATACACCACAATCGAACTGGGTGCCATTATCTGAGATGAGAGCTTTTGGAATGCCGAATCGTGTTATGATGTTTCTCCATACAAAGCGTTTAATGTCAGCATCTCGTATATGTGTTAAAGCCTCCGCTTCGACTCATTTTGTGAAGTAATCTGTTGCGACGATTAAGAATCGCTTGTTTCCTGGGGCCCTCGGCAATGGCCCTACGATATCAAGTCCCCATTGAACAAACGGCCAGGGACTGGTGATAGAGTTTAACCATTCGGCAGGCAGGTGGATTAATGGGGAGAACTTTTGGCACTGCTCGTATTTTTTTACATAACTCTCCGCGTCAGCTCTCATTATCAGCCAATAATACCCCTGTGTTATAGCTCGATGGACCAGGGAGCGTCCACCAGAATGGGCACCACAACTGCCCTCATGTATCTCTGTCAGAAGCTCTTCCACTCTGTCAGGGTGCACGCATCCCAAATATGGACCAGAGAGGGACTTTTTATAAAACCCTCTTTGCGGATCCAGATAGTATCGCAGGGCTTTATTTCGCAGCTTGTGTGCTTCTTTTTTGTCCTCTGGGAGTTCTTCAGAAGAGAGGAATGCAGCAATGGGGTCCATCTAGCTTGGTGTAGATTCTATAACGTTGACATGGATTTCCTCCGAAGGGCCAATACTCGGCTCCGGGATAAAGCCTACCTCGATGGTTCGTTTGATCTCAGAATTGATGGCGGAGGCTAGGCACGCCAAGGCATCCGCATGTGTGTTCTAGTCGCGTGTTATTTGGTTCAGTTCGTGATGGTCAAATTTTGCCAGCAAGGAATTAGCCGTTTTCATATAGGCCGCCATACGGTCATTTCTTGCCGCGTACTCCCCCTTTAACTGGTTGATTACCAATTTTGAATCACAAAACACAAGCAAACGCCGAGCGCCGAGAAGGTGCGCATTCCGCAGACCTGCTAGAAGGGCTTTGTATTCCGCTTCGTTATTTGATGTTTCGAATCCAAGCTTGACGGCCTGCTAAATTACTGCGCCGTCTGGAGACATCATTACAACTTCGGCGCCCCTGCCACTTTGGTTAGATGATCCATCACAGTATAATTGCCAAATATCCACGACATAAATTCTCCAGTTAGGTTTTGGTTGAACTTCAGCCTTTGGTCAAACTTCGTCAGGTTTGAGGTTGGCAAGCCCGCAGGTGAATTCGGCAACAAAGTCGGCCAGCACCTGCCCCTTGATTGCGGTTTTAGGTAAAAACTGAATGTCGTATTGGCCAAGTTCAAGAGCCCATTTTGAAACACGTCGTGATGCTTCTGCACTTCATAGTACTGATCGGAGGGGATAATCTGTTTGCACCCCAATGTTATGTCCCTGGAAGTAATGCATAAGTTTTCTTGCCGCCATGACTAGGGCTAAGATGAGTTTTTCCAGCGGAAGGTAGCGTGTTTCGGCATCAACCATTGCCTTGCTCACATAATACACTGGCCGTTGCTCCCCCTCCTCCTCTTTCAATAGTACGGCGCTGACGGGCCTATTGGAAACTGCCAGGTATAGAATGAGCGGGTCACTGGCACCGGGTGTTGTCAAGAGAGGTACCGACCGGAGGTAGGTCTTGAGTCCGTTGAAAGATGTTTCGCATTCAGCGGACCATTCAAAAGCCCTGCCCTGCCGTATTGTCTAAAAGAATTGTCGGCAGCGATCTGTAGATCGGCTGATGAACCTGTTGAGTGCAGCGGCCATCCCCATCAACTTTTGGACTTCTTTTACTGAACGGGGGGAGCCGAGTTCCAAAATTGGTGTGATTTGCCTCGGGTTGGCTTCGATTCCTCGGTGATTGACGATGTAACTTAGGAATTTGCCGGAGCCGATTCTGAACGCACACTTGGAAGTGTTCAGTTTCATTCTATATTTGCGTAAGATGCTGAATGTCTTTTCTAGATCGGCTATATGATTCCGTTCTTCTTTGGACTTGACCACCATATCATCGATGTATACTTCCATAGTATGGCCGAGTTGCTCTTTGAACATGGCGGTGACCAGTCTTTGGTAGGTTGCCCCTACATTCTTCACCCCAAAAGGCATAACTTTGTAGCAGTAGGTTCCTCTTGGGGTGAGGAATGCAGTTTTGTCCTCTGGATGCATGGCGATTTCATGGTAGCCTCTTTAAGCATCGAGGAAGCTCATGCGTTGATGGCGCGCTGTCACGTCGACAAGTTGGTCGATCCTGGGTAGAGGAAAACAGTCTTTGGGGCAAGCTTTGTTTAGATCCGTGAAGTCGACGCACACTCACCAAGTCCTATTTTTCTTCTTCACCACCATTGTATTGGAGAGCCACGTAGGGTAAGTGACTTCTCTAATTGCCCCGGCGTCGAGCAGTCTGTCAACCTCCTTAACAATGGCAGCAGTGTGCTCCGCGGTTGACCGCTAGCCTTTCTGAATGATCGGCTTACATTTGGGGTCGACATTCAGATGGTGCTGTGAAACTGATAGGTCTATTCCCGGCATTTTGTACGAAGTCCACGCAAAGACGTCGAGGTTGTTGAGCAAGAAAGAGATCAGCTGTTGCCTGTCGGCCTGATTTAGAGAGGCGCCGATCACGAAGAACTTTTCTGGGATTCCATCGATGTCAACTCGGTCTAAACCGTCCGTGGCCTTCTCATTTGGATGCCACCCAACGTCATCGAGAATCTCTCGATTCGGCACCTTGATGGAATTTACTTGTAATTCCTTTGGCATTCTGGCGGCAAGGAGATAACATGCTTGTGCCGATTTCTGGGAGCCGCAGATTTGCTCAATGCTGTATTCTATTGGGAAACGTAGCAGTTGATGATAGGTGCTTGGGACGGCCCGCAAGGTATGAAACCACGATCGGCCCATGATGAGATTGTATGGCCATGGCAGCCTGACAACCAAGAATTCCACATTCACCGTTCTGGATCCTGCTCGAATGGGTAAGTTGATCTTTCCCAATGGGTACTCTGGATCGGCGTTGAAGCCGAATAGTGGATAAGGAGCAAAAGTCAGGTCTGACTCGGTGAATCCGTGTTTGATGAAGGTTTTATAATACATAACCTCTGAAGTACTGCCCTGGTTGATAAGAACATGTTCGACGGTGAACCGGTTTACGTGTAGCTCAATAACCAACAGATCGATGTGAGGAAGGGTTACGCCGATCAAATCAGAGTCGTCAAAGGTGATACTTGGCATTTCTTGGAGCCACTTTGGGGCCTGGATGCGATTGAATCACATGCACGGTTGGGGCTGTTGGCAGGCTGTATATCACGTGGACAGTGTCAAGCGGAGGTGCATACTTCGGAAGGGCAGGTGTTTTGATCGCACTCCTCCGGACGCATTGTTGGAGACGTTCATCCTTTGCCAACTCCTCAAGATGATCTGTCAAGGCATAGTGGCCGTCAGTTACTTGCTGTCGAGCTCGAGATCGTCGATCATCTGCCCCCGGGGGTCGCACAAAAGCCTGGCGCACTGTTTGTTTGGAGTTTGCTAATTCTAAGGCCAGATCGCGACGAAGGCATCCATTCTCAACGATGATGTTGTCTAGCCTCTGTTTGGTTTGCCTAGCTTGTGACATGATCGCTTGCATTGTCTCTTGCGCTGAAGTCATTGGTGAGTCGAAGTTCAAGGCGTGTCTTGCAGCGATGGTTTCCTTTTTGAGCATACTTGCTGGAGTGAGGACATCTCACTGTGTGATCTCGTCAGTGGCTATCGGAGGATCTTCAGTCACGTCTACCATGGATGTATTTGAGTATTCCCACAAACGGCGCCAATTGTGGAGAAGTGGTTCGAAAATACTCTTCGGATCCTAGGAGACGCTAGTGATCCTCAGCTAGTCACCTGAAAAGATACAAACACTCCGGTTGGGGGTGCCGGAATTAGCACTCCAACGGACAAGTCAGTTCAGACACTCAAGATAGCTTCTTTACTAAGTTAGGTGAAGTGATTCTTACATACCTCTCTAGATCCGTGGTTTTTGTATTTATACTTGCTTTTTGGTCTCGGGGCCTGAGCCTACTTTCATCCCATTCCCCTTTTATTTATTCGGAACTACTGATCTCTGGATATTCAAATTTCTTCATAACGATTCGCCTTTACGATTTGGGCGAATAATACCTGATTTTTGGGGTTCGCACCTTCCGACTCTTCCATTTATTCGGCTCCCACAGTGTACAAAGAATGTTTACATATAATATTATGGGTGTTGCTTGATGTCTATTATAGTCATTTTAAATTAGGATATAATTGTCATTAAATTAAAAATTCATTAAGTATGTCCCCTGAGTTAATTAGGTGTGTGGAAATAGAATTTCTCTTTATGTAAGCATATGTTTATGGATAAAGCATTTTTTATTATGTAAAATTCAAATTTAAAACAAAATAGTTTGGTCATTTTATGTAAGCATATGCTTATGGATAAAGTATTTTTGACTATACAAAATTCAAATTTAAATTTATGAACCGAGGGTCTTTTTTTATTCGAAGGGCCTTGAATATATTGTCACATTATGCCCAATAATATAATAGATGATTTTTTGGGTTAATTAATATAATAGATGATATTTACATGTTTTTGAAATGAGAAATTTAATAATCTAACTCAATCAAGTTAAGATTAGTAAAAAATCTAAAAATCCCCTGAATACCCTAGATATTGATTTGTGATTATGTATCAATTTTAAGCAATAAATAATAATCTCAATTAAACAATCAAGACAAATCAACACAAATCAACACAACGATTTTAACGTAGAAAAATCACAATTGCAGCGCCTCCAATTGTGATAAAAAAACTACGGGCCAAAGCCACAAAACAATCCACTAAGAAGACAAAAGGAATTACACAAGTGTACTCTCAATTACCTAGCGAATCCACGCTAGAATTGAACTGACCCTTATATGTCTCTTCCACCATGGTCTTCACCTCGAAACTGTCTTGCCCAACATTGAATCCATACAACGCCAATGTCGAATCACGACGATGAGCCACTCCAGAATCTACCAAACCTTTAGGCTTGAATTCTCTAGAATCCACCGAAGAACAACTCTCTCTTTTGTATAGAATAAACAAACAATCCTTTGATATATACTTCTTAAACCATGAATTGAATACTCAAACAAACATCAAAGAAAACTAGCAAAATAGTTTCAGATATAAACCCTAATATCCAAGAAGAAGATCTGGAAGTGTAACCCTAGATTTGGAGCAACTTGAGGTTTTATAGAAGCTGAGATCGTGAGGTCCGCTCGAGTGTGGGAATGGACACTAAAGCGAGGACTCTATATTGCGTGTTTCAAACTAGGATGTACGCTTGAGCGAGGAAATGGATGCTCGAGCGTAAAAACACGCCTCACAGTATATTTGCAGACATGTCAAACATCTGGAACCCAACATTCTCCGCTCGAGCGTACAAACGGTCGCTCGAGCGGACATGCAACTTTGAATGCATTTTTGCATTTTGCTTCGAGGGCACTACTCCTTAACCCCACCGTGACGCTACCTCGGACCCGCCAAGGAGCGCTGCCCCCTGGACCCCCGCGAGCTAACTGGGCAGCTCGATCCCCTTCATAGTCAGCGAAGTGGCAAACATGAAAGAATTATCTTCTGAAACTTCTCTGCAAGACACAATTCGGGTTGGATTCGCATCTAAGTACTCATAACCTCACTGAAATAAAAGAGCGAATAAAAGTACAACTGAAAGGAGTTTTGTCAAATGGGATTGCCAAAAATAAAAACCTAACAATTAGAAACTAAAAATTAAACCATCTTCAAGTTGAATTTGGGGTGTCTGTTGTGCTGTGTGGTTTTAAAAACTTATTTCGGAGTCCGTTTTGATAATTTGAACCATTCACATTTTAGAGTACATCAAGTAGAATATACCTGCCAAAAATTAAGTTAATCGGATATGTTAACCCTTTCATCCACTCACATTTGTATCTTAAAAAATAAATAACATTGTGATTTAAAGTATTAAAGTGAATATAAATGTGAGTTGATGAAAGGGTAAACGATATCCAATTAACTTGATCTTTGACAGGTATATTCGATTCGATATACTCTAACATACTATTAAAACGGATCCCGAAATATGCCCATAAAATTGCATAGTAGTGCGTGCCCCAAATCCCTTCAAGTCAAGTTCATTTCACGTGTATCTTAAAAAAAAACTAAATAAAAAAAAAATGAAGAAGTCCATTTCACGTAAATTATAAAAATAAATTAGTCAATAGTCTGTTCTTCGGACTGGATGTCAAGTTAAAAAAATTTTAAAAATAAAATAAAAGAGACAATTATAAAAAAAAAAAAAAAATCTCAAAGTTTGAGTCATTTAATAAAATAAATTTTTAATTTTATTAATTTAAACTCTAATATTTTGATTTGTTTCAATCTAAATTATTTGTCTATTTTTGTTAAATGAAACCAATGGATACAGAGTATTTTAGTCATTCAACTCAATGTATGTATATATAAAATTTCTAAAATATCTTTTTTCATTGGGTTTAATGACTAAAATACTATTTTTCGGTTGATTTTAATTTACAAAAATAAACAAATGGTTTATATTGAAGCTAAGGCCAAGTTTGAGTAGTATGAAAAAAGTCAAAAAGCCAAAAAGTTACTCAAAAAGTTAAAAAGTTAACACTATTCACCAAAAGTCAACAATTACGGCTGTACAACTTCCAATTCGAATTTTTCCTTACAAATCAATTTTTATAATTTTTTATTACACATTTTTCCATGAAAAGTAAAAAAGTTAACCCAAATATCCATATTTTCAACCTTAATTTTTTAGTCCAAAAAGAAAAAAGTACACTTATTTAGGACACCCCAAATAATAAATAAAAAATTTAGAATTTAAATTGACAAAAAAAAAAAATTATGATTTATTTTGTTACAAGGGCCAAAGTATGAGTATTTTTTAATAATTTTTCGTAAAAGAACATAGCAATCAATAAGGTCCTTTCCCTTATTTACAGTATTATTGTGTCAATTTAAATCTGTAACTCTATTTTTCTATTTGCTTTCTTGATTCACAATGATAAAAATGGTAGGTGTATTCTTAAAGAAAGAAAACGATTAGTTCATTATAATTTCATCATTTTGTTCAAATTAAAAATAAGGTAAATTATACTTTACACTCTTGTACTTTACATCAAATTCCACTTTGATCTCTACACATGAAATTGTGACAGTCAACCCCTTACACTTCTAGTCAAATGTCAATGTCTTTCTTCTTTTACTCATGGATGGATATAGAGGGTGCTAGGGGTGTGGTCGCACCCCTAAAAATTGTAAAAATTATGTATATTATACTAATAATAGTAAGATAATTTCAAAAAATGAGAAGTTACATGTGTATTCCTCTTCCCCCCCACCCCCCTCCTTCAATAATTTTTTTGAATCTTGGATCCATCATTGCTCTTAGTCCATTGTTTAAGTCTTTAAAAAAATTTAATCATGTGATAAATATGTGACTATGAAATAAAGACAAGGGTGGAAAAATCATTCACATTTCCCATCAACACATACTTTGTCCCACGTGATTAGCATGTGAAAATTATAGAATACAATATATATGTTCATATGCTAAAAAAAAGGGATGATGATGCGAGAAAATAGAGCTTTTAAAATAAAAAAAAAGGCAACAGAGAAATCGAAGAGAAAGGAAGATGAATAAAATGAAGACCGTGTTACTGTAGAAAACAGAGTTTCCTGAGTCTAATTTTTATAAAATCCTAGTTCATCTCCTTAATCGTTTGCGATGTATATTTTGTTTTAGCCAAATATAGTCATAGTTTGATGTAAATTTTGGGACAAAATGTGTATTGGCAGGAAATGGGGGTGATTTTTCTTTTTTGCCCACATTAGTGACTTATATTAAAGACTTATATTGTAAAATAAAAAGGGAGGGGGGGGGGGGACACTAACACTTAACTAGAAATGCAAGGGATTGATTTTCACAATTTCATATACAGGGACCGAAGTGAGATTTAGTGCAAAGTATAGGGGGTGCAAACTGTAATTTACCTAAAAGGATTTATTTTTTGAGACTAAAATTATAACTGTGGAAAAGTGGTTTGGAAATACTCTTCAGATCCTGGGAGACGCTAGTGATCCTCAGCTAGTCACCTGAAAAGATACAAACACTCTGGTCGGGGGTGCCGGAATTAGCACTCCGACTTCCGACGCTCTAGATAGCTTCTTTACTAAGTTAAGTGAAGTGATTCTTACATACCTTTCTAAATCTGTGGTTCTTGTATTTATACTTGCTTTCTGGGCCTCGAGGCCTGAGCCTACTTTTATCCCATTCCCCTTTTATTTATTCGGAGCTACTGATCTCCGGATATTCGGCCTTCATAACGTATTCAGCATCCTAGTCACGCAGTATGGAACCAAATAATACCTGATTTCTAGGGTACGCACCTTCCGACTCTTCTATTTATTCGGCTCCCACAATTGCCCCCCAAGCACTTTACCGGCGATAGGTGGCTGGAGTGCTTGGTTTCGAATTTCGAAAAGCCAGAGCCAAAATTCGGCGATTGGCCTCATCCTCGTGCGGATATCTAAGCGCACCCCTTTCGGTTGTCGTGTTAACTTCCGGCCCCTTCGTACATGTTTATTTATTGCGATTTAAAATTTTGACGTCCTTTCGAGTATGTATTTTATGACGCTCGTCACTGGATTGCCTTTTGAGTCGTCCCTGCAACTCTCTTCTACAATATCCTCTTCATCTTTTGTAAGTTCTCTCCTTCCTTACTTCAAAGACTCTTTCTGGTTTATTCCTTCCTTGGCATATTCTTATAAACTGTAGGGTATGGCGGAACATTTAAAAGACCTTCTCTCGTCAGATCGAATTGCTGGCTTTAGATGCCATTTCTCCATTCCTGATGATGTCCGTCTGTCGTTTGTGGTAGACGGCACTCTTGATATGGAGAGGGAGGACAAAACCACGATTGTCTTTCCTTTTTTGTTAATCGCAGAGGGTAGAATCTGTTTTCCCCGTCACCTATCTCTTAGGGCTGTGCTTCGCCATTGGGGTTTAATCCCTTCCCAATCCAATGTGAATTTCTTTAGAATTATAATGGGGGTTATAGCACTCAACCGTCGCCTTAGAATTAACCTTGGCATTCGACCATCCCAAGATTGCTATGTCACATGACCCAAACCCGCCTATGGGTTTAGCACAGTAATCGCCAAGAACCCGAGATTACAAGGCCCGCTAATGTCTGAATACAGTAAACAAAGTACATGGGCTTGGCGGAAGCCAATACAGTAATTAAACAATGTCCAATGAGTTGTGACAGTCTGTATGCCAAAAAGATTTTTCATACATATCTACAGAATAGTACATATACATACATGTCTTTCAGTGAAACAGGAACTTAATCCCTATTACAGTACAGTATGGTGCAATATACAGTCTATACAATATTACAAAATAGTACGGAAGGGGAAATTACTAAAACACCCCTAAGCCTTAGCTTGGTAGGCTCAGAACCTCGCAGTGAGGCACATTGGTTGGCTTGACAAAGCTGGAGTTAACCCTGAATGCCTCTAGCTTTGATCTGGTGCCTATACACCTACATATATATATGAGCAGGGAGCTAAAGCCCAGTGAATAACATAAAGCATAAAGAGGTTTAGAATGAATGAATGTCCTTACAGAATGATTAAACAAAGATTTCAAAGGATTCAAGACAATCACCATATCTGGTACATCCATTAGCATAACAGTATAGTAAGCAGTAGGTCTTAAAGACTGAATAGTAATGATGGCCATCAATCAGTAACGGTGGTGGTTCCACGAGGGAACCGACAGAGATCTCTATAACAGTAACAGTAAACAGTAGGTGCTAAGGATGCCACAGTACAGTTCAAAAATAAAGGACATACATTCATTCGGTAATCAATGTCAGTTCAGTAAGCAGTTCAGTTCAGTATTCAAAAGATAATCATTTGAACATATCTTTACACAATTGTTACTCACAGAGTTCTGGGCTACAGTGAACTAGGGCGTCTCCTCGGAATGCCAACCCTATACAGTTAACAGATTGAACACACACTAAGTCTCACAGTTGGGAAAGATAATTATAAACTCCCTATCATGCCTCGGTGTGTTCTACGTCTATATCCTCATTAAGATGTCTAAAACTAGGCCTAAGAATGCCTAGGATGGAATGAGGATGCAAAGATGTACACAGAAAACATTTTCAGGATTTTTCAGGAAAACAGAGTCCCGCTCGAGCGCAGGTTTATCCGCTTGAGCGGACATGCAATAAAGGTCCCCGCTCGAGCATAAACTTTCTCGCTCGAGCGGACCAAAAAGTACTGGATGGGTAAAATCTCTGCTCGACGCCCGCGCGAGCGTGACACCCAATCCTCCGCTCAAGCGCTCAATCCTCCGCTCTAGCGGACTGATGCACAATGCAAGATGCTGGGAGCTTGATTTTCCCGCTCGAGCAGCACTTCCCCCGCTCGAGCGGACGACTAAAATCTGGAAATTCCATATTCGAGTCCCAAGCTCAAAATCAAGTTTCAATGCTAAAATTTCGATCCTCTTGGGCTGAAAACTTGGAAAGCACTTGTAAACACTTAATATTACATGTTTTAAGGGTCAATTTGAGAAATCGAAGCCCAAGGGTGTTTCGGTTAGATCCAATTTTCAAACCACTTTTTCATGAACAAGATGAACATACACATGCATGAGCTTAAATCATTTTCAAAGCTTTAATGCTGGTTCAACAGGGCTCAAACCTTCAAAAACAAGATGAACTCATGGAGTATGATCAAAAGATGGACATGCATGTGAGGAATTATGAACTTACAACCTCAAAACTCAAGAATGGTAACATGCATGCAACAATCAAGCTACAATTCAACATTTAAACCATGTCTTGGCTCTAAACTCCACCAACATTACATGAACCACGCAAGAATCAACTTTAAGACACAATTGAGAGGCTGAAATCCTTACCTAAGTCTTGAATACAAGATACACAAGCTCAAATATACAAATCTCCTACAAATCCCTCAAGTTTCTAAGCAAATTGCAAAGAACTCAAGCTTTCTCCCTTCCTCTCTCTCTCTAAATTCGGTGGGAACAAAAGAAAGGAGCTGATGAAATGTTTTGGAATGCAAAGCTAAGGCTCAAATATGTTTGGTGTAATGGCCCACTAAGGGCTAGTTTGGTAAATAAGGCCAACTTGGACAATTAGCTTATTTTAATTTAATTTAATCATACCTAATCAGTTTTCGGATAATTATACCATAAAATTACATAAATTCTATTGATCATGGAACATCAATCAATTTTTGATTCGGCCGCCGATAAGGCCTTCAATTAACAGTTTAAACATAAAAACTAAACAGATAATTGAACAGTCAAACAGATAAAATGCAATTCAAACAGATACTGGCAATCAATTCGTTTGTGTCTCGATCGATACCAAGATTCCAATAATTCTATTATCAATCAGAATCAGTCTCTGTTTAGCAATTATCGGTAATCAATCAGTCATTAATCGGTAAACAGTATGAGAGTTGTTACATATGCCTTGGCTAAGTCTTCTAGTCGGCACGGGCGTTACTTCCTTAGGGCCAAGGATATCGACCATCAACTAATTACTATGCTTTCTAGTTCTGGGACACGAGTTGATGATGTTATGGTCGTTGTCCAGGGTAACTGGAAATTTGGCGAAGGGGAGGATCACGTCAACCCTATTTCTAGACGGAGGGGCGAGCCAGGTGGCCGATTGCCTTCTCGCTTTATTATTCGTTCATTTTTGTTGTAAAGCCTCTTCTTTGAAATGTTACGGCTTGGCTTGTGCAGGAAACAATTTGAAGAAAGTCTTGTTTTCAACTGACGACGCCGTTCTTTCGGATATCAAAATCGTGCTCAAGTATTTCGGCCGTCGAAGTCTTCAGAAACAGGGGAGGGTAGCCCACGTTCTGCTTTGTTACGAGCCGACATATACGACTTTCTCGGCGGCGGAAAATATCCCGGTTCTGGAGGGTGAAGATTCTCTTATCGCTCTTATTTTGTCCGACTTCAAAAACTTGAGGTAGGTTGGTTTTGAAAGGTCTGATTCGGAGTGGGATGTAGCTACTGTTACCGAATCAGATCAGCTCGAAACCGAGTCTGACAAGGTACTAAATTCGGCCGATCCTCCATCCACTTCGGGCTGAGGGGATCTTTCACTTGACGACATTTTTCACGGCTTAGAGGATCTTTCTGCCGCAGGCCCCACAGACATGGCCGGGTTAAGCCTGACAAAACTTGCTAGGAAGGCGAATGCGAAAAGGTTGGCCGCGCGGCGAAGAGTGGAGGCCCTTCCGTTTGAAGTATCACCCGCCACCGAATCTCAACTCTCCCTGCCTGTTAGCGAATTAGAGTCCTTGCGCATTACTGAGGAGGAGACGGTAACAAATCGGAATGCCGAATCTACTTTGATCGTGCAGGCGGGCCAAGAAGTTGAGGAAAAGGCAGAGAAACGCCCTGCCGAGTTTGAGGCCGACTCAGAAAAACAAGGCGACAAACGTCCTCGATTAGAGGGATCGAATGTGATCGTTCCTTTTGTCATTCAGCCGATGATAAAAAACATGCCGGTTTCTTCTGATGCTTCGGCGCTTAAAGATCCAGAAGTCGCATTCAGCTTGGCTGCGTCCGTGTCGTTGCCGTCTGACAGGGAGGCTTTCCGAGTGGAACTAGATCTGAATGCGTCAGCACTAGCCGCCTAATCAGCACTTTTGGTACATATTTAGACTTTGATCCACTTAATCCAAATACTGTTGAAGTTATGGTTTTAAATTCTTGTTTTGCAGACCGTCAGAAGGATAGCCGATATGGGCCGTCGCCTTTGTGATGCCACCAAACAGATTGGTCGTTTAAGAAAGAAAGTTGAGGACCAGAGGAGAAGGGCCAAGGTCGAAGTTTTGAGGGCGAACAAGGAAGCCTCAAGGGTCGAGGCTGAGATGGAGAGGGCTCCTAGCGCGGATCAATTGAGATCAGATGCCGAGAAGAAGGCGGACGCGAGCGAAGATGCGCTCAAATTGGCCTGTATATGCTCTCCAAACCGGAGGCCGAAGTTTGAAATGAAGGCGGTGAAGGAAACAGCCGACTCGAAGGCTTCCAAAGTATTCGAGGCTGGGAAAAATGCTGGACTCACCGAGTATTTGGACCAAGTCCCCAAGTTTGAAAGTCAGGGATTCAAACATGGATGGCACAAAGCCCTTGCTGCTGCTAAAGTTTCATTGACTATGCTAATACCATATGAGCAAGTGGATGTCGAGCCATTGGAGTCTGATTCCGATGACTAATCTGGGCGACTAACATAGTTTTTAGGATGTCAAATGTATTTTTACAGTTTTTAATTTGGTATTTTTCATGTGTTGTTACAGTCATAGTTTTTTGCTAGGCATTTTCATGCGGGCTTGTAGCCTTTTGTTTAGTAATTTGCGTATATAAAATTTCATGAGTTGTGCTCAACTTGCTAAGGAAAATGTTGTTGATGAATGATATTGCTTTCGGTTATGGTTAGATCGGTATTAGCATAGGAAGTTGAATGGTTTAACTCGTGGGCCGAGGCACGATTGATCGACGCTGGCGCTTGAAAATATGGCCACCGATTAGTAACCGCCTTGCTTAGCTGTATGAGCTTGGGATGTTGAATGGGTTTAACTCGTAGGCTGGCTAAGGCACAGATTGATCGGCGCTTGCGCTTGAAAACATTGCCAACCAGATTAGTAAATCTGCCCTTGCCTTAGCCAGGACACGAGCTTGGGAAGTCGAATGGGTCTAACTCGTGGGCTGGCTGAGGCACAGATTGATCGGCGCTTGCGCTTGAAAACATGGCCGACCAGATTAGTAAATCTGCCCTTGCTTTAGCCTTGGGCCTAGGTCGTGGGCTGGACAATCGTCATCCGACTTTTGACGTTTGGGATTACTGACGTTGCCTCGGGGGAGCTGCATACATTGAAGGATAAATGGAGCGGGTGCACGCCAGAGGCCCTACTTATTTCCATTCAAGCAACTTGGGAGGGACAAAGATTGGCTGAATTAGATGTCGCAACGAGTCAGCAAGATGCAACATGCAGACAGAAGAAAACGCCGTCAAGGATCGAAAGCATAATAGCTTCTTAGTCGTCAAAGCAGATCACCCCAAAAGGACAGGCAACAACAGGGAAATTCTCTGCATCCACGACCGAGAATCGAGCCTGATGCGACGCCACGACCGTTGAGTTTTGCGGTTTTGGTGAGGAATAGACCAATGACGGAGGTGGATTCTATCATTAAAGACCAAGGTGTGGCAGTCGAGTTCGCTCGACAGATCTTCCTGCCGGAAGTCCGACAATCGTTGGTCGGACGTCAAGATTTCAAAGTATTTCGAGACAGCATACATGGGGCTGTGAAAGGACTATATACTGCTTACGAAGTTGGCATGCGTCTGCGGGAAGCGTGACGTGAGAGTGAGAAAAAGGACAAAAGGAATCGCAGTCGTGAGCTTCGGCAGCTGAAGAATGTTCAAACGAACGCATCGGTGGCGACCGGTCAATCTAAATTGGTCGTTGAGGAGAGAGTGACCCAACGGACCTCGGGTTATGAAAAGGGGTTTTAGGATGGCCTGAAGGTCGAGATAGAGAAGACCAAACGAGACCTTGCTGAGGAGGTCTGCTGATGTGAAAATCGTGGATTCAAGCACAGTTGGATCAAGGCTCTTCAAACTGAGAAAGCTCTCGAAGTCGTGGGCATTGATTCGGCTTCGCCCCTGTATCATCGTCACTACTTACCCTATTCCGATTTTGAAATTAAGAAGAGCGACGATGAGGGTGCCGAATAAATAGACTTTGGGACGCGAGAACAAACTTCGCGCCGAACAAATAGAATTTATTTTATTTTCAACGTTCGTATTTGATCTTGAAATGTTATGTGCTTAATTAAACGTATTATTTCAACTTATTGGCAAGTTTTGTGTTGTGTGGTGCAAATGTTTAAACATGCATTGACCGGCTCGAATTAAGAACAATTCTCAGTGAATATTTATTCGGTCAGTGAAGTGGTCCAAATGCATCCCTCACAAAGGCTCCAAATTCGGAGACTATTTCGGCCAATCATGATATCCACGAAGGGCGCTCCGAATCCGGAGACTTAATGGGCCCTAAGGTGTCACGCACCGAAAGGGGCTCTGAATCCGGAGACTTTATTTTGGCCAATCGTGATATCCACGAAGGGTACTCCCAATCCAGAAACTTTATTTTGGCCAATCGTGATATCCACAAAGTGCGCTCTGAATCCGAAGACTTAATGGGCCCTAAGGTGTCATGCACCAAAAGGGCTCCAAATCTGGAGACTTTATTTTGGCCAATCGTGATATCCACGAAGGGTGCTCCCAATCCGGAAAATTTATTTCGGCCAATCGTGATATCCACGAAGGGCACTCTGAATCTAGAGACTTAATCGGCCTTAAGGTGTCATGCACCAAAAGGGGCTCCAAATTCGGAGACTTTATTTTGGCCAATCATGATATCCACGAACGGCGCTCCGAATTCGGAGACTTTATTTCGGCCAATCGTGATATCCACGAAGAGTGCTCCGAATTCGGAGACTTAATCGGCCTTAAGGTGTCATGCACCAAAAGGGGCTCTGAATTCGGAGACTTTATTTTGGCCAATCATGATATCCACGAAGGACGCTCCGCATCCGGAGACTTAATCAGCCCTAAGGTGTCATGCACCAAAAGCGGCTCTGAATCCGGAGACTTTATTTTGGCCAATCGTGATATCCACAAAGGGCACTCCGAATCCGGAGACTTTATTTCGGCCAATTCATGATATCCACGAAGGGCGCTCCGATTCCGGAGGCTTAATCGGGCTTAAGGTGTCATGCACCAAAAGGGGCTTCGAATCCGGAGACTTTATTCCGGCCAATCGTGATATCCACGAAGGGACTCCGAATCCGAAGACTTTATTTCGGCCAATCATAATATCCACAAAGGGCGCTCTGAATCCGGAGACTTAATCGACTTTAAGGTGTCATGCACCAAAAGGGGCTCCGAATTCAGAGACTATTTTGGCCAATCATGATATCTACAAAGGGCGCTTCGAATCTGAAGACTTTATTTCGGCCAATCGTGATATCCACGAAGGGCACTCCGAATCCGGAGACTTAATCGGCCTTAAGGTGTCATGCACCAAAAGAGGCTCCGACTCCGGAGACTATATTTTGGCCAATCGTGATATCCACGAAGGGTGCTTTGAATCCGGAGACTTAATCGGCCTTAAGGTGTCATACACCAAAAGGGGCTCCAAATCGGGAGACTTTATTTCGGCTAATCGTGATATCCACGAAGGGCGCTCTGAATCCGAAGACTTAATCGGCCTTAAGGTGTCATGCACCAAAAGGGGCTCCGAATCCGGAGACTTTATTTTGGCCAATCATGATATCCACGAAGAGCGCTCCAAATCTAGGGACTTAATCGGCCTTAAGGTGTCACGCACCAAAAGGCGCTCCATATCCGGAGACTTTATTTTGGCCTTCGAAGGCTTAATCGGCCCTTAAAGGCTGGAGAGCGAGCTTGAGAAAATAAGAGACTTTGTATTGCAACGGTGGAACATGTACAAGTATCAAGCCCACAAGTCGGGTCAACAATAGAATTTACGTAAATGTGTTGAATTCCAAGGCCATGGCAAGCTTCTTCTTGACATATTTGAGAGCCGATATGCCCTTGTTCCTGCGATGGATTCTATCTGATAGGAGCCGTCCCAGTTTGGACCCAATTTACCATCGGCCGGTCGCCGATCGGCTGGAAGTACCTTCTTCAGAACCAACTCTCCTGGCGTGTATCGGCGCAACTGAACTCGCTGATTATACGACTTGGTGAGTTGCTGCTGATACCGTGCCATAGTTGCCAGGGTGCGGTCTCTTCGTTCTTCGATTAGAATCAGATCCAGGGCAAGCATCATATCGTTTCGGCCCGTATCAAAAACTTGTGATTTCAGAGTTGGGAGGCCGATTTCCAGGGGTAAGATTGCTTGGGTTCCAAAGCATAGAGCAAATAGCGTTTCTCTAGTGGATCTCGTCAGCGTAGTACGATGAGCCCACAATACACTCGGCAATTTTTCGACCCATTTGCCTTTAGCTTTTTCCAGCCTCTTTTCGATGCCGTCCAAGATGGATTTGTTAGAGGCTTCGGCTTGACCATTGCTTTGGGGTAGGCTGGTGTAGAGAAGTAAGGCCGAATGCCATATTTGCTGCATAACTCTCGATATACGCCACAATCGAATTGGGTGCCATCGTCTGAGATGAGAGCTCTTGGAATGCCGAATCGTGTTATGATGTTTCTCCATACAAAGCGTTTATTGTCGGCATCTCGTATATGTGTTAAAGCCTCCGCTTCGACCCATTTTGTGAAGTAATCTGTAGCGATGATTAACAATCGCTTGTTCCCTAGGGCCCTCGGTAATGGTCCTACGATATCAAGTCTCCACTGAGCAAACGGCCAAGGGCTGGTGATAGAGTTCAACCCTTCGGTAGGCAGATGGGTTAATGGGGAGAACTTTTGGCACTGTTCGCATTTTTTTACATAACTCTCCGCGTCAGCTCTCATTGTCGGCCAATAATACCCTTGTGTTATAGCTCGATGGGCCAGGAAGCATCCGCCAGAATGGGCACCACAACTGCCCTTATGTATCTCTGTCAAAAGCTCCTCCACTTTGTCGGGGAGCACGCATTCCAAATATGGACCAGAGAGGGACTTTTTATAAAGCCCTCCTTGCAGATCCAGATAGTACCGCAGGGCTTTATTTCGCAGCTTGTGTGCTTCTTTTTTGTCCTCTGGGAGTTGTTCAGAAGAGAGGAATGCAGCAATGGGGTCCATCCAGCTTGGTGCGGATTCTATAACGTTGACATGGATTTCCTCTGAAAGGCCAATACTCGGCTCCGGAATGAAACCTACTTCGATGGTCCGTTTGATCTCAGAATTGATGGCAGAGGCTAGGCACGCCAAGGCATCCGCGTGTGTGTTCTGGTCGCATGTTATTTGGTTCAGTTCGTGATGGTCAAATTTTGCCAGCAAGGAATTGGCCATTTTCATGTAGGCCGCCATACGGTCGTTTCTTGCCACGTACTCCCCCTTTAGCTGACTGATTACCAATTTTGAATCACAAAACACAAGCAAATGCTGAGCGTCGAGAAAGTGCGCATTCCACAGATCGGCTAGAAGGCCTTCATATTCAGCTTTGTTATTTGATGCTTCGAAGCCAAGCTTGACGGTCTACTCAATTACTGCACCGTCTGGAGACATGATTACAACTCCGGCGCCACTGCCCCTTTGGTTAGACGATCCGTCACATTATAATTGCCAAATACCCCCGACATAAATTCTCCAGTTCGGCTTTGGTCGAACTTCAACCTTTGGTCGAACTTCGTCAGGTTTGAGGTTGGCAAGCCCGCCGGTGAATTCGGCAACAAAGTCGGCCAGCACCTGCCCCTTGATTGTAGTTTTAAATAAAAACTGAATGTCATATTGGCCCAGTTCAAGAGCCCATTTTGAAACACATCCTGATGCTTCTGCACTCCATAGTACTGATCGGAGGGGATAATCTGTTAGCACCCCAATGCTATGCCCCTGGAAGTAATGCATCAGTTTTCTTGCCGCCATGACTAGGGCTAAGATGAGTTTTTCCAGCGGAAGGTAGCGTGTTTCGGCGTCAACCATTGCCTTGCTCACATAATACACTGGTCGTTGCTCCCCCTCCTCCTATTTTAACAGTACGGCGCTGACAGCCCTACTGCAAACTGCCAGATATAGAATGAGCGGGTCACCAGCGGCGGGCGTTGTCAAGAGAGGTACTGAGTGGAGGTAGGTCTTGAGTCCACTAAAAACTGTTTCGCATCCGGCGGACCATTCAAAAGCCTTGCCCTGCCGTAGTATCTGAAAGAATTGTCGGCAACGATCTGTAGACCGGCTGATAAACTTGTTGAGTGCAGTGGCCATCCCCATCAACTTTTGGACTTCTTTTACTGAACAGGGGGAGCCGAGTTCCAAGATTGTTGTGCATTGCCTCGGGTTGGCTTCGATTCCTCGGTGATTGACGATGTAACCCTGGAATTTGCTAGAGCCGATTCCAAACGCACACTTGGAAGCATTCAGTTTCATTCTGTATTTGCGTAAGATGCCTTTTCTAGATCGGCTATATGATTCTGTTCTTCTTTGGACTTGACCCCCATATCGTCGATGTATACTTCCATAGTGTGGCCGAGTTGCTCTTTGAACATGGCGGTGACCAGTCTTTGGTAGGTTGCCCCTACATTCTTCAGCCCAAAAGGCATAACTTTGTAGCAGTAGGTTCCTCTTGGGGTGAGGAATGTAGTTTTGTCCTGGTCATCTGGATGCATGGCGATTTGATGGTAGCCTCTGTAAGCATCGAGGAAGCTCATGCGTTGATGGCGTGCCGTCGCATCGACAAGTTGGTCGATTATGGGTAGAGGAAAACAGTCTTTGGGGCAAGCTTTGGTTAGATCCGTGAAATCGACGCACACTCGCCAAGTCCCATTTTTCTTCTTCACCACCACTATATTGGAGAGCCATGTAGGGTAAGTGACTTCTATAATTGCCCCAACACAAGCGGTGCTTTATGTCCTAATAACGGCGCAAGCAGTTCATGGTGACCACTGGCCTTTCTGAATGATCGGCTTACACTTGGGATCAACATTCAGATGGTGCTGTGAAACTGATGGGTCTATTCCCGACATTTTGTACGGAGTCCATGCAAAGACACTGAGGTTGTTGAGCAAGAAAGAGATCAGCTGCTGCCTATCGGCCTGATTCAGAGAGGCGCCGATCATGAAGAACTTTTCTGGGCTTCCATCGATGTCAACTCGGTCTAAACCTTTCATGGCCTTCTCATTTGGATATTTCCCAACGTCATCAAGGATCTCCCGATTCGGCACCTCAATGGAGTTTACTTGCAGTTCCTTTGGCGTTCTGGCGGCAAGGAGATAACATGCTTGTGCCGATTTCTGGGAGCCGCGGATTTGCTCAATGCCGTGTTCTGTTGGGAAATGTAGCAGTTGATGATAGGTGCTTGGGACAGCCTGTAAGGTATGCAACCATGATCGCCCCATGATGAGATTGTACGGCGATGGCAGCCTGACGACCAACAATTCCACATCCACCATTCTGGAACCTGCTCGAACAGGTAAGCTGATATTTCCCAATGGGTACTCTGGATTGGCATTGAGGCCGAATAGTGGATAAGGTGCCGGAGTCAGGTCTGACTTGGTGAATTCGAGTTTGATGAAGGTTTTATAATACATAACCTCCGAAGTACTACCCTGGTCGATAAGAACGCGTTCGACGGTGAACCGGTTTACGCGTAGCTCAACAACCAATGGATCGATGTGAGGGAGTGTTACGCCAATCAAATCAGAGTCATCAAAGGTGATACTTGGCGTTTCTCGGAGCCGCTTTGCTGGCGTGAGTTGCTGTTGAGGGCCTGGATGTGATTAGATCGCATGCACAGCCGGGGCTGCTAGCAGGCTGTATATCATGTGGACGGTGTCAAGCGGAAGTGCATCCTTCGGAAGGGCAGGTGTTTTGATCGCACTCCTCCGGACGCATTGTTGGAGACGTTCGTCATTTGCCAACTCCTCAAGATGATCTGTTGAGGCATAGTGGCCGTCAATTTCTTGTTGTCGGGCTTGAGATCGTCGATCATCCGCCTCGGGTCGCCGTAAGCCCGGGCGATCGCTTTGTTTGATTTTGCTATTTCAGGTGGCGACGGCTCGCGTGGCGTTCGTTCTTAGCGATGATGTTGTCCAACCTCTGTTTGGTTTGCCTAGCTTGTGCCATGGTCGCTTGTATTGTCTTTTGCGTTGGGTTTGAAGATGAGCAGAGGTTCAAGGCAAGTCTTGCTGCGATGGTTTTTGGTCCAAGCGAGTTTGCTGGAGTGAGGTCATCTCTCTGTGTGGTCTCGTCAGTGGCTATCGAAGGATCTTCAGTCACACCTGCCATGGATGTACTTGAGTATTCCCACAGACGACGCCAATTGTGAAGAAGTGGTTTAGAAATACTCTTCAGATCCTGGGAGACGCTAGTGATCCTTAGCTAGTCACCTGAAAGATACAAACACTTCGGTCAGGGGTGCCGGAATTAGCACTTCGACGGACAAGTCAGTTCCGACACTCAAGATAGCTTCTTTACTAAGTTACGTGAAGTGATTCTTACATACCTTTCTAAATCTGTGGTTCTTGTATTTATACTTGCTTTCTGGGCCTCGGGGCCTGAGCCTACTTTTATCCCATTTCCCTTTTATTTATTCGGAGCTATTGATCTTCGAATATTTGGCCTTCATAACGTATTCGGCATCCTAATCACGCAGTATGGAGCTGAATAATTCCTGATTTCTAGGGTACGCACCTTCCGACTCTTCTATTTATTCGGCTCCCATAATAACGATTCCGATTTAGACCGGATCCATTTCTTGCTCTTGGATCCAGGATGCCGTGTCTTTGATTGTTGTTTATGCCATTTTCATCTTGTTGGTGGTTGAATTGAGTGTTGGTTGTGTTTGAAATAAGTTGGAAGTTAGTTTTTTTAAAAGTGTTATTGTCCAGTCTTCTTCTTGTTCGCTCAATCGGTGTTTTGGTCGCCCGAGCGGTCTTTAAGATCTCCCAGTATTTTGCAAGTCTACAAAACTTCTAGGATTAGGGTGATCTTTGCTCGAGAAGTCTTTTGTAGTCTCCAAAACTTCTAGGAGGGGGTCATTATGTGCTTGAGCAATGTTTTGGTTGCTCGAGAGGTGTTTTGGTCGCTCGAGCAGTCTGTGCGTATATCAGATCAGGAGAAAAGAAATTTTAATCACTTTCTCATCTCTCTCTCTCTCTCTCTCTCTCTCTCTCTCTAAAATATGTCTAACCCTAATTTCTTCCATTTCTCTCTCTAGTTTTTGCCTTAAAATCTCAAATACACCATCACCCATTGATTTCTCCACCATAGCTCTTTGGAGAAAAGGTAGAGCTCGTCAAAAACTTCATACTAATCGGAGAGGATCTTGTTTTCGGCTCTGTCAAAATTTTACCCTTCCTCTTTTACTCTTCTACTCTTGAGGTAGGGATTTCTTCAACCTTCGGTGTGATTCTTAGCCTAGTTATTTGCTCATTGAAAAGATTTAGTTGTAACGCCACCAAGATAATACCAATAACCCAATTCACATGAGAAGTGAATACAATAGAATTAATATACTTTCATTCATCAGAGTTTGAATTACAAGAGGTATTACGTGCGTTATACATTCATAAATACTCATCCTGAATCTACAGCATGTGAAACTAGATAATAACAACAAAATAAATGCCCCACGGACTTATATCCTTCCAAGGCTTGCTTGGTTACAACAAAAGAGAGTCATAAGCTCTATACATTTAATAGCCCTTGGCTTTAATGAACATATAAACACAAAACACCAAAAGGGAAGACCCTTTAGCTCCTAAGTCCTCCCAAGCTACGTCCTTGGATGAGGCATATCACCGGTATCTGAAAATGGTGTCCCAAGTAAGATGAGCCAAAGTCCAGTAGAAACAGTTAACACAATATATGATATTTAACTAAAATATAAGTGTCAAGTATGTATATTTAATACTTACAACCAAAATACATCTTCTTCACGTGACCGCACAATACCAACATTCACATATAAATCCATTCACATTCATTCATTTCAAATTTGTTCTCTTCATTTTAATTCATAGGCCAGATTTATAATTCACCGAATAACCCCAACTGAGACTATAACTCAATGGTTTTCAACCAACATAACAAACATATAAACACTTCAATCTTGCCATTTTACGGAAATTTCGTTCGCGGGATCGGCACTCATGTATATATATGATTTCGGGACTTTCACCCTGGACACTCCGGCCAACTTAATTTCAATGGAGCCCATCCCCTATCTCCTTCCAAAAACATGGAATACATCCCCTTTCTCCTCCCAAAACATTATACATATACAATGTATTTAAAGATACCGCCATATTCTATGGCACTCAATTACATATATTCAATGTATTTAACACACCATCATATTCAATGACATAATTAAATAATTAGTTTCAATTTACCTAATCCTTATGCAATTTCTACAACAATCATAGCCATCCTCCATCAATGGCCTAATACAGTTATTTCTAAACAGATATACAATTTTTATAACAGATAATGTATCACCCCTCAAAATAAACCCATAAATCACACATTCATGATACAAGAAAGAAATATCATATTCCATACATCAGAGTATTAAGTACAAAAGTATTACATGTTGACAACAAAAGTAAATACCCTACCGGCTTACAACTTTCCAAGTCAACACTTGGGTTCAACAAAAGAAGAGTTCTAACTCTTTATACAAAATAAGCCCTTGGCTTGATTTACATATAATACAAAAAAGAATAACAACAAAAAGATCTTTCCGCCTCTAAGCTTCCCAAGCTACGTCCTTGGAGGTGGCATATCACTAGCACCTGAAAATGATGTCCCGTAAAGGGTGAACCAAAGCCCAGTAAAGATACACTAAACCAAATATGAGAAATAACTAAAACATTAGCATTTGATAAATGGTTAACACTTGTAAACCAATTTACAACACATCCTAGTTCCATAACGATTATGTCCGTGTTTCATCCCACTTTCCTTTACTTATCCAATTCAAATTCGTAAACATGGCTCATTATCTAGCCGAACAGTTTAATGAGACTAAAACTCATATTAAAACACTTCCATTTTTCCACAATTCAAATAAAACTACAACTCATATTAAAACACTTTCAACACTTCAATTATCTACGTTATGCAAACGTAATTAGGATTTCAGGACTTTCACCCTGGACAGTCCGGCCAACTTAGTTATCAATGGAGTCCATCCCCTATCTCCTCCCAAACCTTGGAGTACATCCCCTATCTCCTCCCAAACAAGATATATATGCAATTTATTTAAACAGTTCATCATATACAATGATCAATCCGGGCACATATTCCATGTGTTAATTCAACCGTCATATTCAATGACTTAACCATTTGATTAGTTTCAATTTTCCCTAATCAACATACAGTGTCTACAACAATCAAGACTGTCCTCCACCGATAGCCCAAAGTAGTTATTTCTAAACAAATAATAAATTCATCAAATAGATAAATTATCAATGTTTTCATAGGTGAGTAATTAATCAATTCAACTACACCATTCAATCTCATAATTCCCCAATTTCATTATTTCCAAACCAATTTCACATTCTCGTAATTAATTTCATTAATTACATAAATGACCCGATTAAACCCAACTAAGGCATTTTTCCCATTTTCTCAATATTGGCCCAAAGGTCCAAATATCATCAATAAACATCAATAATCTCATTTTCTAAGGTCTCATACACACATGGAACCCCACATTAACAAAACCCTCTTTTATAATTTCAAGTTCAAACCCTAGTTTCACCCAACAACCCCAAACAACACCATCTATACAAAATACATAACATCTATGTCAAAACTCATAGAAAGGAGTCGGTTATCCCTACCTCAAATTTCGAAGCTCAAAGGAGATCAAGGTGAAAACCCAAGATGCTCCAAACACCAACTTTTTTGGATCAAAACGAAGGCCACGCCAAGCTCCACGCTTTTTACAAAGGAAGAAGGTGAGGAGATCACTATATCTAGCTCAAAATGTAGAGAGAGAGAGGGTATTCTACAAAGAGGAGCTCTCAAATTAGGGTTTGGAATGCTTTAGAGAGAGAGAGGGCTTAAGGAAATGATTCAAAAAGCTACATCTCAGACTGATATACATCACAGTCCGCTTGAGCGTGGATCACCCCGCTCGAGCGTTAGACACAGACGTCCGCTCGAGCATGAAAAACATCGCTCGAGCGTGGAATGCACACTTCCAGAAGTTCTGCAGACGAAGGTCCTCGCTCGAGCATGAAAGTGGACGCTCAAGCGTCCAATGTCCTGTAGGAAAAAATACTGAAGGTTAAGTAATCCCACTCAAGCGTCAGACTGCCCACTCGAGCGGATGAGCAAATGCAAACGGGCCCGCTCGAGCATGAAAAGCCCCGCTCGAGCGTGAAGGCCAAAATCTAGGCATAAACTATTTGTTTCTAAACACAACCAACATGTTTCAAACCTGCCCAACATAACCCAAAATTCAAATACAAAGAGTAAAGGATGGATAAGCAATACAGACAACAACAATCACCCACGGAACCGAGTCTGAGATACAATAAACAATGAAGGGAAAACCGGGATCGCTATAACTTCCCCCCTTAAAGAATTTCGTCCCCAAAATTTATTACAAGTTTCAAAATTGTGATTTTTCAATTCTCATCAACATTACAATTCAATATTCAACACCCTGACCCATTACCGGTCATCCCATCTCTTTTCAAGAGGCAATTTATAATATGATACAACATGCATTATCAACATGCATTTCTTAAAAAATTCAACAAGTCCCAATACGCATGCTTCACAATTCCATAACATATTCAATGTTAATGATATATTCGCATTCTTACAAAACATTCAACATATACAATGTTAAATTAAACTTCCATTCTCAAGGCATATTCAACAATACTTCCATACATCAAAACATATACAATGTTTTTAAATTTCATCAACAAAACAAAATTCCCAATACATGGTTAAACATCAGCAAACAAGTCCGGATATTTCTCTCGGACCTCCAATTCACATTCCCAAGTGGCTTCCTCTACTCCGTGATGTTTCCACAAAACTTTTACCAAGAGAATTGTCTTGCCTCGCTGGACTTGATCCCGCCTATCCAAGACCCGCACCGGTCTCTCCACATACGAGGCATCCTCATCAACCTCTAAGTCGGTCCAATTCAATACATGTGACGGATCCAGCTCGTACTTTCGAAGCATACTAACATGAAACACGTCATGCACTCCGAACAACTGTGGCGGCAAAGCTAAATGGTAGACAACTTCGCCAATCCTCTCAAGGATCTCGAAAGGGCCAATAAACCGAGGGAACAACTTCCCACTCTTCCTAAACCTCATCAAACCCGCCTAGGTGATATTTTTAGAAAGACATGATCACCCGCCTCAAATGCCAAAGGCCTCCTCATTTGGTCGGCATGGCTCTTTTGGCGACTCTGGGCTGTAACTAGCCTTTTACGGATAAGCTCAACTTTCTCCGTCGTCTCCCGAACCAACTCCGAGCCCAACAAAGGTGCATCACCCACCTCGGCCCAACACACTGGAGACCTACACGGTCGGCCATACAAGGCCTCAAACGGTGCCATACCAACACTCGATTGGAAACTGTTGACATAGGCAAACTCCACTGAGGGCAAGTGCCTCTCCCACAACCCACTAAAGTCAAGGACACAGCCTCGAAGCATATCCTCAAGCATCTGAATAGTACGCTCGGACTGCTTGTCAGTTTGAGGATGATAAGCCGTGCTAAAGGTCAATCTAGTGCCCAAGGCACTCTGCAAACTCTGCCACAACCTGGCAGTAAAACGTGGATCTCTATCTGAGACAATCGACTAGGACCCCGTACAACCTCACTATGTCCCGAATATACAAGTCAGCAAGATGATCTACCAAATCTCTTACGCGCATAGGAATAAAGTGCGCCGACTTAGTCAACCGGTCTACGACCACCCAAATAGCATCACTACCCCCATTGAGTCCTCGGATGACGTATAACGAAGTCCATCATGACATGCTCTTACTTCCACTCGGCAATAGGCAAGGGTTGTAACAAACCCGCTGGCCTCTGATGTTCGGCCTTCACTTGCTGACAAGTAAGGCACTTAGACACAAAAACAGCCACATCTTTCTTCATTCCTCTCCACCAAAACTGGCAGCTCAGATCACGATACATCTTAGTGCCTCCCGGATGCACCGCAAGGCGTAAATGGTGAAACTCTCGAAGTACTTCCTCTCGGCAAGGCTCCGGCACAAACAGACGGTCTCGGTACCTCACACTCAAGTCAGGATACACAGTCAAACCCTTCTCAACCTTCCCACTAGAGATCTTCTCCCGGAGGGATTCTATCTCAAGATCACTTTCCTGTGCTTCTAACACTCAATTCACAAGTGTAGGCTACGCAACTACAGAAAACAAGGCCACAGACTCAACAGATTCACCCAGAGACAAATCAAACTTGCCAAGTGCACCCAACATTTCCCACTTCTGGATGGCTATACAAGCTACATCACTAATGGATTTCCTACTAAGGGCATCGGCCACAACATTGGCCTTTCCCGGATGGTAATGCAACTCGAAGTCATAATCCTCAATAAACTCCATCTACCTCCTCTGCCTCAAGTTCAAGTCTTTCTATGTAAACTGATACTTTAGACTCTTATGATCCGAGAACACCTCGAATCTCTCACCATACAGGTAATGCCTCCAAATCTTCAAGGCAAAAATCACAGCTGCTAACTCTAGGTCATGCGTAGGATAGTTTATCTCTTGTGTTTTCAACTGCCGTGAGCCATAGGCTACCACTTTCTCCTCTTGCATCAACACACAACCCAAACCCTCTCGTGAAGCATAACAATACACTGCATAACCTAAATCCCTCTCCAAAATAATCAAAACTGGAGTGGTAGTAAGTCTAACTTTAAGTTGTTGGAACGATTTTTCACAAGTCTCACTCCATACAAACTTGACCGCTTTCCGCGTCAATCTAGTCAAAGGTGAAGCTAGCTTAGAGAAATCCTTCACAAACCGACGGTAATACTCAGCCAATCCCAGAAAACTGCGGATCTCAAAAACACTCTTAGGTTGTGTCCAATCTTTCACTGCCTTCATCTTGGATGTATCAACAGACACCCCTTTCCCGGAGACTACATGGCCTAAGAACTTAACCTCCCTTAGCCAGAACTCACACTTCCCAAACTTAGCATACAACTTATGGGCTCTAAGGAACTCAAGCACCACTCTCAAGTGTTCCTCGTGCTCCTCGTCAAAAAGTGAATAAATCAGAATGTCATCCACAAAAATGACCACAAAATGATCTAAGAATTCCCGGAAGATCCGGTTCATCAAGTCCATAAACATTGCCAGTGCATTGGTGAGCCCAAAAGGCATCACCAAAAACTCATAATGGTCATACTGCGTACGGAATGCCGTCTTCGGGATATCCTCCTCCTTGACCCTCAACTGATGGTAACTCGACCTCAAGTCTATCTTCGAGAAACAACAGGACCCCTTTAACTGGTCAAACAGATCATCTATACGAGGCATAGGGTACTTGTTCTTAACCGTAGCCCGATTCAACTTCCGGTAATCAATACAAAGTCTTAAAGCCCCATCTTTCTTTTTAGCAAAGAGGGCCTGTGCTCCCCACGGTGATGTACTAGGGCGGACAAAGCCCTTATCTAGCAACTCCTGGAGTTGAATCTTTAACTCACTCAACTCAGCTGGGGCAAAATGATATGGTGCCGTAGAAATCGGTGTCGTGCCAGGCACTAAGTCAATAGAGAACTTAATCTCCCGATGAGGTGGTAAACTAACAAGATCCTCAGGAAAAACGTCCGAGTACTCACAAACCACTCTCGGTAACTTAGCCTGGGTCTCATCACACTCACTACTCATACAGCTAGCGAGAAGACAACTAAGCTCACTCCGCCCTCGCGGATCATACACTGGTGGTAAGACTCTACCAACCCGATCCCCTAAGAAATGAAAACAATCCCCACTCAAGGTACATACAGTAACCCTCTGGCGGTAACAGTTTATAACAGCCCGGTATGACGATAACTAGGCCATACCCAAAATCACATCAAAACCTGACATAACCATTACTACAAACGAAAATGGAAGCCGGCGATCAGCGACCCCTATATCATAGCTCCAACACCCTTGTTTCAAAATCAATTCACCCCCAACAGGTGATATAACACAAATAGGAGATGCTAACTGCGCCAACTCCAACCCCAACCCCAAAACAGATGCAAATGCAACAGATATAAACGAATGGGATGCACCCATATCAATCAACACATTAGCAACCAAGTTACAAAACAAAAAGGTACCTCTCACAACAGATGGAGCCAGTACAAGATCCTGCGCTATAACAGCATATACACGCCCTGAAGGCCTTTGATCTACCTGCTCACCCCTTAGAGCATAAGATTGTTGCACCGACTGAGCCGAAGAGGCTCCCTGATTGGCCCTCGAGGCCTGAACTGACTAAGCTAGCTGCTGGCTCTGAGTCTGCCTTGAACCAGATGTGCCACTCAACTGTGAGCAAAACCTCTTTAGGTGCCCCGCCTGACCACACTGGTAACAAGAGAGCGGCTGGCCTCTGCCCTAACTCTGGCTCTGAGGACAAGCCGAAGATGAAGCTGCTCTCTGTCATCCTCCCCTTTGTGGGCAAGCTGGAGACTTGTCGCCCAGCTGATCACATTTGTAACAAGTAACGTCTCCCTGACCGCCTCTCCCAGAACCTGAACTCGGCACTGGAAAGGTAGATCTCGCAAACGCACCATGGGACTGCTGAGGGTTAGAACCCCTCTGCCTCCTACCGTCCCCCTGGCCTTCCTAACTCCTCTTGGAGCCCTCCATAATGGTCTCAATGGCTGCAGCCTGCACAAGACGTGCATACTCCCTAATCATGGACCCGGTCACTCGAAGCATAAGTCTGGTCCTCAATTTCTTCTCGAACTCTAAGCACCTACGCTCTTCGGTCACCACTAACTCTGTTGCAAACCTCGATAAGCTGGTAAAGTTGGCCTCAAACTCTGCCACTGGTGTATTCAGCTGCTTAAGCCGACAGAACTGGTCTCTCAACTTCTCCCTAACAGTGGGAGGCAAAAACTTCTCCTAAAAGACATCAATGAAAGCCTCCCAAGTCCCTCAAATGCGCCCTCACATAAACTTCCACCACTGACCCGCGTTTTCCTTTAACTGGAAGGATGCCAAGGTCACCCTCAAGCCTCCGTCTTCAATGCCAAGCATCTCAAAAGTCTTCGTCATTTGTTCAAGCCATTCGTCAGCCTTCAGTGGCTCTTTAGGATCACCTACAAACTCGTCCGGATTTGACCGAAAGAACTCCCTCTTCAGAAAGGACGGCCCTGCCTCAGTTAATGGGCTTGGACTTGATTCTCAGCCCTGAGAATGTCCATGGATTCCCTCAATGCTCCTGCCATCTTATGCTATATGGCTCCTGGCTCACCAACCATCGCTCACCCCCCTCCTATCAAGCGCATCTCATCCCAGATAGGCACCTCCTGCGTACCACGCCTACCACCACGTCCTCGACCTGACATCCTAATAAAGGTAACAAGAACATTAGCACATTCACAAATGTGCTGAAGCTATTTCACTCGCGTCCTAATACATGAATAACTGTAATTCACTCCACGTAAGCACATAATCACATAAGCACTTACGAATTTCATTTCCGGATAATAACTGTCCCGTGGCGTTGCTAGAGTTCCAATTAAAAACTGCAGTGATCAAGTGCCTTTCCAACAGGACTCCCAAAAACCCAAGGATCCAATAAACATCCTAGAAACTAAATCCTATACCCATATGGTCACATAAATATGTTATCAAATAAATACATGACATCATATATAACTCTCTAACAAGCGAGACAAACCCATTGTGGTACCAACCACTTTCCACGTACCCAAAGTATTCAAACCCGGTACGCTTTGATACCAAGTTGTAACGCCCTCAAAATAAACCCATAAATCACACATTCATGATACAAGAAAGAAATACCATATTCCATACATCAGAGTATTAAGTACAAAAGTATTACATGTTGACAACAAAAGTAAATGCCCTATCGGCTTACAACTTTCCAAGTTAACACTTGGGTTCAACAAAAGAAGAGTTCTAACTCTTTATACAAAATAAGCCCTTGGCTTGATTTACATGTAATACAAAAAAGAATAACAACAAAAAGATCTTTCCGCCTCTAAGCCTTCCAAGCTACGTCCTTGGAGGTGGCATATCACCAGCACCTGAAAATGATGTCCCGTAAAGGGTGAGCCAAAGCCCAGTAGAGATATACTAAACCAAATATGAGAAATAACTAAAACATTAGCATTCGATAAATGGTTAACACTTGTAAACCAATTTACAACACATCCCAGTTCCATAACAATTACGTCCGTGTTTCATCCCACTTTCCTTTACTTATCCAATTCAAATTCGTAAACATGGCTCATTATCTAGCCGAACAGTTTAATGAGACTAAAACTCACTGACCCTTTGATCGCATTTTGTAGAGTTTTAACCATCCAATCAAGATAGGAAAACTTTGTTCTCTCAATCAAGATAGGAAAACTTTGTCCTCTCTTTCCTATGTGAAACAAGACTTCATAAAGGCAATAACAAAAAGAAATAAACCCAAAACAACATTTAAATATTTTGAAAATATTTCAACATTCCCTACCATTTTTAAAATGCAAAGAAAAAAGCATGTTCATATTTGGGAAAATGATGCATAGATGAAGGCGTCTTTTGGACTTGAACCTTCCGTTAGTGAATGTCCATCAAGGTTAATTAGGATGACATAGTAGACAAGCTTTGAACTAGTGATCCTCTTTACTTATCGGGACATACGTCACACATAAATTTCTAACCTTTGGGTATTTTAAAAAGCCGACACGAGGATTGACCTTGTGTCTATATTCTGTTTTATGGGTGCTTTAGAGATAAGTATTTATCTCATAAGAAGCGGCACCACTTGTTACACCCCAATTTTTATTATCTAATCACATTACCAAAGCCTTTAAATTAAGTCCAATTTCATAACATGTGTAGGAATAACCTTACACATAAATGAATAGAAAATGTAATACAAGCCAAAGTTTACATTGACATCTCAAAGAAAGTAGTTACATGAGAACACATTCATAAATCTCAACTCACTACATATCTGTCATTTACACTTTGCATTACAAACATACATTGAAGAAAAGGTTTTTCAAATCTTCAAACTGGCATTTTGACTCCATTCTTGAAAATGGTGAAAACAACAGGGGTTGAACGAAAATGTCCAGTAGGGATTACTGTGATTCTTAACAAGAAGATCAATAGACAGATGCGATCATGAGAGCTAAAGGGTGATACATATATAAGCAATGTGCCAGTTATACTCAAGATAAGTTACATATAGGTAGTACCAATTTCATGGAGATCTACCAAACCTTTAAAGGAAAACACTTTTCTTTTATCTTCATATCATTCTTGTATGAATTTCTGGCATTTTTTTTTTTTTTTTGAAATGTCCCTTTTTAACCTTTCATGAGAAAACGTTAGATCAATAACCCATTCATTTCAAATGATCATATGCCCCCACCTTTTTCTTCACAACAAGCCAATTCCCACCATCATCCGCATAACTTCATTATATACAAATAACAACATTATAGCAACATATACTAAATAACCAATCCATATAATAACAATTCAATTCATTCCCACTTATAACATTCACACATACCAATTCCAGAATAAATATTTCATTGTTTCAAATTTTATAACACAACACACAGCATTCAATCTCCACAATTTTCCGTCCTCAAAACAAATACTCATTTAAAATGAGTCCATAATTAGGGTTAAACCAAATGTAGGGCTTTTCACTTTAAGGCACAAAGTCATATTCTAACGACTCAACACTTCCCTGACCCCTTACAATTTCACATTCAGTCCCCTTAATTTGAAAACCCTAACTTCCTTAATATGCTTTTGAGAAAATACCCTGAATAAGTGGTTTTTATGCAATACACATAGTACGATGCATCTATCTATAAGAAATATTGTAAGAAGCAATACCTCTAGCGAGAGAGAAAAACTCAAAATTCCAACTTTTGTAAAAACGCGATCCGCTTGGATGGATAGAAAGCCCTCGGCGTGCTCTACATTTTTATAAAAGGAACATGGGATAGAAAATGAGTAAAAAGAGATGAAAATCAAGCTTGAAAGCTTGAAAACCTCAAAAATGGTGGAATGAAGGAAGAAGAGAGAGAAAGAGGATGGAAGAATGAAGAAAAGTGGAGCAAAATGCCTTTTATAGATGCTAAAACTCAACTAGACCGCTCAAGCGACCATTCCTGCGCTTGAGCGTCAGAGACACTACACCGCTCGAGCGATCAACCCTTCTCTCAAGTGAAAATTAACGGCTCCCAAAATCTCAGACTCTGCAAAAAGAAAATTAAAAAAAAATAATACTGGATGCACCGTAAGACCGCTCGAGAAATAGGAAGAAAAACAAAAATTTTGGAGTGCTACACCACTCCTGACACTCATACAGGTAGGCTTATGATAAATGCCCCTGTAAATGAAGCACCCCACAGAACCTCTATTATAAGCCTATTAAAAATTTCATTTAACCTCTTTTCCACGCTATTCACCTTGGGATGGATGTTTTAACAAACATAATTTTAGTGCTTGCAATCACCACAAATGTTATACTTTACTTGTTGAACTCAAAATCTTGAAGTTTCAAATGTTGAGTTGAGGTTCTATCATTGGTGATCATAGGTTATGGACTTCAGTCCCATCCATTTCAATGTTTTCCACACCAAATCCCATGTATGTCTTTTGGTTAAAGGATTAGTCAAATTTTGGCATGATCTCACAAAATCAATGGTAATTACTCCATCTGTGAGTAAGTCTTACATAACTACGCCTTAAGCTAATATGCCTAGACTTACCATTATATATTTGGCTATATGCCCGTGATAGTGTTGCTTCATTATCATAATGCAAAGATATTGGTGGCATTACCTTGGCCAAATAGGAATTTCCAATAACAAATTCCTAAGACATTATGCCTCTTTGCTACAAGAAGCTAGAGCTACAAAATCAACAACCATTGTTGAGTCTGTTATACATGTTTGCTTTTTGAACCCCAAGAGATAGCTCATCCACCAAAGGTGAGCACCCACTGGATGATGTGTGATCATCTCGTTCAGTGATCCAACTAGCATCTGTGAACTCCTCTAGAATAGTAGAATATCCACAATAGTGTATTCCATAGTCTATAGTATTTTTCAAATATTTTAGGGCAAATTATGATAATAGTCCCTGTATTTTACCCCTTGTGTCATTTTAGTCCCTATACTTTCAATTGGCTCGATTTTGACCATGAATTTATCATTTTGTCTCAATTTGGTCCATTTGATTACAAATCGTAACATTTTTTTAATGGAAAATACGTACATCAGTATTATGTGCCATATTTTTAAGGGCAAAATTATAAACTTACTCAACTCAGTTAGTTAACCATAACCAATTTAGTGATAATTTTCCTTAAAAAAAACACTAATGATATTATTAATTGGACCAAATTAAAACAAAATCTAAAATTAAGGGTCAAATTGAGCTAATTGAAAGTGTAGGGACCGAAATGACACAAGGGGTAAAATATAGGAACGACCGATGTAATTTTTCATATATTTTAACATTCTATAGACAACATGCCAATGAATATGACTAGGATTACTAGTATATCTACTTAACCTACCAATAGCAAAAGCAATATAAGGTCTAGTTGATGTCATTACATACATAAGACAACCAATAACTCTAGCATAATCTAGTTGATTTACTGCTCTACCAGTATTTGTATACAATTTCAAATTCATATCAAAAGGAGTGCTAGCATGTTTACAATATCAAAATGATTAAACTTTTTAAGTATCTTTTCTATATAATGAGATTGTGAAAGACAAAGTCCATTTTTGTTTTTAATTATTCTAATGCCTAGGATTACTTCAACAATACCCATATCTTTCATATCAAAAGTAGATAATAAAATTTCTTAGTTAATTCAATGTTATCTAGATCAGTACCAAAATCAACATATCATCAACATACAAACAAATAATCACACATTTTTTTTTTTCAAATCTATTATACACACATTTTTCAGATTCGTGTGTACGGAAACCATTAGCTATAGCAACCTGATTAAACTTTCATGCCATTGTTTTGCCACTTGTTTGAGTCCATAAAAAGATCTACGTAATTTACATACTTTAGACTCATGTCCAAGCATAACAAAACCCTTTGGTTGCTCCATGTAGATCTCTTCATCCACCTCTCCATTTAAGAAAATTGTTTTTACATCCATTTGGTGGATTTGAAGGTTATAGATGGATGCTAAGGATATCAAGACTCTTACTCTTATAGTTGGAATTCTAGCAACCGATGCATAAGTGTCAAAATAGTCTAACCCTTCCTTTTGTGTGTAGCCTTTGGCTACTAACCTTGTTTTAATCTTTTCTATTGTTCCATCTACTTTCTTCTTTTTCTTAAAGATCCATTTGCAGCCTATAGGTTTAGACCCATCTACCAAATTAACTAATTTCCAAGTATTATTGCCCATAATCGATTCCATTTCATCATTTATCACTTCCTTCTAAAGTGTAGCATCTTGAGACTTTATTGCTTTTAAATAAGTAAGTAGATCAGACTCTACACTAGGCAAAATCATGGTTCATCTATAATGTGACTCTCTAGTTCCTTCAACTAGATAGACTATAAAATCTAGTCCAAAAGATTTTACTATTCGCATTCTCTTACTTCTTCTAGGTTCATTCTTTTTAGGAGAAGCATCTACTTGAAGCAGTGCCAAAGGTTCACTTGGACTGTTGACCTTTGGTATAGAAGTATAACTATTGCCATTGAATACCACATCTCTAGATTCAAAAACAATATTAATTCCTCTGGAATCATTAGGTTCTATTAGCATGAATCAGTATGTTTTGCTATGCTCTGCATGTCCTTGGAATATACATTCTATTCCTTTATCTCCTAATTTCCTTATTTTAGGTTTGAGCAATCTCATAATTGCTCTACAAACTCAAATTCTAATATAATTTAGACTGGGCTTCCTTTTCTTCCATAACTCATATGAAGTAGTCTTAGTCTTTTTAATAGAAACTCTATTTAATATATGACAAGCAGTTAATAGGGCTTCACTGAAAAATTCACTACTTAGTCCCGAATTACGTAGCATAGCATTGACCATTTCAAGCAAAGTCTCATTTTTCCTGTCTACTACTAAATTTTATTGTAGACAATATGCCACATAAGTTTCATGGATTAAACCTATGGACTCACAATAGGCAGGGAATTCATATTCATCCCCTCTATCTGATTGCAAACATTTTACTTTAGTATTACACTGATTTTTAACTTCGGTTTTGTATACTTTGAAATTTTCAATTACTTCATTTTTAGAATGCAAAAGATAAAAATAATAGAGTCTAGAAAAATTGTCAATAAAGGATACAAAATATTTTTTACCATCTCTAGTTGGAGTACTACTATACATGTCACAAACATCACTACGTACTAATTGAAGTAAAGTACTAGAAAATATGTCTACTTTAGGAAATGGATTTCTTGTAATCTTGGTTTTCATACAAGTACTACATCTATCATTCATGTCAAAAGAAAATCTAGGAATCAATTCCATATTAGCCATATTATGCAATTTATTAATATTAACATGTCCTAAACAATTATGCCATAAAGACACATTGTACCACCCCCGAATTATTTAAATTAACAACAATACTCATAACATGATTAACTAAAAAGTTTGCAATATCACTTAATAACATTAGCTCAAAAACCCTCTTCCTCAGTGAACTATACATCACAAATTAGAAACTTGCATATTCATGTCTTAGTTATATCATCAGTTCTATAGTTCAAGAAGTTAGTAGATACAATTAAAAATGCCCTAATGGCTTACAAACATCAAGGCGAAGCCTTGTTACAACAACATGGGTGGGCAGTCCCAAGACAAATAAGCTCGAAGCTTCCATATAATACATCCATGAGCCTTCGTGCTCCAGTCTTCCTTATTGAGATGGTTACACATCACCGAGTCTCGAAATGTTAGATTGGAATGAGCTAGATGTCCAGTAGAAATATTTTTAACCGATTATCTAATTATTTGAAGAATCCATATGGCATTATAACAATCCAAAACACATTTTAGTGCAATAATGTTAAAGATTTAAGAAAAGATGCATAGGTATTATTGTGCCATCCAAGCCATATTTTAACACCGAGGAGTAAATATGCCATGAAGTCCCTAAGAGGAGTCCCAATACATATCTACATATAGATTTAAATCCAAAAATATCCCTATATCTGCTGGATATTAATACAACATGGAATGGGCACTGTCACGATCCAAACCCGCCCCTATAGGTTTAGCATCGTGACAGAGTGGTATCAGAGCATGAGTTATACCGCACACACGCGTCCATATGAGCTATAGGATGTCCTAAAAAAGAAATGGAGACATTGCATTGACATGTGTGAGTGTGTATGGAATTGTTATGTGCAAAGTGATATAAAAAAAATATGAATATGTGAATTTTTGTGAACATATTTGAAAATGAAAAATGAAATCCATGAGACCCATCTTCCTATGTTTACATATAGACAAAGGAAAGAATAAGAACTGCATATGAATTTGAATCCTCTAATGCTCAAATTGACTGACTAGGGAGAATGAACGGTGAAGTAAGACAATTGCTACAAATTATGTGCAAAATTGCTATGTGATAATTAGTGTGGGAATCATACACTCCTTGACTTGGAATGACTACTGAACATACCGATTGAACTTGGTGAATTATACGAATTATGAATTTGTATTGTATACCTTGGAACACTTAATATGGAGAACTTTTGGATTTGGAAACCTATGTCAATTATAAGCGAATGAAATTTTGTTGTTAAGCATTACTAGAGGGCTAATGATAGCTAGACTTATGAATTTGTGAACATACTGGACTTGAAGGAATTGACTCTAATCCTGAATACTCTTGAACATTATCGATGGACTTTGAAATTTGAGAATTTATTGACTTGAATCTGCTCTAAACTATTAGTTATGACGTTGATTTTAGGAAGAACAAATGGAAGTGGGATTGCCTTGTCATCATAGTGCATATCTTAGAATATGAATTTCGGATGGGTATTGGGAATGAATGATTGATAATTGCCTATAGGAACCTGTAATAACGTGAATGTGTTTGTGATCATCTGCTTATATGAAATGGTTAAATTGCATAACTTACTCGCTTGTGTAATGTATTCTGAACCATGAGTGAAAGAACCGAATGGTTGATAATCTATCACTCTATTGTACTACATTACCAAATCATGGCTGAAGACCTCTTCTGTGGCAATTGAATGTTTGATTTTATTATATCTAGAAGAATTATGCAAGCATTGATGACATGCATCAGTATGTATACAAATTTTAAATTTTGGGAATTTGCTGGGTTGGTCCTTTACACCGTACTTAGACAATTGAATATGACTTGTTATGAATGACATTTTGAACTCTACTGAAAATGGATGGACATGGGAACATACTATAATTGATTTTGTTATGGAAATGCTGCATATGTTTTGAACCATGACCTCCTTGAAATATCATGATGAAGTAATGATGGATTAATGACATATGCTCCAATTTGTTAGTGAAATATTTCCTATCATTTACTTATATGGAATAACAAAACTGTAAGAACACATGCTTTTGATATATGCTATAGACCGATAAGAACTATTTAGAATGTAAAGTAACGTTGGGAATTTGTTTGCTACAATATTGAATTGACTAGCTTGCCGAGACATTTCTTTGTTGCACCACTGAAAACCTCTTGGAATTATGGAATCCGAATGGATATTATCCCTATTGATTGATATTCACCTAATGGAAATTATGATATTGTGAATGAAATTATTGTGATCTACTTATTCTAAATGACTGAACTACATGAACGATTTGCGTGTATGATATTCAAGGCTTATATGAAATTTTGTTGAAATGTACCACTTCATGATATTAAATTTTGGGAAAGATCGAGAAACTTTGCTTATTTCTTTGCCGGATTATTGTGATCATGGGTGTTGAATATGGGAAAAACTTGATCAATTCTTTGTACTATGGTATAAAGGGAGAAATTATTTGAGCAATGGAAAATGAAATGATAAATAGACCCGAATTTGAGTTGTGATATGGTAAGAGGAAATGCTAATCAAGGGAGAATATTTGCACTCACCCCAGAAAATACCCAGAATACTAGGACTGTTACCTCAAGAACCTTTACTGTTGTAACTGAATATCCATGTGTTAATTGACTATGGACTTATATGCACTTTTACTCGGAATGATTGACATATTAGTTTCTATCGATTGAACTATCAAGACCATGATTTTGTGAGCATGTGGTCTACATGGATGCCCCGAATAGTAAACTTTATATCATGTATAATTATAAATCTGTACATCTACATGTGAGGCATATTTGAGAATTACTAAATATGACATAGTACCTATTGATGTGACTTTGATATGAATCACTATGACATGACTTAAATATAACCGTGAGAATTGGTGGACTTAAAATTGCTGTGAAACTGTCAATTGTCTATTCAAGCAAATTGATTGTGACCTCTAAATAAAACCAGAATTAAGATTCATGGGATAGAATCGTCATCTAATTTGATTGTTTATAACAAATGTCCAAAATATATAACGAAGAAAGGTTGAATTGGCTGATTGCTTACCTTGACCTTTGAACTGTTAACTGATTTAGTTTCATTTATGAGAGGCTGTGAATTGAATATGAACAAATGATTGGGTTATGTATGCTAAGGGAATGGTTAAATTTGAATTTGAGGCATTACCTCCTTGTTAAGTTGTATATAGATTGTCAAGAATGAATTATCTTGTTTCTGACTGCTTGTTTCTATTCGGACTCGATGTTACAAGAATTATTAACCATGAACTATATTGGTTATGGATACTACTTCAGAGTAAAAACTTTGAACATCTGAAAGTATATGAATTTGGTACATTTTGTGATTGATCACTTCAGTAGCACATTTGTTGTTAAGGGAATAATCTCTGGATTTACTAGATATTCTTGATGATTATTGGAGAATGTTGAAAGGCTATAATGAAGCATGGAATTGAATATTGACGTGGACTGTGACCTGTTGATTGGTTGAGAGCATATGTGTGATGTTAGAGATTGATTGTTTCCGGAATATCGAATTCTATAACTGGCATCATAGGGGAGATATGAAGTATGTACGTCAAGTGACTAATTGTTTCAATGCTATACTACCGTGGATGTACATGGGAATTTGATCTATAAATATAATAACTTCTGAGTAACTGAATTGTTATGTTTGTTTCCTACAGTTACCACTGATTTTAGGGAAGTATGTGAATTACCTATAACACGTATTAAATTGCTTTGATATTACCGTGACTGTTTGATTCAAAGCCTGGTTACCTTTGTGTTACTATACTGTGAATGGGATTTCTATATGGATCTACTTGAATGCTTGATAACTTCTGAATGATTTGAACAATTGTGATGGACCGTGGAATTGATGATTGATTTGAACTGTGAATTGTTGAATATTGTATAATGCAGACCTAAGACATTTGATTTACATTTGAAACATATGTATAATGTAAGTTTGGAGGACCAAACTTCTTAAGGTGGGGAGGCTGTGACAACCCAGACTTACTAATCGTGATTTTAATTAATTAATTAATTATGTGTTAATTCTAATTGAACTAAGTGCCTAGTAATTTAATTTGTGCCTATCTGTCCAAATAGGAAAAAGGTTACAACTTTGAAACTGAAATCGACAATCTTATTGGGTGCATAAATTGAAATTTAGTGCATGGATAGGCTCATGAGAATTTTTAGAGCCATTTGGCTTTAATTGAAAATTGATTCAGTCTACTGAAATTATCTATGATTGAATTGAGCCTTAATTGGAACTATTAATTATGTTCGTACATGTTAATTATGTGATTAAGTGTTATTGATTGTTATGAGATTTATTGACTTGTATTGTCTGAACCAATCTGATTCATTAATTTTAACAAGTTAAAATTAAATAATAGGATAGGAATTAGAGCCTAATTCACACTCATAAAATTAAATTTAGTGTAATTGAGATTATATTGTGATAAGGATTAATTTAATTTCATGACTTAATAGCCTTAGTTGAATTAAGTGAAATATTAATAGAAATGTAAAATTGAATATAGTAAATGCGTACATGTGTCCTATTCACCAACTAGGTGATTAAGTAGTGGGTCTTATTCAAATACACGTAGAGAGAGAGAGAGAGAGAGAGAGAGAGAGAGAGTTAGAATAGGAGAGCTTAAGCATTTGAACTCAAGAGGAGAAAATAAGGAAAGGGAAAGAGGAACTTGTGAAACCCTTATAACTACTTCTTTTTCTCCACAATTCACTTACGTTAGGTAAGAATTCTCCTCTCTAATCTCATCTAGTTGAATGTATTTGAAGAGTTATACTCATAAGTTAAAGACTTTAAGTGTAGGCAAGAAGAATATAAGTTTAATGGAAGTTTAGTTCATATTATACATGCATGGCATGATTCATAAATATTCATGATTATACATTCATGTTCTTACATACACCTCCAAATTGAGGTGGAAGCTCCATAGGAATTGGGAAATTGAAGCTTAGTATGGCAAGGTTTATGCTTATACATCAAGTCCTGAAGTAAAATATTCATGACCATATAAGAACTTAGATGGATTAATTTTTAAACTTACCATGCATGGCATAGTTTTATGTACTTTCATGATCCTTCAGTCTGTTAGTTTGCATGTTCCTCCAAAACAAAAAGGAATTCTATGAGAATTAAGGATTAGAGCTTAACTTGTGTGTTTAATGAACATAAATTGTAAATTCAACATGAGTTCATTGCATGAACATTTATGTGTAGAATCATCATTTTGATCATGAATGTGTAAGAATTTCAAAGTTATTTGTCCCATGCATCCATGATTTTAAGAGCCATGAAATCTAACCTCATGTTTTGAAAGCCATGGTTAAGAGTTTGAAATAAATCTTACATGCATGGCATGAATTCATAATATTCTTGTTATATCATTTAAATTCGTGCATGAACTTCATGGGTTCTAAAGTTTCCAAAGGATTTCTTGAGCTATGAGATTGAAGTTTCAAAATACATCATTTCTTGCATGGTTTTACAAGAAATCTTCAAAGTGTTGGACTTAGACCTCATATATGTATGGTTCCATGATTTTATGCTTTGAATCTAAAAGTTTGATCCTTGCATGGCATAGATTTCATGAAATCCATGACCATACATTTGTTTCTTACATGAGTGTCCAAATTGAGAAGAAATTCCATGGGTCTTAAAGATTTGAAGTTCAAATATACAAGTTCTATGAACTTTCATAACAATATAAAACCTGAAGCTTTTGCATGGAAAATGTAATTTTAATTTGAAGTTATAATTTTGTTTAAAGTTAAATATGTAAAGTTCAATATGTTCATGAAAGGTTTTGAGTCTTGAATTGCATGAAATGGAGTTGCAATTGAAAAATCAAGACTTCCAAAATGAGGCAAATTTTCGAATCAAACAGACCCAGAACCACATGTGCAGCCTAGGGTCCCGCACGTGTGGAAAATAAGGCAGTTTTGTAGTGTATTTTGAAATAAATGCACCTGCGGAAGCAAGTGCGGGAATGGTCCTGCACGTGCGGTCAGGACCCCCGTACGTGCGGCCCCTTTGAGCAGTCCCGGTTTCATTTTTTGCTCCATTTTTCCACCTTCCGACCTCTGCTTGCATCGTTTTAAATTTTTTTTCATGTGCATTGGATTTATGGACGTTTGATAGACATGAAACAAAATAAAGAATCGAATGAGAACCGAACAAAAGAAAACGAAGAGAGATCAAACTATCGAATTGAGTAGTATTGTAAGAATGCGATTGTGATTGCGGTATACTTGAATTTGTTTGTTTAGGTCGGACACCGCATCTTTAGTGCATTTTAGCACGTGTTTCAGGAAGCCCACTGTGAGTAACACTATTGTAAAGATATGTTCAATTGCATTTATTTTCTGATTGATAAATGATATTGTTTTCTGAAATGATACCTTTTATCGATTGAATGATGATCTTATTTTCTGAACTGTATTCGTGGCATCCATAGCGTATTGTTATTGTTATTGTTATTGATATTGTTATCGCTATTGTTACAGAGATCTCTGACAGTTCAAATTCTTGGAACTATTGTCTATTGTTTGATAGCCATCAATTGATTGTTCAGTTTTTAAGACCTGTTGTATTGTTGCTATTGGATATACCACGTATGACTTATATGAATCTAAATGATTGCTAAATTGACCGATTGGATGATTGATTGATACAAGATATTGATTGAGAAAATGTTCTATTGGTAATCGATCGTTTCAATTATTGTGAGGGCATCATTTATAACCCCTTTACACAGTTGTTATTCACTAGACTCTAGCTCATTGTTTATTATATATATGTAGGTGATCGGGTACTGGATCAAAGTTAGCGGCATTGACCCAAACCCTGTTTTTGTCAAGCCAACTACTGTGCCTCACTGCGAGGTTCTGTACCATTGCATGTTAGAATTTATCGAGCGATTCAAATTCATCCTTTTGACATTGTGTTTATAAGATAAGAATGTTTGTATTTTGTCTTGTATATATATGTATTTATGAGTAAAAGTGGTTATGGATATGACTATGTATATGAAAGTTTAATTCCATTTAGGTCCTCACAGCTCATTAGACATTATCTTATTATTGATTGGTTTTCGCTAGCCCCTTCATATTGTATTATTGTCATTATTGTTAACCAGGCCTTTGGTAATCGCAGATTACTGGCCGGTTACGATGCTAAACCTATAGGGGCGGGTTTAGGTCATGACAGGCACCCAAAGCCATATGTTTTTCCACTTTTACCAACTACAATACGGTAAGACCAATGGACACCCAAAAATATTTTTCCCACATTTGTCTGGCGGTAAGCTCAATATAGGGCAATTGGGCACCTAGACTTTTGCTTGCGTGGGTTCCAACAGCACACAACACTTTCCCAAAACCGACTCCCTATTCGGACTCACACGCTATTTACCACCCCCTTATACAGCCTTCCAAACTTCCAAGAATTTGTACATTCATAAGATAAAGAGTAAATTTCACCATTCAAGTAATTGAAACAAATATGGGGAAATGATCTTCATAATTCAAAAGAAAATCTCAAGAATTACCAATTTCATAAGTCTCAAATCAATATACCTCTTAAAATCTCGTAACTCATTTATCAATTTAAAGAATTTGCAATCAATTCCATTTATCACATCCTTCCTCAATTTCAAAAATTAGTGCTTTCATAAAATTTGAGGCTTTTGCCCCTCCATCATGTTAAATGTTATTCCCCAACTAAAATCTCCAGAATCCATAGTCGTTAATAGAAATCTTAAGAAAATGTAGAGAAAATTTCATTTTTGAGACAAAAACCCAACCCCAGGATAAACTACTAATAGATCCTATTAGTGTGACTGAATTCCCATTAAATCCTATTGAAAATAAGTCCTAGTAAATTGTTGCTAAAAATATTTTTTTTTGATGATTTTTTTCATATGTCGCTAAAAATTAACAATTAGTGACTTTTTTTTATCATGATTTTTATAAATTATAGCTAAAACTTACTAGTGACTTTTTTGTGATGAATTTTTTAAATTGCCACTGAAAGTTGAAAATTAGTGAAGCTTTTTAGTGACGATTTTTTTAAACTATCGCTAAAACTTATAATTTATAGCGACCCCGGTCTTTTTCCTTTTGGTTGTTGTATCCGGACTTAGGTTCCCTGGATTCTATTATTGTATAATTGTTGTTGTCATCTTTTGTTTTCTCTTTTTGAGTTATAGGATGTCTTGAGCGGGTTTGTTTCAGATTGGTTGGGTTCGGAAACCAAGTGCTGCTGTGCATTTTTTTTTTGGTTGGTCGCTCGAGCGAGGGTTTGGTCGCTCGAGCGAGGGTTGATTTTTGTCTCTGGTGGCTCGAGCCAGAGTTTCTTAGCTCGAGCGAGCGATTGCGTCTAGTTTAGACCTGAGAGCAGTGTTTCTTCGCTCGAGCGAGCTTTTCTTCGCTCGAGCGAGAATTTCTTGTGTCTGGTCACTCGAGTGACCATGTCTTCGCTCGAGCAAGCCTGTCAGATTTAATTAGGCAGCAGTGGGTTTTAAATCACTTTTTCACATTCTTTTTTATTTCAAAACCCTAGGTACGTCTTCTCTCTACCTCTACACACCTTCTCTCTTAGGTTTGATCTATTTAGGGTGTGTTTCTACCCTAAATCCTTTATTAAAAAGATAGAGTGAGTCGAGGGCTTCCATTTATTCTGAACATTTGGTGGTTTGGAGCACTTTGGAATTTGGGTTTTCATCTCCGTCTTCTCCATTCGGGTTATGTTCTTCAAGGTAGGGATTCTCCTTGTTTCTTTTCAATACTCCATCTATAGATAGACATGTGGTATTTTTTGTATTGCATGAAAATTATATCATGTTGAATTTGATGAAAATCATGAGGTTGAACCTTGGGTTGGTAGTTGAATTTGGGTTTATTATCACTACTTGTGGTTTAGGCTAATTGGTGTGTTAATTAGCATGTTATGGTTGAAAGGAGAGGAAACCCTAATTTTATTTGATTGATAAATTAATAGAGGGGTTTTGATCTTTAGGCAAATACTTAGGTATTTTGGGTCTTAACTGTGATCATTGTCGTTTTGTTATTGTTAATTGGACCTTTTAGGTCAATATCAAGAAAGAGGAAGGAAAACCCTAAGTTAATGATTATGACTCAATTTGCATAATTAAATTGGAATGGCTTGAAAAGAATGTAGTAGGTTAAAATGAGTTATGGCCTTATTGTCCATGGAATTGAATTTGTGAAAACAAAAGGTATGAGAATTGGATTGTTGTAATTTGAGTGTTGAATACACACATATGTGGAGGTTGTATCTTTACTACCATGTTAATGTTGTTATTGGGTTTGTAATCTCATGATGATTGAGTCTTTTAATAGATGTACTAAATACCTGTATCTAGAGGTTTTGTCCTTGGTCATCGATAGAGGATGATACGGTTGCGTTGAATTGTCGTGTATATATTACACCTTTGTTGATTGAACATCGTATGTGATGAAATGCTGAATTACATTATATTTGTATATTGGTTGGGGAGAAGAGAGGGGTTGTACTCCAGTGTGTGTGAGAAGATAGGATGGACTCCACTCTGCGCTTATAATCGAGGTATCATACCCTTCCAAAGCGCTGGAAAACGACGCACGATAATCTAAGGTACCATACCCTTCCAGCTAGTGCCTGGTAAACTGGTAGATTGTTGTGAGAAGTGTATCTTTGGCTTACTACGCATATAGCTAGTAGAGCGGAGTTGTGTTGTTATTGTTTCAGTGTATCTGGAAACATTGTGAATTGTATTGGTTACAGTGTTGGAGGGACGAGTTGCCTCATTGATTCATTTTATGCACGTAGTTGAGTTGTTATCTTCCTTTTTATTGAGGAGTGCATGGATAACTATGAAAGAATTGGAATTGAACTGAAATGCCCTTTTGTCTTTTGGAAGTGTGAAGAAAACCGAACATTGTAGAAATATGTTTTGAATAGGCACATTTGTTGTATGTGTGGAAATTGGAAAAGAATAGTGGTCTTAGTGAATTTATCTCCTAAGTAATTGTTTATGTATGAAAGAGTGAGAAAGAATGGGGGGTTAATGAATGATAGGAAAGGAAAGATGAATCATTTATAATGTCAAATGAAAAGGTTGTTTTCGAGAAAAGTTCGTACATATATATATTTTGTATTAAACTGTCACATTACTATTCTAGTACGAGAATGAGAGTTCATGATCATAGCTATCTGTAATGTTGTTATTGTTGAGGATCATGTTGAGACCCCTACTGGACTATATGTTCATCCCACGTTGTTGAATCTTTTTCAGGTGTTTAGCAGGATGTGCTACAAGATTTGGATTTTCTTATTTGTTGGCCACGGGGCCTCTTTGTTGTTGGCGGAATGCCATATGTGCAAAAGGGTTACACCCTTCATTTGATTTATTGTTGTAAGCCTAAAGGCAATTTATTGAGAATGCTCATGTTGTATTTAATTTTCATTCGAATGAAAGAATTGTTGTTCGTTACTTTTATTGAACATTGAGTTTATTTCCGCACGTTATCTCCGAAATTGAATTAAGTTAAGGAACTTGGTAATGACTTCGAGTAATAAAAAGTGGGGCGTGACATAATTAGTGTCATTTTTTGTGACAAAATTTTCATATCATTGCTAAAAATTAACAATTAGTGACGTTTTTTAATAGTGTTTGATGAAAAACGCCATTAATTATCATAGGACCTACATGTAGTCCCCCTTTTGTAAACTCAAACATTAAATTATAGCATCAATGTTATAATAGCACCACATAAACATCCTCAAAATAAAGAGATACAAGATTAAAAGTAATCCTATCTCCAAGATGAAAGTAGAGAAACTAGTTCGAAAAATTCAAAATCCAATCAATCAAAATGTTGATTTTCACTTGTTCTTCACCTTTAATGAAAGATCTATGACGACTTTAAAGTGCCTGACTTTGAACATTCCGCTCGAGCGGTCAAAGCTTGGCCTGAGCAAAGAAATTAAGCTCTCAAAATCTCAGAATCCCAAACAGACCACTCGAGCAGACTTGCATCTAACACTGGTACTCAAATTTCGAACGAGTATAACTCCATCGCCCGAACTCCATTTTTGGTCATTCTTGTATCTAAATTGAAGCTCCAAAAACAATCTTTCCAATAGTTCTAGCCCTATACCTAGATACAAAGTGCGGAGAGAGAAAGAGGTAAAAGAGTGAAGACTACTCATGCGACAATTATCCGAATCAATATTTTTGGTTCAATTCTACTTTGCCATTGTGATACCAACCCAATCAAAACTCTAAAATCAATCAAAGAGGCTTCAAGTACCATAACAAGAGAGTCAAGAGTAATCCTACTAGTCTAAGGAGTACGAAATGTTACAAACAAAATCCTTCATATACACAGAAATACTGATTTTATTAATACTTAGTTTAAACATGCCTTCGTGCACATAGCCTTTCCCAACAAAGTTTCCTCCATTAGAAAAATTTGTCAGATTCAAACACAAGTTTGAAACCATACTTATTAAAAAGACTTTCAGACACTAAATTCCTCTTAACTTCTGGAACATGATACACATCAATGAGAGTAAGACTCTTTCTAGAAGTGAATTCCAGGACTACTTCTCATTTGCCTTTAATAATAGCAGTAGACAAGTTGCCCATGTAAAGAACACTCACATCCTCCGCTAGTCCATACTTAGTGAAGAGGCTTTTATTCTTGCAAATGTGTCTCGTCGCCCCTAAGTCAATACACCAAACACTATCATCTTCGACAACATTGACTTCATCGATCATAGCCACGAACTTTTCTATTGAATCCGCTGCTTTTGGCTTTTTCTTAAGAAGACGGTTGTTATGACCTAAACCCGCCCCTAAAGGTTTTGATCATAATAGGCCAGTAATTGTGAGGTTAAATATAGCCTCTAACAAAATTCGAAACATAATTAAGTATATGGGCCTAGAAGCAAAAGCAAAATTATAAAATTTTGTCCGATGAGTTGTGTATATATGGTATAAACAAAAACATTTTATATGGTAATAACTCATATCCAAACAGATACAAATAGATATTACATATACAAAAATCATTCATGAGTACATGTCATTATCTTACCACACTTAAAGACTAGAATACAAAATGTGGTCAAACATGACCAACAAAAACAAAGGAAAAACAAAAGCCTCTTCTGTGAGGTACTTTAAGGCTGACATCACAAAAATATGGGTGATCTTCCACAGGTTCACTAAGGCTGGGCATCCCACTACTCACCTACATACATATATATAACAGAGTGAGCTAAAGCCTAATGAATAACATCAGAGTAAAGAGGTTATATAAATAAGTTCTATTATTTAGTACAAGTAATCTCATACTTAAATTCTTATCATAGCAGAATGACCTCGGGTCCAAAACATGACAGAACGGCCTTTGGTCCAGCATATACAAAAGTATGGAACATAACAGATTATACTTAGCAGAACGACCTTGGGTCCAATCAATTACATGTATAATGACCATTTGGTCAACACATAACACATATTCAAACTTATCAGATATTTGGAACGACCTTAGGTCCATCTTCTCAAATATACGGAATGACCTTGGGTCCATTTTAGACATATAGAACAACCTTAGGTCCATTATCTACATTCATACTTCGTCATTCACATTCACGGATGTCATGTTGATCTGACAGATAGAAGGCTTATTCATAAGCACAAAATGACAAGTTTGGAAAAGCTTACCACGTTAGAAACATTTAGAAAATAACATATAAGAAAATATCTTTACTAAGATATTACTCACAACGATTAAGTTGTTATCATGTCTCTATGGATTAATCTACATATCACATAAACATATACACACATTGAAACTCATTGCTTAATTAAATCATTCTTAACTTATTCAATTCTCTTATGTCAAGTTCTTACTTATTATTTCATTCATGAGGGTTAATTCATGCCTAAGAATGCTCAGAAAGGAGTGAGAATGATGATATGAAAAGAATATGACTTTTCAAAATATGCTGAAATAGGACACCTTGCTCAAGCACACAAATGGTCGCTCAAGCGGACCACATGGTTTGCATGAGTACTGGATGGTCCGAATCTAGGCTCAATGATCGCTCGAGCCAATGTGCAAAATCAACCAAGGTCACTCGAGCGGTCACTTGGTCGCTCGAGCGATGTGTAATGCTCTGCAAAAATACTAGAAGCCCTCATTATGCACTCGAGTGGTGACTTCATCGCTCGAGCGATGAGGCCGAATTTTGGGTTTTATAAACAGAGTTTTGAGCTTCAAACTTTGAGTTCCAAATGTATAGTCTTGCGTGATGCATACCAAACCATGAAAGCACTTCTAAAACATGAGTATAAAGCCAATTCTACAGTTATAGCTCAAAAACTTCATGATTTCACAAAATTGAAGCTTAAAGCTTCATGCATGTATGAAATTGAGCTTCAGATCAACATAATTCATGGATGTGTGTATGATATAACTCCTAAATTCAACATACGTAACAAAACTCATTGTCAAAATTATGATTCTTCACATATATATGCATGCATGTATGAATTAGCTTCAAATTCATCAACTTTTATTTCAATTCTTGTTTTTAATCATATAACTTTCTTGAAGTCACATACTTGGTGACTTTGATTCATGAATTAAGAGTTAAACACGTACCTAAAGTCTTCAATTGCACTAATTCTAGCAAATTTTGAGCTCTTCTTCAAAATTCTTCAATCTTCAAGCTAAATTACTAAGATCAAACTCACTCTCTCACTAGAATGGCCTCTCTCTCTTTCTCTCTCTCTCTAGAATTCCTTCTCCAACAAATTGAGCTTGAAAGATAAGCTAAGTCTTTAATCTTAACATATATATATATATGAGTTGATTAGCTTAGGATGCTAATTAAGGATTAAGTTCACTAATTACAACTTAAGTTAATTAACCAAACTTAATTTTTTTGAACTGAATCAAATTTTAATCAAACTTCCATATAGGCTCTAAAAATTATGCCATTCTAATTAAATTTATCCATTTCAGTTTCTAAAGTCATTAAGACCTTCAATTTCAAACAAAAAGTAGAAATCACAACAGATAATTCACTAATGAACAAATATGCACACAAATACACAATCAATTTTCAAAATTAAGAGAATATAAACATATTAAAGGATGGGGTTGTCACAACAGCAATCCTTTTTATAGTGGTCGGGTCTTCCACAATGAAAGCAAGAGCCCTTTTTCTTCTTATTCTCAGATTGAACCTTGACAAAAGTCTTCTTCCTTTTCATATTCCCCTGCTAAACCTGTTTAGGATATTTAGAGGATTATCTTTCCTCTACCATATGCACCTTAGAAGAGTGCTCTTCAACATTGTTTTGGTTATGCCTTTGCACTTCCTCAATCTAGAAATGTTGGCCTAACTATTCTAGAGTTATATCTTCTTTTTGGTGCTTAAAAGACTTTCTAACATCCTTCCATGATGGAGGCAATTTATCAATAATAGACGGAACAGTAATGGAATCATCCATGTGCATGTTGTGTTGATTAAACTGATTAAGAATATGCATAATTTCATGAAATTGTTCCACGACAAGCTTACTATCAACCATTTTATAATTAAAGAACTTGGTAGCAAGAAATTTCTTACTAGCCACATTGTTAAGCAAATGCTTAGCCTCCAATGTATCCTATTTCTTTTGCAGTAGCCTTGTTATGGTAAATATCAAAACAGTGTCTGTATTGCAGATGTAGTCATTTTGTTCCTAATTTTGTCGTGTCCTCATTTTAGCCAATGTCTCATTCTCAACTTGTTCAAGTTTTGGAGTGGTTAAAACATAGACGACTTTTAAACTAGTCAGAATAAAGTGCATCTTTTTCCACCACTGTCTAAAATTCGCACCTTCAAAAGATTCCAACTTAATGAAGGCTGCTAAAAGTTCTCTCAAAGAAGATACTCCAGACATCTTGAAATAATGTCTTAAGATTGTTAGAAAAATAAGTATGGCGATAATATTAGGAATAATAGAAAATATCATTTCAAGGCACGTTGTAAACGTCATTGTCCTTAAGATGTTATTTGCCCCTACAAATAGTACAATGGGTAATAGCAAATCGTCTAGAATACAATGAAGCCCAGCTGAAATTGATTATCAATCTGCGCTTTGCACTTAGCGAAAAGTGACTCAAAATACCTTTGGTGATGCACAAAATAGAACAGGTTCTGGAAGTCTGTTTCAGAACCCAGAAGAAGAAGCGAAAGAGTAGTAGATTGCCTTATGAAAACCTTGTGAAAATAAGAAGAGTAACCTAAATATTTTTTTGCCCATTCTTAATGCCTAATCATCTATATATAAGGGTGGACATCAGTCCGTTGGCCCGCCCAGCTCGCTTAGCCAAGCCCTATTTTTTTAGGGCTTGGGAAGGTTGTTTTAGCCCATAGGGCCAAGTTGTGCCAACATTTTCAACCAGAACTATTAATGGGCTAGGCTTGGGATTTATATTTTCAATCCAATCCAGCCTGACCCAACCCGTTATTAAATTATTTATTTATTTATTTATAATACATTAAAATATATCTTTTTTGTTAGGATCTAGATTTTTATTGATTTTATTGAAACTCACATTTATGGTGATGTGCGATTGAATTTATTTAAGAAATCCTTCAATTTATATACAAAATCTTTCAATTTATAATGATGTCAATATATTTATTTAAGAAATATAATGTGTGATTGAATTTAATTATAGAATGTTTTAATTTTTTAATATATAACCCAGTGAGCGGGCTTGGGATTTACAATTATTTTTGGACCGGACTTGGGCAGATATAGAAGCCCCGATGTTAGGGTCGAGCTAGGAAGACACAAAGTCCCTTATTATGTAGTGTTGGCTTGGCCCGAACCCTGCTTGGCTCAATGTTTGTCTACCCTTATCTATATAGACAGAACATGACTGTTAGGAACAATCATGTCTCTCCTTTTGAATTTGAATTAAAATAACTATTAATGATAGTTATAAACTGCCACCAAACAGTTACTTCACAATCGTCACCTCTAATCCAGAAAATTGTCTCTTCACCGAAGTCCTTTATCCAGGATATCTTTTTCTATTGCTAGAGGGTTTCATTCACTTCCAGTTTATGTTAGGAATTAAGTCTTCCTAACCAAGATCGGTGAGACACGAAATAACAAATAAGAAAGATAAAATGAATCAAACAAATCACATACACACAAGAAACACAACGATTTACGTGATTCACCCTAGAATAGGGCTACGTCTACGGCTGCTGCGGTTTTCACTCAGAAAACAATATAACTATCTTCCCCTAAAAGAGGCTTCCCATTTAGCTATTTGTAAGTATAGAATTAGGGCAATGGAGAAGCAATAGAGAAATTATAAAAGTACCCCTTAGACCCCCTTTTCTTTGGTGGAGGCTCCTCCAAAACACCTCATTGGACCCAGGGTTGAGTGAACAGTATTTATCAGGGTCCACAGACCCAACAATCTGTCACTTGGAACTTGATAACACAAACTCTCCATCATTTTCATCACATTAAGGAACATCACAACAACTCAATTTTCCTTCATTAACCTTGAAGGCCAATTGAAGTTGCACACAATTTCAGTTTGTCAATGGTGGCTGTCTTGGTCAACATATCTTCTGGATTCTCATTACTACAAATCTTCGCAAGAGATAAGATTCCATCATCTATAAGTGAATGAATGAAATGGTACCGCAACTAAATATGTTTTTTCCTTGAATGAAAAATCAGATTCTTTGCAAGGTGAATTGCAATTTGATTATCACTATGCAAAATGCTCATCTCTTGATTCTTACGCAACTATTCTAGGAAATTTTGCAACCTAGTCATCTCCTTTCCAATTTCATTAATAGCAACATACTTAGCCTTTGCTGTAAAAAGAGGCACAATTTTCCGTAATTGTGAAACCCAACTCACGGTTGTACCACCCAATGTGTAAACATAACCAGCAGTACTCTTCCTGTTATCCAAATTACCAGCTAAGTTTGCATCAACATAACCATGTAACCCGATGCCAATTCATCTGAAACAAATTGCCATGTCTGTAGTACCACTCAAGTATCTAAGGATCCACTTCACTGCCTCCTAATGTTGCTTTCCCAAATTACTCATGTACCTACTAACCACTCCTACTGCATGTGTAATGTCTGGCCTAGTACAAAACATAGTATACATTATGCCACCGATAGCTGAAGCATATAGAGCTCATTCCATGTAAACTTGGTCTTCTTCAGTCTTCGGTGACTGCTCTTTAGTAAGTCTGAAGTGGCTAGCAAATAGAGTGCACACTAGTTTTGCACTAACCATACTAAACCTCTTGAGAACCTTCTTGATATACTCAGCCTGTGATAACCTTAAAGTACCATTAGCCTTCTCCTTGTGAATCCTCATACCAAGGATTTTATTTGTAGCTCCAAGATCATTCATCTCAAATTGGTGAGACAAAAGTTTCTTCAATCTTTTTATCTCTTCAATGCTAGATCCTACGATAAGCATATCATCAACATATAAGAGCAAAATAATATAACTTTTGTCAAACCTCTTGAAATAAATACAATGATCTGCTTGACATCTTGTAAAATCACTACTACACATAAACCTAACAAACTTCTAATACCACTACCTTTGGGCTTGCTTCAAACCATACAAGCTTTATGGAAAGTTGCCTACAAACTCCTTTTTGCCACGTGCCCAGAAACCTTGTTATTGCTTCATGTAAATTTCCTTCTCCAATCACCATGGAGAAAAATTATCTTCACATCTATCTGCTGAAGATGCAAATCTTCAGCAACCACTATTCCCAACACCAATCTGATAGTAGTAAACTTCACAACTAGAGAGAAAATTTCAATGTAGTCAACCTCTTCCTTTTGCTGAATCCCCTTTGCAACCAATCTGGCCTTGTAGCATTTACTCCCATCATGTTCCTGTTTGACTCTATAAATCCACTTGTTGTGCAAAGCTTTCTTACTCACTGGTAATTCACTCAACTCCTATGTCTTGTTTGCCATGAGTGAGTCCATCTCATCCTGCATAGCTGACTCCCACTTAGTTGAATCATCAACCTGTAAAGCCTTATCATAACTTATAGGTTCACCGCCATCAGACAATAACAAATAATGTAAAGATGAAGAATAATGATGTGTAGGTTTAGACTCTCTTTCTTACCATCTCAACTTAGGAGTAAGACTATGTGGCTCAATTTATGGAATAAGATTTTCAGGATTATTCTGAATCTTACTATTCAAATCAGTCTCAGTAATCTCCTCTAACTCAACCTACTCATGACAAGTAACAGATTCAATTTCATATGCAGACTTATCCCTATCTTTATACATTACTTTCTTATTAAATATGACATCTCTACTCTTGATTAATTTTCAATTTTTATCATCCCAAAACCGATAACCAAATTGATCAATGTCATACCCAATAAAAGTACATTTAATAGATTTCTGATCAAGTTTACTTTTATCAGCAAAATTTATATACACATATGAAACACAACCAAATATCTTCAAAAAAGAAAGGTTCAACTCATTGTCCTCATACTCTCCTTCATTGCCTGATCTCAATCACTTAATTTTGAGACCTATTTCAGTCTCTACCACGGCTTTCCACTTCTTAAAAGTAGCGTAAACTTCAGATTTATGTTTCAAAAAATAAATTTGTACCTTCCTCGTCAAGTCATCAATAAACGTAACATAGTAAGATGATCCTCCAAGAGATGAAACCGGTGCATGTCCCCACACATCTATATGAACCAACTCCAGCTTTTCTGACTTTAGTTTTCTGTTATCCTTTGAAAAACTGAACCTCTTTTCCTTGCCGAAGATACAATCCTCACAAAAGTCAATGTCCGCTGATTTCAAATCTGATAGATTCCCCTTAGATGCAATTACCTTTATTCCTTTCTAACTCATATGCCCAAGCCTCCAATGCCACAAATTTGAGTCCTTCTTCTCAACAACTACTGCTACTGAATCTCTATTGTTCATAGTTATTTAAAGAGTGCCTACTTTTTGACCACAAGAAATAACCATGGCTCATTCGGTGATTTTTCATAAACCACCCATGAAGGTAATAACATGACCTTCATCATCAAGCTGTCCGATAGAAATCAAGTTTCTTTTCAAACCAGGCACATGCCTAACATTTTGTATCTTCCATACAGACCCCGTTCGACAACCTGATCATCACATTCCCTTCTATTCACTTACAATTTATGTTATGAATTAACTCTTTCTAATCAGGATTGATGAGACATGAAATAACAAACAAGAAAGATAAAATGAATCAATCGAATCACATATACACAAGAAACACAAGGATTTATATGGTTCACCTCAGAATAAGGCTACGTTCACGACTGCTGCAATTTTCACTATGATAAAAAAAAATACAACTTTTTTTTTCCTTAAAAGAGGCCTCCTTTATCTATTTATATGTATAGAATTAGGGCACGTGAAAGCAACAGGGAAATTACAAAAGTACACCTTGGACCCACCTTTCCTTTGGGGGGAGGCCCCCCTAAACCTCCCATTGAACCCAAGATTGAGTGAAGAGTACTTATCAGAGTCCACAAACCCAAAAGTTTAATGAGGGAAAGACTAATGTAGTAGCTCTTGTTGGCTTGAGCAGCCAAAACCCCGACATCATTACCGTTGCTAATATAGTATTTGGGTCAAACCCAAATATTTCTAATGATGTTCTTGCCAAGGAATTCCAAGTGGACAAGAAGGTGGTGGACCATTTTTATAATGCCCCACTATTTGCTAGCCCAAGAAACCTATGGGTCGACCAACAATACCCAAAAGCTTAAGTCCAAGTTACTTAGTAGCAAGGTAGTGGTGCTTTATATGCCCAATATCACCCATGCAAACTTCCGATGTGGGACAGGGTGTTACAAACTCCCCACTTATAAATCCTCACATTCTTGCAAGGGTCTATAATCAATCAGAATACCACAACAAGCTCATGGCCAACCTAGAATAAATGGCCCACATGGTTGTGCATGGGTCGGCTTTGATACCATTTATAACACTCCACTACTTGTTGGCCCAAGTAACTTGTAGGTCGACCAACAATACCCAAAAGCTTAAGTCCAAGTTACTTAGTAACAAGGTAGTGGTGCTTTATATGCCCAAGATCACCCATGCAAACTTTCGATGTGGGACAGGGTGTTACAATTTTGAAACTCAATTCTGGTGTTCCAACAACTAGAGAAATAAACACAAAAAAAATTAATCAATTTGTTGTTTGTTTGTTAAACTTTAAACAAATCTAATTTAACATAGCATAAATAAATTGGTTGGTTATGGACGATTTCCTTGCAATTATTTTGCTACAATACAATAATAATGAAGTTTGTTAAATAGTACTCTTTCTCATATAATGATCACACTTCCTTCATCTTTCTTTAATCTTTCGTATTGAATCGCTAAGAGTTGGTAATGAGGATACTTCGAAGGGATTCCTATATGTGTATCAGTTATTGTTCTTCAATGGGTAACTTTTTTTCCTTATTCATCTTTCAACGACATTTCTAAGTGGAAGACACATTCTAGATGGAGTTCTAATTTCCAATGAAGTAGTGGATTGGTGGAGAAGGTCAAAAAAGAAAGGAATCATCCTAAAATTGGATTTTGATTTGAAAAGGCATATGACTCAGTAAATTGGGAGTTTTTGTATTCAATAATGGCCAATTTTGGTTTGGTGAGAAATTGGTGGGATGGATAAAGACATGTATATCTATAACTAGAATTTCAGTACTAGTAAATGGATCACCTACTTCAGAGTTTTCCACCATGAAAGGCCTTAGGCAAGGTGACTTACTTTCACCTTTCCTTTTTAACATAGTAGCAAAGGGCCTTAATATACTCATGGAAAGAGCAAAAGAAGAGGGTTTGATCAAAGGAGTCACATTAGGGCCAAATGAGTTGAAATTATCACACTTGCAATTTGCTGATGATACTATTATATTTTGTGAAGCTGAATGGGAGGAAATTGGTGCTATGAAAATGATTTTAAGATGCTTTGAGGTGATGTCAGGACTCAAAATAAATTTTCATAAAAGCAAAGTGTGTGGGGGTGGGTATTTAGGATGACCTAGTGAAGGTCTTTGCAAAGAAACTTAACTGCCTCAGTCAAAAGCTGCCAATGAACTATTTGGGACTACCATGTTCATGGAAACCAGTGGTGGATAAGTTCAAGAGCAAGCTAGCTTCATAGAAGAGAAGGTATCTGTCTTTTGCAGGAAGATTAACACTGATAAAGTCTGTTTTGACAAGCTTGCCAGTCTATTTCCTATCCATCTTCAAGCTTCCAGTGGGTATTGCAAAATCACTAGACAGAATTCAAGCTAATTTTCTTTGGAGAGGTTCTGAAATTCGGAAAAAAAATGCACCTAGTTAGCTGGAAGGAGATTTGTCTAAGCAAAAATTAAGGTGGGCTAGGTGTGAGAAATCTAAGTCAGGTTAATGAGTACCTTCTAATTAAGTGATGGTGGAGATATGGCAAAGAGGATTCAGTTTTGAGGAAACAAGTGGTATGCAGTAAGTATGGAGGTTTAGGTGGCAGATGGAGCCCATTTTCAGGAGAGTCACTGTCCATGTCTAATTTGTGGTAGGGTATACTATCAGTGGCTGCAAAAAATCCTGACTTGCGAGATTTCTTTTTGCAAAATTTTACGGTAATTGTTGGAAATGGTAGAAGAGTGCGGTTCTAGATTGATAGGTGGATTAATAATCAAAGTCTGAGTGAGGTATTTCCCAGATTATTTGCCTTGTCAGTTGAAAAGGATGGCACTTTGTTTAAGTTTTTTCATAGCAGAGGAGCGGGTGCAAACTGGAATATTGCCTTTAGAAGGCCTCTTCTTGCTTGGGAGGAAGAGGAAATGTTGCAACTTAATGATTTGTTACAGAGTGCTCCTAGACTAAATGAAGGGATTGAAGACTATTGCTCATGGTTAGCGCATCCCTCTAGAGTCTTTAATGTGGCATCAATCTGGAAGTGGGTAGTAGCATGTAAAGGGCCAACTATCACAGTCACTAAAAGCATTTGGAATAATTTAGCCCCTCACAAAGTACAGCTTCTGAGCTGGTTGGCTTGGAGAGGTAGGATTAAGTCCTTTGAGTTTGTACAAAGGATTGGAGTATTAAAGTCTAATGTTAGTGCACTGTGTGTGTTTTGTAAATCTGAGGTGGAGTCTTTAAACCATGTCCTTCTTCACTGTCCTAAGATTTGGAGAATATAGGCCAGTATTGTGAGTTGGTGGAACCTGAGTTAGGCTATTCCTGGTTCAGTGGAGGCAGTACTTCACTGCTAGTCAGGTCCAAAAATGAAGAAAAAGGTAAAGGAGATCTGGAAGATGATACCATTGGTAGTAATGTGGTTAGTGTGGAAACTCAGGAATGAGTGCATATTTAATGAAGCATAACCAGCTTTGAATGATTTGGCTGATCTGGTAAAAATTAGAGCTGCTATGTGGGCTGTTTTATCCTTGAAAGAGTTTAAATAGTTGGTGCACGATGTGTTATATAATCTGAAGCAAGTCTGCTACTGTGTGTAGAAATTGGGACATGAGGATGTTGAATTACTGCTAAGTATGCTAGTACTAGTTTTGATGCCTATTGGCGTAGACATTGGGTAGACAATGGGACACAAGGAAATTGAATTGTTGATCTAGTGTTGGTGTTGGTCTGCAATGCTGGTGGTTTTTTTGCTGAATCAGATGCTCTGGTGCTGGTGTTGATGCTTGCTATGCTGGTGGTTTTTTTTTTTTTTTTTTTTTTGTTGTTTTGTTTTGGTGAGTTTTTGTATCAGATATGGCGATTGAATGAGTGGCCTCAAGTCTGGTGGCTTGCAACTGATGCTTGGTTAGGTGTAGAGCGGTAATATGGGCTTTTAATGGCTCCTCAGTCTATAAATGGTGTAAATCCCTTCTGGGACCTAAATCAGATGCTTTGCTCAGCAAAGCTTCTGGTTATTATCTTTAGCTGATTGGCTCAGAGATTGGATGCTGCTATATTCTGTGTTGTTGGTGTTATGTGATGCTTTGTTGAAATATGATGATGTTGTTGCTGTTTTGTGGTAAAGGATTGTGTCTAAGGTTAGCTTTTTGTTTATAAGGTTGATGGCTGGGTGAGACTTGGGATGAGATGATGTTTTGGGCAGAAAGAACTTAGGTGTACTGATGTATAAGGTAGAGGTGCCGCTGATATGAGCTGCTGATGTATTGGTGCTCTTGTTCTGTTTTTTTGTTCTTTCTTTTGTTGGCTGCTTTGATTGGTTTCTCACCAATCTAGGTCAAGTGCTACCAAATGATTTTGCTTCCTTTGCAGTACCAACCTAGTTGGGATTGTTGAGATTAGCTATGATGTTAAGTGCACTTTCCTGCTCTGTTGATGTATTTTTACATGTATATTGTTTTTTTCATGAAGAAAACTTTATTTTTGCCGATAAAAAAAAAAAAGAAAAAGAATGAATTATTCTTTAACAACCACACATTTCTGAAAACTTATTCAACTACTTACATCATATTTATTGAACTACTTACATCATTTTATTTTATTTTTTAAAAGAAAAGTAGACAATTTCAACAGGCACCTGATCATATAATATCATTTTTTGAATAAATTATAGATAAATCATAAATCATATATATTGTTGTAGTCCAAGTGTTTTTGCGCCATGCTAAGAGTTGAGAGTCAAAATGAGACATCCAAGAATTATCTCATTGTGGCTGTTTGATGCTTCTATTGACACTCATAAATATTTGCATGTGAAAAGTGGGTGTAATGAGAAAAATATTGGGTGTAAAATTATTGAAGTGGCCTGTTTCCATTGCATCCTATTTTTGTTTTATTTCAATATTAAAATCATTCCGTTAAATCTAGCTGAAAATGTTGTCACATTAGGCCCAATAATATATGATAGAGGGAGAGAGTATTTTATACAACAAGTATTTCACATCATTTTAGCTCCAAATACTACAACAAATTAAAGTTTTAAAGACAAAAATTTAAGAAAATATTTTTATTGCTAAAAATGTCATTATTGCAATTTAAGCTACAAAATTAGATATTTAGTGATGAATTACTATATTTTTTGGACCAAAATTTTAGTCTCAATAAAAAAAAAGGTCCTTTTGGGTAAATTACAGTTTGCACTCGTGCATTTTGCACCAAATCCCACTTTGGTCCCTACACAAAAAATTGTGACAGTCAACTCCCTACGCTTTTGGTCAAGTATCAATGTTCCCTTTTTATTATTTCACCATATAAGTCTTTAATAGAAGTCAGTAATATGGGCAAAAGAGATAAATCACCCCCATTTCCTGCGTGTACATATTTTATGCCAAAATTTACATCAAACTATCACTATATTTGGCTAAAACAAAACATATATTGCAAATGATTAAGGAGATGAACTAGGATTTTGCAGAAATTGGAATCACAAAACTCTGTTTGCTACAGTAACACAATCTTCATTCTATTCCTCTTCCTTTCTCTTCGATTTCTCTGCTGCCTTTTTTTTCTTTATTTAAAAGCTTTGTTTTCTCGCATCTTAATCTGTATTTTCAGCATATGAACATATATATATATATATTGTATTATATAACTTTCACATACTTATCACGTGGGACAATGTATGTATTGGTAGGAAATGTGAATGATTTTTCCTCTATTGCTCTCATTTCGTAGTCACATAGTTGTCACATGATTAAATTTTGTTAAATTCTTAAACAATGGACTAAGAGCAATGATGGAACCAAGATTCAAAAAAAAATCAAGGGAAGGGAAATATATATGTAACTTCTCATTTTTTTTTAAATTATCTTACTATTATTAGTATAATATACATAATTTTTACAATTTTTGGGGATGCAACCACCCCCGTACCCCTTGGATCCATCCATCAGTAAGAGAATGAAGATATTGATACTTGACTAGAAGTATAAAGGGTTGACTGTCACGATTTTATATGTAGAGACCAAATTGAGATTTGGTGTACAATGTAAGGGTGTAAAATATAATTTATCCTATTTTTAATTTGAACAAAATGATGAAATTATAAAGAACTAGTCATTTTCTTTCTTTAAGAATATTGCTCATGCTCCTGCCATTTTTATCTATGTGAATCAAGTAAGCAAATAGAAAAATAGAGTTCTAGAATTAAATTGACACAATAATACTGTAAATAAGGGAAATGACCTTATTGATTGTTATTTTTTTATTAGGAAATTAAAATTAAACACACAAAAAAAAAAAAAAAAAAAAACACCCCTAAAGTTTGACCCTTATAATAAAATACATCTTGAATTTTTAATTTTGTCAATTTAAACCCTAAATTTTTTATTTGGTTTCAATATAAACCATTTGCTTATTTTCGTTGGGTAAAATCAACCAAAAAATGATATTTTAGTCATTAAATCCAATGAAAAAAGGTATTTTAGAAATTTTATATACATACATTGAATTTAATGACTAAAATATTATTTTTCCGTTGGTTTCATTTAACAAAATAAGGCAAATGGTTTAGATTGAAAATAAATCAAAATATTAGGGTTTAAATTGATAAAATTAAAAAAATTAGGATTTATTTTGTCAAATGGCTCAAACTTTGGGATTTAAAAAAAAAAAAAAAAAAACCTGTATATCCAATCCTAATTCGACTTATTTATTCGTAATTTATGTGAAACGGGTTTTTCTTTTTATTTTTTATTAGATACACGTGAAATGGACTTGAAGGTGGTTTATTTTTTAATTTCTAATTTTAGCTTGATTGAGTTAGATTATTAAAATTTTCATTTCAAACATGTACATATCATCTATTATAATAATTCACCCAAAAAATCATCTATTATATTATTGCGCCTAATGTGACAATATATTCAAGGCCTCCAAATAAAAATCAAAATACAATTAAAAAAATATCTCATCATGTATTAAATAACAAGCTTGGATATCATATCATATACGATATAAAAATTAAAAGTAGTGTTTCTTTTAAGTTTTTTCTCTCTCTCTCTTACATGGCTCCTACATCACACTATGGAGTCTTAAACATTTAAAATACAATATCATTAACAATATTAAAAGTGGCTGCTATATATTCACTTATTTATTACCAATTTGAAGTTCTGTATTTATATAAAATTGTAATATAAAATAGCTAATAACAAATATATCTAGCAATTATCTTCCAACAAATCAATACATAAGTTGCAATTCTTTAAAAGGAAGGTGACAAAAGATTTCGGAATTAGAATTTATTCACAACAATGTCCATGTAGTTTATCTCTTGTATCAATCTAGACATTATACTTTTAGTTTCATCAATTTGTTCTTTTGAATTTTCATATTGATTCATCAAATTGATAATATTTTTTAGAAATTGAATAGAAATTAAAGAACGAAACAATCTATTAACTCTCCTCAAAGTGATTGAGGAGTTTGACATCATATTTAAAATGGTGTACTCTCTTTTGAGCAGATCATTTTACTATTAATTTCTATCTAATTTCTTGACTAATATTTTTAATTAAACTAAATTGACACAATATGAGAAATTAAGAGAGCAAAATTCATACAATTAAAATGACAAAGACTGAATTAATACATGAGGCAAATTACAAAGATCATAGGTCTAATTTGCCTAAAAACTTATACTAGATGATAGGAATAGATAGTTGAAATAGTCCATCATATTAGATAGCGAGAGAGAGAGAGAGAGAGAGAGAAGTCAATAGAAGCGACTAATAAAAGAAATTAGAAATGGGTGCAGTTGTTGAAGAACAGTTCATGGTTCATTCTCGAAAGATGAACGGGGAAAACAGTCCCCATTGAAGACTTGGTATTGTCAAAATGTAATGACAAATTCAAATAATCTGATCTATCTATATCTATAAATACACAGCCTCTTTACGATGCTAGACATCCATCACACTCCTCTCAAGCAATTGCAATTAGGCATAGAAATTCCAATTTGCTTCAATTAAAAATGGCAACTCACTTTTTCCTTGTAACCATAGCCATCATGGCCTTGGCCTCTACACTTGCCTCTGCTTCAGACCCAAGTCCTCTACAAGACTTTTGTGTTGCTGTTAATGACTCCAAATCTGCTGGTATACTATATGTGCTCATCTCTATCTCTCAACTTTGGTGTCATTTTGGTTATAGACATTTTAATTGTGTCAATTTTGTTTTCAAAGTATTAAATGTATATTCAAGTTGTCTCACTAGATGACATCGCCGGTACTTGTTTGGTTCCTAAAATATACAAAATGTTTCATTTTGACCCCTAATATTTTAATTTGATCAGTTTTATTAAGATTTGGTTTTCATTTTCTTAGATGTCATCTTGTAATTGAAAGTTTATTAGCCTGTATAACATTTTCTTTCTTTCACCCAACACTTACTGAAGACATCTCCAATTTCCTTTTCATGCAGTTTTCGTGAATGGCAAATTTTGTAACGACCCAAAGCTCGCCAAAGCTGATGACTTCTTCTTTTCTGGCCTCCTTAATCCCCGAAATACATCAAATCCAGTTGGATCGACTGTCACTCCAGTAAATGTTATGCAAATCCCAGGCCTCAACACTCTCGGCATCTCATTAGCTCGCATCGACTTTGCACCTTATGGTCTTAACCCACCCCACACACACCCTCGAGGAACTGAGATCCTCGTGGTCTTGGAGGGTACCCTCTATGTCGGTTTCATAACCTCCAATCCGGAAAATCGTATTTTCACCAAGGTCTTGTACCCAGGAGATGTTTTCGTGTTCCCAGAGGGTCTTATTCACTTCCAGTTTAACGAAGGAAAGACCAATGCAGCGGCTATTTCTGGTCTAAGCAGCCAAAACCCTGGTGTTATTACCATTGCCAATGCGGTGTTTGGGTCGAATCCAAAGATTTCTGATGATGTTCTTGCCAAGGCATTCCAAGTAGACAAGAAGGTGGTGGACTATCTTCAAGCTCAGTTTTGGTGGCCCAACAACTAAAGAAATAAATGGAGAATAGAATCCATGAATCTATTATTTGTTAGACTTTAAACATATATTATTTAATATCGCATGAATAAGTTGTTGGTTAGGGATGATTTCCTCACAACTTTTTTCCCTATGATTTTATAATAATGAAGTTTTTAAATAGTTCTCTCTCTTATATAATGATGACACTCTTTTGATGTTTTTCCAGTTTCCCATATTGAATAGTTAGGAGATAAAGTGGGTGTTTGGAGTTACTTATAAGCTGTTTTTTTAAAACTTTTAACTTATGAGTGTTTGGTGTGACTTATGGGATCAACTTATGGCTTAACGCAACTTATTTTGGCCCCAAATAAGTTGTTTATTTAGAAGCACCGAAAAGAGTGCTTCTCGGCTTATAGATTATGCGGCAAGCTGTGCTAATGGGTGAAATTATTTAAATATTCATTGGGTTTTGCAAGAATTACAACTATGTCACTATAAAAATACTCCAACCTTTCATTTCACTGCGTCTCCCTCATGACTCTCCCTCTTCGTGTGTAAAAAATTTATGGAAAAAAGTTTTGAAATGAAATTTTGAAAAAAAAAATTAATTATATCAACTTGTGAATTCAATATTCAAATAAAATAAAATAAATTGAGATAATGGAAAAATTTACCAAATTAAATATTAAATATATCAACTTCCATTAATAAAATAACTTTTTCAAAATTTAAAGTGAAGAAAATAACAAAATTATAATTTTTATGTTTATAAGGACAAAAATGACAATTACATAGTAAAAAACTATTTTACAACTTATTTACTAAATACTACTCTGCCGCTTAAATCCATAATTTCACAGCTACAACAAACAGGTTACCACCGTATGTTTACAGTTATAATCTGTTAAGTTACAATCTATAATCACTTTCTCACAGTTTTACCAAACGGGACTAATAAACAATTGTATTTTTAATGGTTGACATGAATGTAACCTATAGCTCACTAGAAACTCGATATACTCTTAATATTTCAAAAGTGTTAAAAATTTATATGACTTTTAAAGTCAATTTAAAATAATCTTACTCTATTATTCACGATGATAATTATATGTCACCTAAGAGTGTCACCAAACTTTTAAAATATAACGAGTCTCAAATATAAATAACATTTATTGCATACATAAATATAAATGTGGAATAAATGCAGTGATAAATAATATTTCTCATTCATTAACCATCACTTGACCAATTAGATTTATGAATATTATTATTACCTCTCATAATATATACCTACATTTTAATGAAAAGTATATAAAGAATTCTTTTCTTTTTTTTTTTCCTGAGTCAAATAAAGTTCTTAAATAATTCAATTAAAAAAAAAACATTCATTGAAACTTAAAAAATCATATTTATAATTATACATACCATTTTTGAGTTTGAATCAACCCAAGAGGCCACTATAGATTTGCCAGGTCATTAACTTAAAGGCTCTATATACCCAATTATCCAAATAAAAAGAGAAAAGACCTTGTGGATTCAGTTCCCCTTCCATTGTTCGAAAAAAGAAAAAGAAATTAAACAAATATTTATTATTTAACACTTAATGAGAGAAAAATAAAAACATCTCTTTGGGATATGTTCAATGACGAGAATTTTGTATCCAAAAGGTTAGTTTCGTTTATAGACATTCGCGAGCAAATATTTTTGTCTCCCATTTCATCATTGTATGTTCGTCGCTAAAAACCACCATGAGGAAAATGCATTTCATCACCTATGAATTATTTTAGTGTTGAAACTTTTCGTTGCCCATTGGAGAGCATTTTATTTGCAAAAACTTCAATTTTTTCACTAAAGAAAAGCCTAGTATTATATATCGAATTTTTGTTGAAAAACAATTGTCACAAATTTTGAACATTGTCGAGGAAATAATTGTCACAATTTGTATGACGTCACTTTTCGTGTCTATAAGATAGTCAATAGTGAAGAAAATATATTTCGTTACAAAAATTAGTATAGGTGACTACAAATTGTATAAGTGAGGGCTTTTTTGGGGTACTAAAAATTGATTATTAGTGTAGAAAATATATTTTGTCACGATAAGGTGTATAACTTATGAAATTTTTCATCACCAAACATTTGCATAAGCAAGGAAATATGAATTTTGTCGCAATACGTGGTATAACTTGACAAAGTTGTTCATCTGTAATAGCTGGTAGGAATATTAAAAAAAATTATATTAAAATGTATAAGCGATGATAAGTTTTGTCACAAAAAATTTATTTGTTAGCAAGGAATACTCAATTGGTCACAATAAAAAAGTATAGGCGATGAAACATTTTATCACATAACCTGCTTTTCCTGAACAATATATATTTTATATTTCAATTTAAATTATTTTTCATAGATATTGCTGTTGAATATACAAACCTGAAAAATCTATTACCAATCCACTAACTATTACAAAAAATTCCATAAAGGTATCCACAAAACAATTCATATTATAAACCAAAACATATCCATCAAACAAATTTCATAATCCATCAAGTATAAGACAAAATATCACAACTAATTCCAACATCAACAAAGTATCAGTCCACAAAAATCAACAAAATCAACACTTCCTCTTGCTTTGCAGGCATGCTACCAAACATCATCAAATACCAATTTGGTGACAAGACAAAACACATCACAACCAATCCAAACATCAACAAAGTATATTTCACAAAAAACAACAAAATGTTTGGACTAACGAATAGCAAATAAAAAACCCCAATGTCATTACAATTGTTGATGCGATGTAATTGAGGTCAACTAAGGTCATCGTGGTCTTGGAATGTATTCTCTACATCAGTTTTGTGACCTCCAACACTAACAATTGTCTTTTCACAAAGGTCCTGTACCCATAAGATATTTTTGTGTTCCCATAAGGTCTCATTCACTTTATATTTTGAAAAATCTCAAAATCCCCGATATATTGATTTGTGATTATGTGTCAATTTTAAGTAGTAAATAACAATTCCAATCAAATAATAAAAGACAAATCAATACAACGATTTAACGTGGAAAAATCACAATTGGAGCGCCTTTAATTGTGATAAAAAAAAAAAAAAGCCACGGATAAAAGCCACAAAACAATCCACTAAGAAGACAAAAAGGAATTACACAAGTGTACCCTCAATTACCTAGTGAATCCATGTCCGAATTAAACCGACTCCTATATGCCTCTTCCACCACTGTCTTCACCTTGGAATTGTCCTGCCCAACGTTGAATCCATAACGCTGACACCGAATCCACGACGATGAGCCACTTTGGAATCCACCATAGCTTCAAGCTCAAATTCCACGGAATCCACCAAAAAACAACTCTCTCTTTTGTGAATAAAAAAAAAAAAAAAAACAAACCCCTTTAAAATAATCCACTCAATTCATGATATAAACTTTCACAGATATCAAAGGAAAGAAGCAAAAAAGTTTTAGATGAAAACCCTAATACCCAAGAAGAAGATCTGGAAGCCGTACCCTAGAAACTAAATTATATGCAGATTTATAGAAAATATAATCACGATCTCTGCTCGAGTGTAGGAACGGCTGCTGAGCGGTCTGACTAAAACGCGTGTTTCAGAACAAGGATCTACGCTCGAGTGCAAGAGAGGCTGCTTAATCGTAAAAATACAACTCGCAGTACTTTTGCAGGCAAGTGAAACTTCTGAAAGGATTGCATTTTCGCTTGAGCGCACAATCGACCGTTCAAGCTGTCAAACAACTTCGACTGCAATTTGCTCAATCCCCGACATAGTCAGTGAAGTGGTAAACATGATAGGATTAAAATCATAAACTCCTCTGCATAGGTACAATTCGGGTTGGATTCACATCTAAATACTCATAGCCTCACTAAACAAAAAGTTTGAATAAAATTACAACTGAAAGGAGTTTTGTCAAACAGGATTACCAATTACAAAAACCTAACAAATTTAATAATGGAAAGACTAATGCAGTAGCTCTTGCTGCCTTAAGTAGCCAAAACATCTGGTGTCATTGCAGTTGCTAATGCGGTGTTTGGCTTGAATCCAATGATTTTTGTTGATGTTCTTGCCAAGGCATTCCAAGTGGACAAGAAGGTGGTAGATTATCTTTAAGTTCAATTCTAGGCAGGCAAAAAAGTGGTAAACTATCTTCAAGCTCAATTCTGGTGGCCTAACAACTAGAGAAATAAACAATAGAGAACCCATGTATCTATTATTTGTTGAACTTTAAACAAATATATGATGCAATTAGCATAAATAAGTGGGTTTGTTGCGGATGATTTCATTAAAATTGTTTTCCTATGATTTTATAATAATGAGTTCATTAAATAGTACTTTCTCTCTCTCTCTCTCTGTCTCTCTGTGATACCCCTGTTCTGTATTGTGCTAAACTGGTCCTTAATTTGTTTATGGTTATGTGTTTAGCATGATTTTGTGTGCCATTATGTGATAATATGTGATTTTGAATTCATATCTGTTCGCCGTAGGAATATCTGTTTGAATAGTCCCATTCGGGAATTAAATTGAGGGCCTTATCGGCTACAGAACCCGAAATTGATTACACCATGGCAATTGGCATAATTTTTAGAGCCTACGGTGAAATTTAATTGGAAATTGATTCTGGTCAATTTAAACTGATTAAATTGATGAATTAGAGCCCAATTACTTTATTATTATTATATTGATTTAGTGGGGCTTGTTGTGCATTAGCACTCACTTCCCTTTTGCTCTATTCAACTCAAAACATCTGAGATATACATTGGAGGGAGAAGAGAGGGTCAGCTAGAGAGAGGGGGGGTGAGGGAAATTGGGATTTTGGCCTCAAAGCTTGATAATTTGAAGATCAACTCAAGAATTGACTAGATGTAGGAAGATTAAAGCCTTTTGGTGAGTGATTCATGCATTTCTTTAACTATCATCTTGTGAATTGAAGTCTAATGGATGGTCAAGAGCATGAATTAGTATGTATGTAAGAGGTTTGAGTCAAACATGTTGAATCTAAGGTCAATTAAGGCATGCATGCATGAAATTGCCATGATCCTCCATGTTTAAGCTTAATGTGTGCAATCTATGTTGAATCTTGTTTGAAATCCATGTGTATGACCACCTCTTCACTAAATAAGTTGTGAATGATATATATTTCTTGCATGCAAGAGTAGATCATGAAAGAGTAAGCTTTGCATGTTTAAATTTGAGCATGTTGGTGATGGGTTGACACATTTTGGGACATGCATGTAGACAAATCAAGAAATTGAGCTTCCTAATGTTGTAATTTGGGGTCTATGGCATGTTAGCATATGTATATGTGAGATTGGAGCCAAAATATGCAAGAAATGGGGATGAAACATCGAAATTGAACTCAAGAACAAAATCTGGGAAACCCAGAATTCTGGTGCCCGCTCGAGCGGGGTAATGGCCGCTTGAGCGGAGAAATCGAGCTCCCAGCATATTTTCTGCAGACATGATGCCCGCCGAAGTTGGAAGTTGACGCCGAGCGGGAGCTATGTCATGAAGTCCGCTCGGCGGAAGAATGCACGCCGAAGGGATTGAAGGCAACCAAGATTAAGAGCCTAAGGGTCCACTCGAGCGGGGACCCTATTTTCTGAAATTCTGTTTTTGCCCTTTTTATGTTTCGTTTTCCGTTCTCTTTCACTTGCAAACACTCTTAGGCATACGTTAAACATTGTGAATGATTTATAGAGATAAGAATGAAGCCTAAAGAGGAAAATGTGAATTTTGAACGGATTGAATGGTTAATGACCCTTTTATGTTCATGGCATGTGTAAGGTCGAGTTCCAGGGCAAACCAATCAACTGATCACTGTGAGTAATATCTTGACAAGATATTTATAGCATGTCATTGTTCAATTGTTACTTCTGTGTAAGTTTTGCAATTCAATGAATAATTGGGCCAAAGGCCGATGGAATTGAATGATTGGGCCAAAGGCCGATGGAATTGAATAATTGGGCCAAAGGCCGATGGAAATGAATAATTGGGCCAAAGGCTGATGGAAATGAATAATTGGGCCAAAGGCCGATGGAAATAAATGATTGGGCCAAAGGCCGATTGACATGAATGATTGGGCCGAAGGCCGTTTGTTAAACTGTTCCAATAATTGCTTATGTACTTGTTTACTTGATATTATTTACTGGGCATTCGCTCACGCTCATTCATGTAATTGTAGGTGAGCCAAGTGAGGTCCAACCCCAGCCCCAATGAAGTCAGCCAGGAACAGCAGGAATTTTGGGAGAGTCAGCCTTGCGTCTCACGCACGAGACCCAACCTTGCCCTTTTGTTACGTATTCATATTCTATCTTGTTGGCAAGGATCTTGTGTATATTTGTTTATAGTTTCCATGGGTTGACTCAATCTAGATGATCCTGTCTGTAAAGAAGTTTATGCTACTGCACTTTTGATGTGGGTTATTAACGTATATGGGTATGGTTTGTTTTGGTGTGCATGTAAGCACATCTCTATGTACAAAGTTTTGAACTTTTACTTCCGTTTGGCCCCTTTACTCTGATGAGTTATGTCTGATTTGTATGGAGGCCGTAGGTAATCTCAGGATTACTGGCCGGTCATGTCCTTAACCCTTGGGGGCGGGTTCGGGTCATGACACTCTCCCTCTCTCCTTATATAATGATGGCACTCTCTTGATCTTTCTCTAGGTTCTTATATCAATAACTAGGAGATCGACGACAATGGACCATCAAACTTTTGGTTATTGCAATATTCGTTAAACTCTCCATGTGGATGATATTAGAATTCAAGAACCGAGCAGAATATTAAAAAGAGATGCTCTCACTAGTTTTTTTGTTAGTTAATATTAGCTAAAAATAAATACAACAAGATAGCAAAATTCTTCCATTGAGGTATTTTAGCTCGTCTCCACATGTTTTTGAGTCTACAATAGGTTAGCTATTTGCCTAGTTATTTTACTTTCTCCAACTTTTGGCAGGTCAAAAATCACTAGCTAAAATTTTTTTAAAAATGATTCACTCTTCAATCTCCTTCTCCTTATCTAGTCCATTTTCATCTTTTCTTAAAGAATGCTTACTAAAAAGTAATAATGATCTTGAAGGAAATTCTTTCTCCTCACCCAGTCATATTTCAGAATCAATTCAAACTTCCCCCTCAAAGGAAATTCTTCAAGAGGCTCTTGAAACACTCCAGGTAGGGAAAACTCTGGGATTGACTACAAGGGCTAGGAATCTGAGGTTGTCAAGAAATTCATACACATGCAGGAGCAAGATAAAGTGAGAATGGCTGGAGGAACTAGTGTTGTGGAATAACCAGCTTCCTGATGGGTGCAACCTGGTGTATATCTGTTACACATGAAGATTCTAAGCTGGAATGTTAGAGGTTTAGGAAGGCCTGAAAAGAGGAGAAAAATCAGAAAGATTTGTATGATAGGGCAGTAGACATGGCTTTGCTTCAAGAGACAAGGCAATCAGGTATTACAAACTTGCTGGTAAAATGTATTTGGCCTAGAGACAAGTTGGATTACATGACTGTAGATGTGTAGACACCCCATTTTTGACGGTCCTCAAGACTTGGACATCACCGTTTGAACACTCGGTGATTATCCATGTTTGTGTTCGTCTCGAGTTCCCGAAGGCCTTGGTAGCGCGCCTCGCCTCAGGACCTCTTGACTCAACTGCTTCGTGTTCGGTTTTGGCACCAAACACCTATGTTTTTGCCTTGAAGGGCAGGGAATGGCTTTTTGGCCATCCTCACACCTCATCGGCCCTCCCCTATCATCACCGGCTGCACATGTTTGCCACCGGCCATTGTTTCTTAAAAATAATGGCCGGTCGGCATTATAGAACCGACCGCACTTTATTGTGCCGATGACTCTTCCCGAGACCTTTTCTTGAGGCGGGGTTTGAACCTTTTGAACCCCCTGTTTTAGCTTCTTGAGGAAGCTTGAACCTTTTGACCCCCCTTGGTTTAACTTCTCCAAGAAGCTTGAACCTTTTTGAACCCTTGGTTCTAGCTTGAACCACTTGACCCTTTTTAGCTTCTCCAAGAAGCTTGAACCCTTTTAGCTTCTTGGAGAAGCTTGCACCTTTCTAGCTTCCAAGAGAAGCTTGCACCTTGTTGGCTTCTCTTAGAAGCTTTGAGCCATTGCCTTGTCTATATAAAGGGGGCTTCTCCTTCCATTCAAGGGGTTAGAAAAACTGATATATGTAGAATATATATCACACTCTCTCTCTATATCTCTCTCTCTCTCTCTACATTTGTATGTGTTAGAGTGCTCCAAAGTGAGTGATTCTTGGCCCCTTTTCACACCACCTCTCAACCACACCTCTCCATCATCCATATAAGCTTCTTGGAGGCCATTTTCAGAGGCTAAGGAACTGGTTTTTGGGACCAAAGGTTGCTGTCCACGTTGGTCTACAAGGGTAAGCATCCATTTCCCTTAAACTTGCATTTTTTAGCTTCATTATTTAGCCCTATTTACAAGTATTTTTGGGCTTCGATGTAAACTGTAAAGAGGCTTGTTTTGAGCCCTTATTCAACATTGAAGAAGGGCTCAACCTTGTTTGGGACCCCCATGTATGACTTGCTTCATTACCCCTCTTTGATCCCTTTTTTTTGCATGTCTTTTTAGCCTACCATGCTTCTGTTTTTGGGTCTTTGACAGGCCTGAAAAGGGTCTTAGTTTGACCCCCTCTACATGTCTCATGAAGGGTATTTGGCTTTTTGGTGCATCCTTTTGGTACTTCATGTTATACCCCTTTGTGGGCCTTAATCTTGCATTGCATTTTGAGCATGTGTGTATACTGTTTTGGGACTTTTCATCTACTGTAAATGTTCATATTTTTGGTCCCTCTTCAGTGTTGTAGAAGGACATTTTTCTGTTTGAGCATTGCATCTATCACTTGCCTCATTGCCTCCCTTGAGGAGCCATTTTTGCATGCCATGTTAGTCCCACTTGTGCTTACTGTCTTGCCATGCTTTGTACTATGAACATGCTTATTTTGGGGCTGTCTAGCTTCTGTCTTTATACTTCATGTTCATATCTTGCATATTTGATATAGCCATAAGCCATTTCATGTACCTAGTTTTGCATTTCGGGAGCGATTCCATGTATTTGGTTCCATTTCGCCATGTTTCGGGGCTGTTTTGCCCCTCATTTTGCTGCTGAAATTTGCATGTTTTGTATGCCATATTCCATGTTATGCCATGTCTCATTAGAGTACCATTTTTCGTCAGAGCGCTGCCCTCGCTTATGTGTCTGCAGTGCACGCATTCCGAGGCATCTCATTTTCATCTAACGGCTTCTTATGTGGGTGTGGCTGAGGCTCTCCCATGTTAGTGTAAGTCCATATTGCATTGCGTATGCCATTTCCTCGGTTTGCGTGCCCGTATGCACGCATTTTGAGGCATTTCATTTTCATCTCATAGCCGCTGATTTTGGCATGCTTGCGAGTTATCCATGTTAATTTAAGTCCATCGTTGCATGTTGTTGCATGCCATGTTTGTTTATATGTTTAGGTTGCGAGCCTAGCATACATTGCTCATTTGCATGTTCATGTTGCATACTTAGCCGCCATGCCTAGGTTGCATTTCATTGAGCATGCATCCCTTGCCTCTTGACCAATCATGATAGGGGTTGGGGCCCTTTGATTTGTTTTGTGCTTGCATTCCATTTGATATCAAAGTTGCTAACTTGGCTTTCGGGCCATCATGCATTGAAATGCGTGATTGATGGCCCGGGTCGAAAGCCATGCTCCTTGAGTCCATTACATGATAGGGAGTGTGTCCATGCATACATTTGCCTAGAAATTCTATGCCTTGCCTCGCTAGTCTCTTCTGTCGTCAAAACCGTCTTCAGAGAATTTTGTGCGACCGGCAAGATAGAGTGCCAATCGGCAATGTATTTATTGCCGATAGCTTCATTTCGGCCGGTGGACTTTATACACGGCGGTGGACATTCTATCCAAATTGATGATCCTTAGGATTCGTGGAGCCTTCGGGACTTTTGCAATTTTCCGAGAAGGTGATGAAGAAACAGAGGCAACAGTGGCATGGTGCGGATTTCTGGGCAAGTCGGACTGAAGCATACATCATTCGCGCATCCCGAGGCGGAGGCTGTGGCCATCTCTTCTTTGCATTTAATTTAATCAGATTAGAAGTTTTGTAATAAGTAATTTAATATTATTTTGGACTGTATATTCTTTTGGGTCCCTCCGTGTGAGGGCATATTTGTAATAAGTGTGGGTGAGTGTGTGTATGTCTTCCAACCCCACTTCTTTCTTCTCTTTTATTTACCTGTTTATGATGGTAGATTAGGGCATATTTAAATTAGCATACAGTATGATAGCATGTGTGCATCCATACATTTGTCTAACATGCACTGGGCTCGGTACATCATACAAACTGCATTGTATTTCAATTTCCAAATTGAATACTTGTTACTTGTAACATTTCACATGCCATCTTAGGATAACCGAGCCTACTCTAACTGCACCTCTGTATGTGTTGCATTAGCCACTTAACATGAACTAGGATCATGCACATGATTACTAACTAGTTTCTGTTTTGGCTTGGAGTACTAGGTGAGCTTTTATGCTTTAGCATATCACATGTGTGTGAATGTTGCCATGACAGTATGCTTACCATACGGCTAAGTGCTTATGTGAGATAAACTGTCTGAATGCCTGTGGGTGGAGGTTGGATTGCTTGAGTTGGGAAGACTCATTGAAATCCGTGTTTTAGCCTACTTGCGAGTAGCAAATTCCAAATCATTTTTCAAAACGAACGGATATGCAATGTTTATTTCCAAGTTAGGCAATCTAGTCTATACTTGTTTGCCGTGCGCATAACATAGTAATTCTAGGCTAATAATTGGAATAAGAACACATAATGTTTTCAAAAACGGATATCACGGTTAGTAGAAATTTGGTCTTCGGACGAGCGAAAAATGCTCATAAATGACCTTCCCGATCGTACCCAAGCTCGAGCCAAGACTACTTTGGTGATGACGGACACGTGGCCTTCGGCACCGAGTCAGGGTTTCCTAAATTTCCCATTTTAAAATATTTAGGTGGCGACTCTGTAATCTGGCAAAGCAGTCCATGTTTGGCATTACTTTTCAAAAAAAAAATCTGTTTTTCTTCAAAACGATTTGCCGGATTTGGACTCTTTGGTTCAGATTTAGAACCGTGACACAATTGAGTCCGAACTGTTAGATGGAAGCCTTCGGGCGCGTCTACAAGATGCTGCAGGTTTGTCTAGTGGATTAATCTGCATCTGGGATCCTGATGTCTTCCATCTCTCAGATTGTTATAGCAGCAGAAACTTTATTCTTTTATCAAGTAAGGTTCACAATTCTTTTGACTATGTTATGGTCAACATCTATGCCCCAAATGATGTAATAAGGAGGAAGGCCTTATGGGTGACCCTATTAAATTTGAAAACAATTTTTGCAAATCTATGGTGTCTGGGTGGAGACTTCAATGAAATTAGGAATGTAGGGGAAAGAATAGGAGTTTCTTGCAGGGATAGAGGCATGCAGGAGTTTAATGACTTCATTGATAATTGCGAGGTGGTAGATGTCCAAATGCTAGGCAGAAAATTCACCTGGTGTAATACTCTTGAAGGAAAAAAGTGGAGTAGAATAGACAGATTTCTTCTTAGTCCTGAATGGTTAGTGAGATATAAACTCAAACTATGGAGTCTCCCAAGAACTATTTCTGACCACTGCCCACTTTTACTCATGGAGGATGGTAGGGACTGGGGGCCAAAACCATTCAAATTTCTGAATGCATGGACCTTACATCCAACTCTGGCTTCCTTGGTAGAGAGTAATTGGGGAGAACTACAGCTGAATGGATCTGCAGGATTCATCCTGAAGAGGAAATTGCAGTCCCTGAAGTTGGCCTTAAAAAAATGGAATCAAGAGTCTTATGGTAATGTTGCTAAAAAATTAGAAGCCTCTGAATCTACTTTGCATGATCTTGATCTAAAAGCTGAATCCAGACCTTTGGATGTAGGTGAATTGATGCTGCAAAGAGAAAAAAGGAATGAAATGTGGTCATTAAGCAGGAAGATGGAATGGGAATGGCTCCAAAAATCTAGGATGGACTGGAATCTGAAAGGGGATAGGAACACCAGGTTTTTTCATGTTATGGCCACTAGTAAACAAACCAGAAACACTATCAACTCCATCACAGTTGGAGATGTGATTCTTGAGGATCCAAATCCAAGAATGAGGTTTGGCTTCACTTTTCAAACCTTTTCAAAGATTATTGGAAAATGAGACCAACCTTGTCAGGTGAATTCAAAAGTATTAGGCTTAGTACCCACTATCATGTGCTTGAAGCAGATTTTTCTAAAGAAGAAGTTTGGGCAGCAGTAAGTGATTGTAATGGGAAGAAAGCCCTAGGACCAGATGGATTTAACCTGATATTTTTTCAAAAATTTTGGAAGGTGCTTAAAGGTGAAGTCCTCAAATTTATGCAAGAGTTTCATGCCAATGGCAGATTAATCCGAGGTTTGAATTGCTCATTCATTACTCTTGTCCCAAAGAAGGAGAAAGCTTTAACACTAAATGAATTTAGACCTATTAGTCTGATTGGTTCCATCTACAAAATTCTATCTAAAGTCCTAACAAAGGAGTTCAACCCCCAAAAAGGGCTCAGGCAAGGTGACCCGTTATCACCATTCCTATTCAATTTGGTTGTTGCAGCATTAAATATTCTTCTCCAGAGAGCTATGGATCTGAGGTTGCTTAAAGGGGTTTCTATTGGGGCCAATGATGAGGTGCAATTGTCTCACCTTCAATTTGTAGACGATTCCTTGTTGTTCTGTGAAGCTGAGCTATCAGAGGTGCTAAACTGGAAAAGAATTCTTAGATGCTTTGAAGTGGCTTCAGGTCTTAAAATCAATTACCACAAAAGTGTGGTTTGTGAGATTGGCATCTCCGGATCTGACCTTGCTGAGTTTGCTTCCCTCTTGAACTGCAAGACCCAAAATTTACCAATCAAGTATCTAGGTCTGCCCTTGGGTGCAAATCCTAGAAGGAAGAAAACTTGGAAACCAATAGTTGATAAGGAAAAACTAAGGCTAGCTAGTTGGAAAAGGAAGCTATTATCTTATGCAGGTAGATTAACCTTGGTGAAAGCAGTGCTATCAAGTATACATGTGTACTACTTATCATTATTTAAGCTATCTGAGGGAATTGCCAAGGAGTTAGACAAAATTCAAGCCTCATTCTTATGGAGAGGGCTAGATTTGAAGTGCAAAATCCATCTAGTGAAATGGTCAGATGTTACTAAGAGCATAAAGCAAGGTGGTTTAGGGGTTAGAAGAATCAGAGATGTGAATGTATGTCTACTCCTAAAATGGTGGTGGAGATTTGCTTTTGAACCAGTGTCACTCTGGTATAAGGTTTTATGCAGTAAATATCGGTTCCTTGGTGGGAAATGGGTTCCAAACCCAAGTTTAAACAATTCATCCTCTTATATCTAGAATGGAATAGTGGCAACAAGTGAACAAAACCAGTCTCTTTCACTATTCTATGCTAGTAACCTCCAGTTAAAGGTGGGCAATGGCTGTCGTATAAGATTCTGGCTTGATTCTTGGTGTGGTCATGTTTGCCTAAATGATGAGTTCCCTCAGCTCTTCAGTTTATCTTTACAAAAGGAAGGTCTGCTAAAGGACTTTGTGGAAGTATCTGGCACAACTAAGAACTGGTCATTCACATTTAGGAGGCCTCTATTTGTTTGGGAAAAGAATGAATTGCTCAAGCTAAATAGCATTGTAGGTTCAGTCCCCTCCTTCTAGCTGGAGTCTCAAGACAGTGCAGTTTGGAGAGCAGCCAAGCTAGGGCAATCTTTTGTGTCTAACCTATACGATCATACCAGCAGTGCCCCTGGAGGTATTGTTAGTTTCAGTCGTCTGGTGTGGATCAAGTTCCTTCCTCCTAAGGTGCAACTCTTTGGTTGACTCGCATGGAAGCACAAGATCAAAACTTCTGTATTCTTGCAGAAGATTGGAGTCTTGGATAGTTCTGCCTCTACATTGTGCGTATTTTGTAAATCTCAGCAGGAATCAATTGAGCATGTTCTAATGCTCTGCCCATTTGTTTGGAGAGCTGGAGAGTCGGTGGTGGGGTGTCTCTTGGGTCGTTTCCTCGACTCGTCCCTCGATCGGCAATGGTGGTCAGGGTACCTTTGTAGGAAAGCTAAACAGCGGATTTGGCGTTCTATTCCTCTGGTATCACTCTGGACAATCTGGAAGCACAGGAATGATTGCTACTTCAATGCGTCTCGTCCAAATTTGCAAGAGCTGATTCTCATTAGGCTTGCTATCTGGCTTAAGGTTGCTTTTAAGGGGCTCCATTTTTCGATTTCAGATTTCCTTTATAACATCGCAGGGGTGAGGCAAGGATTGATATAGTCTTCCAACTGTCAAGGTGTGCAGACTGCAGTTCGTTCCTGTCACGCCCCAATTTTTATTACTCGAAGTATTACCAATTTCATTTACGTAATTCCATTTCAGAGATAACATGTGGAAATAAACTCGTATATTCAACTCGTAGAAGTGAATAACATTGCTCTCATTCGTATGCGAGTAAATACAACATGAGTACACTAAATAAATTGCCCTTGGGCTTACATCATTAAAAGTCAAGAAGAAGGGTATAACCCTTTTACATAAATGGCATTCCGCCAACACAAAAGAGGCCCCGTGGCCAACAAATAAGAAGATCCAAAACCTTGTAGCACATCCTGGCTATCACCTGAAAAAGATTCAACAACGTGGGATGAACATATAGTCCAGTAGAGATCTCAACATGATCCTCAACAATAACAACTTACAGATAGCTATGATCATGAATGTTCTTCTCATACTAGAATAGTAATGTGACAGTTTACACAAAATATACATAAGTATGAACTTTTCTCGAAAACAACCATTTCATTCAACGCTATAAACGGTTCACCTTTCTTTCCTTTTCATTACCCATTTTTCCAAACTTTCATGACTATAACAGTTTTAGAAAAAAACAATTTCACCAAGCCCATTACTCTTCCCCCATTTTCTGTACTTACAACAAAATGACCTTTTTTTTTTTTAAAACATGTTCACAAATACCTCATTTTCCTTCACAATTTCCAAAATCTCAAAATGACATTTTGGTTTGTTCCTAATACATTCATATCAATACATGCATGACTTAAATAAAAAGGGAAATAACAAATCATCAACATGTATATAATCCACAAATGAGGAAGCTCGGCCTTTCAAAACTGTAACCATCACAACCCATAACATACTCAGATACACTGACGATAACAATTAAAACTCTGCTCTATCGGCTATATGCACAGTAAGCTAAGGATATGCCAAAGCGATAAGCAAGATAATAACTCATTTTAAACATTTCATACCTCATAATAAATACACATTTTAGTACTGTATCAATCTCAGACAAAAACACTTCCATATTTCACAAATGATACACATTTTGATGTTGTATCAATATCAAACAAAAACACTTCTATACTTCAATAAGCACACATAATAGTGATGCTAATGGAGTCCATCCCCTATCTCCTCCCAAACAATATCCGGTTTAGAGGTCCATCCCCTATCTTCCCCTAAACCGTGGAGTACATCCCCTATCTCCTCCCACACAACACAATGTATATAAACAATTTCATATACATAATCAATCAATACAACAAAGCATAAATAACAAGTGTAATATATACACATAAACTATTCAATAATGTTTAACCAACACAAGTGCAACACATACATCACAATTCAACACAACAATATCATCCTCCATCGATGACCAAGGACAAAACCTCTAGATGCATGTATTCAGTACACCTAATAAAAGAGACTCAACTCTCAAGCAAACCTTAAACCCAACAACGACACTAATACGATAGGTAAGGATAAAACCCCCAAATGTGTGTATTCGACACTCATGATACAATAGTTCAATTCTCAAATTTTTTTTCCGAGACTCACATAGAGTTAACATTTCATTTACCATTTTCAAGATCAACTTTCATAATTTTCTTAAGTCAACATGTTCCATCACTTATTCCAAAAACACTTTTCCCTTTTCACAAAACCAATTACATTCTCTTCATTTTACAAAATCAATTCCATGGATAATAAGCCATAACCCAACTTGATTCAATACGTTCATTTCAAAATAACCCCAATACCATAATTAGTCCCTTAACTGTTAACACCTTCTACACAACTCATATTAACAATAGAAATTTACCAACATTGTTCAACCATAAACCCTTTTTATTTTACCAAATCAAAATATAATTTAGGGCTTTCTCTTCTTTCAACAATAACATGCTAATTTTACTCTCTAATTAGTCCAAACCACAGTCAATGATAACAAAACCATTCTCAAACAACCAACCCCAGGTTCCCTTCATGATTTTCAAACAAATCCAACATGGATATGATTTTCATGCAATACAAAATTACCACATGTCTATCTATAGACGGAGTATTGAAAAGGAACAAAGAAATCTCTACCTCAAATGGAGAGACCAAATGAAGAAGATGAAGGCCAAAAACCAAAGTGCTCCAAATTACCAAACTTTCAGATTAAAATGAAGCCCTCAACCCACTCTACCTTTCTTACAAAGGACTTAGTATAAATTTACACTAGAGGGAGATGAAAACCTAGAGAGAAGATGTAGTCTAGAGAGAGAAACTCTCAAGTTATTCATTCAATGAACTTCATTAAATTGATTAATGTATCTCATACATTCATTATTCAATATGCATCCTCTATATTAATGAATTCATTAGATAGATTAATGTATCTTGCATATTCATAATAAATACATAATGCATCTCTAAGATTCATTCATAATAAATCCATCACATTCAATGTATTAGCATTAGTCTTCTATACAATGTATATATAGGTATCAATGATTAGTCACCATCTAATTGATGTACATGTATCTTACTAATGAGATGAATCTAGTATAATCATGCAAAATCTTTGAAAAGTTAGAGAGAGAGAATGGCCCGAAAAAGTGATCCAAAAAGCTAAGACAACAACATATCTAATTAACCGAGTTCGGAATACAATTAAACAATGAAGAGAAAATCGGGAATAATCACAAGGAAAAGACTGGGGTCGCTATAACCTTCCCCCCTTAAAAGAATTTCGTCCCCGAAATTAAGCATAAAGTTTTCGAAAACAGGTTTTTCTCAAATTCCAACAATATGACATTACAATAATGAACTTGACCCAATACTGGTCATTTCATCTCTTATCAAGAGGCATCTCATAATATGTATATAAAATAACATATATTTCAACTCAGACAAGATTATGCATTTTCCTTCCAATTTTAACAATTTCAATATACATGATTCCCATTTCCATATCATATTCAATTCCATGATATATATAAAACACATTCAATCTATAAATGTGACATTCCACTTCCATTATGAAGCAAGTTTCAAACAACTATCATTAAACCAAAACATTCTCAATGTTTTACAACTTAAGACACTAATGTCTATGACACTTATCAATATCCATTATTATCAATATGGCTCAGAATCTGGCCAAACTTACAACTGTGAACTATATAGCATATTCACATTACTTCCAATATCAACAACACAAATGAGACTCAGGCTCATATCAAAACACTTCATACTTCCAGATTGATACACATTTTAGTGTCAGATCAATAAAACACTTCAATATAAATAAGCACACATAAAAGTGATGCTAATGGAGTCCATCCCCTATCTCCTCCCAAACAAAATCCGGTTTAGAGGTCCATCCCCTATCTTCCCCTAAACTGTGGAGTACATCCCCTATCTCCTCCCACACAATATGCATATGCAATGCTCAACCAATACATGTATTTTTCTGTATTAATTCAATAGTCAAAATTAATGATTTAGCCAATGTGATTAGTTCTAGTTTGCCCTAATCCACATGCAATGTCGACAATAATCATGACTATCCTCCACCGATAGCCCAAAACAGTTATTTCTAAACAAGAAATAAAATATAATAACAATAATAATCTCAACATTTAAATAGGAGAGTGATTAAATAATCCAACTACACAATTTAAACTTATAAATCCCCAATTCCATGAATTCAACTAATATTCCCAATTTTCCTCAAATTAATTGTACAAATCAATTTATTAAAACAACTAGGGTTTTTCCCAAAATTACCAAAATACCCCCACCATATTAAAGTACCAAAACTTAGAACAAAACTCATGAGATGGAGTAGGAAATCCCTACACAAACCCCCAAATTTTGGAATCTCACCGGATTTCCTAAAATCGAACCACACCAACACTGCTTCTAAGGGAGTCTTCACCCCCAAGCCTACATAGCAAGCCTGCCCTTCTCCTCAAACTCAAGACTAATATGGTCAACCTCAATCACCCAATCCCTAATACAAATGACAATTTTAACCAATGCTACCCTCGTTATCCGAGGACACAAACTGATTTTCCTTTCAAAGATTGCCGTCAGCATCCACTCAAGAAATTCTCTTCCCACTCACAAACCATACCCAATAACCAATAACACCACTAACTCATTTCACCCACACATAGTCACAAACCGATAACAAGTCACAATACGAACACCACCCAAATACATAATTGATGGGATCACAACAAACTCATTAACTAACAAAGCCCAAAACACTAATCAACACACCGATACCATTCCCTCTAACCCGAGATACAAATCTCATGCTCCCTTGTGTAGACATCCTATAAAGTCCAAAAACAAAACCACACTTAGTGCACAACACAACAGCCTTCCCCGAGGCATACACTTACCACCCTAAACATACATTTCTATTGCATATAAACATTTAAACATTTAAACACATAATCGAATCAAGTCCATAAAGATAGTCACTCATCCCGGAACTCTCAAGGAATTCCTATCAGAAACAACGTTGATCAGGCGTGTTTCCAAGAGGACCTCAAAGCAAGTTCACCGGTTACGAGTACTATCCAGAAAACTTAATCCCATGCTCATATAAATGCAACAAACAAGTCCTAACATTCATGTTAACTATATGCAACGTCCTCACCACATGTAGCAAACCCACTATAGTAAAAACTACTTCCCACGAGCCCAAAGTATTCAAACCCGGCTCGCTCTGATACCAAGTTGTCACGCCCCAATTTTTATTACTCGAAGTATTACCAATTTCATTTACGTAATTCCATTTCAGAGATAACATGCGGAAATAACTCGTATATTCAACTCGTAGAAGTGAATAACATTGCTCTCATTTGTATGCAAGTAAATACAACATGAGTACACTAAATAAATTGCCCTTGGGCTTACATCATTAAAAGTCAAGAAGAAGGGTATAACCCTTTTACATAAATGGCATTCCGCCAACACAAAAGAGGCCCCGTGGCCAACAAATAAGAAGATCCAAAACCTTGTAGCACATCCTGGCTATCACCTGAAAAAGATTCAACAACGTGGGATGAACATATAGTCCAGTAGAGATCTCAACATGATCCTCAACAATAACAACTTACAGATAGCTATGATTATGAATGTTCATCTCATACTAGAATAGTAATGTGACAGTTTACACAAAATATACATAAGTATGAACTTTTCTCGAAAACAACCATTTCATTCAACACTATAAGCGGTTCACCTTTCTTTCCTTTTCATTACCCATTTTTCCAAACTTTCATGACTATAACAGTTTTAGAAAAAAACAATTTCACCAAGCCCATTACTCTTCCCCCATTTTCTGTACTTACAACAAAATGACCTTTTTTTTTGAAAACATGTTCACAAATACCCCATTTTCCTTCACAATTTCCAAAATCTCAAAATGGCATTTTGGTTTGTTCCTAATACATTCATATCAATACATGCATGACTTAAATAAAAAGGGAAATAACAAATCATCAACATGTATATAATCCACAAATGAGGAAGCTCGGCCTTTCAAAACTGTAACCATCACAACCCATAACATACTCAGATACACTGACGATAACAATTAAAACTCTGCTCTACTGGCTATATGCACAGTAAGCTAAGGATATGCCAAAGCAATAAGCAAGATAATAACTCATTTTAAACATTTCATACCTCATAATAAATACACATTTTAGTACTGTATCAATCTCAGACAAAAACACTTCCATATTTCACAAATGATACACATTTTGGTGTTGTATCAATATCAAACAAAAACACTTCTATACTTCAATAAGCACACATAATAGTGATGCTAATGGAGTCCATCCCCTATCTCCTCCCAAACAATATCCGGTTTAGAGGTCCATCTCCTATCTTTCCCTAAACCGTGGAGTACATCCTCTATCTCCTCCCACACAACACAATGTATATAAACAATTTCATATACATAATCAATCAATACAACAAAGCATAAATAACAAGTGTAATACATACACATAAACTATTCAATAATGTTTAACCAACACAAGTGTAGCGCATACATCACAATTCAACACAACAATATCATCCTATGCTCTGTTTCAAGTAGAGCTTGTTTAGGGGGCAGGGTAAGTTGCAACTTATAATGACAAAGAAGTGTTATGTGGACCGCTATCTTGAGTCTCGATAAGAGTTTGGTTGTAGTTTTGTTCTGTCTGTAGCTCTGCATGTGGGTCTCATTGTTTTGGGATAATCTTGGTGAAGTTCTGCTTTCAGCTTTTGGGGGTTTAATGATTTGGATCAAGTCTGGTTGTAGTTCGATTAGTATCAATTATGTGGGTATGCTATCAGACGCTTATGGGGGTTTAATGTCTTCAGATCTGCTTTTGTGCTTTAATGATGATCTGCTTTTGTTCTGCTTCGATCCAGTGATTATTGGGGTCTAATGATTTGGATCAAGTCTCGTGGCATGTGCTATGCCGGGTGTAATGTCCGATGCCTCGTGGTTACGTATCAGGCTTATTTGGGCTTACCATTGAACTTAATCGTGATCTGCTTACGTGCTTTAGTGCCGATCTGCTTGTGTTCTACTGCTCGCTCGATCTGTTGGAGCCTCAATGGCTTGGTTCATTCTAGTCTCTCGTAGCTTCATTACGTGCTTTGTTTCGCTTGTTCCCCTTTGGTTGGTCTCTCTCCAACCTCTTCCCTCTTTGTTGATGTATACCAAGATGTATTTTGTTTTGTTATCATCAATAAAGAGTTTCTTGCTGTTCAAAAAAAAAAAAAAAGAAAAAGTAATAATGATCTAAAATAACTAGCCAAGTAGAGAGTAGTATTGATTAGCTAAGATAAAGAATGTATTTTTTTTTAATGTACTTTAAGCTAGTAAAAATAGGTCATAGTATTCTTAACATATTATTAGTTAAATTTTATTTATTTATTTATTTATTTTTCTAGAAAGAATGCAAACTCAATCATAGTATGCACAGATAATTTTTTTATTTTTTTTATTTTGGAATAGATAATATGCACAGATGTAATGACTAAACACTAATAGGAGGAATCTGTAAGTATTGAGCGAAGTAGTGTTGGTTGTCCAAATTCATGAGATATAGAATAGCATGGCCTATCCTGATCCATGAATACTGTTGAAACAATAGAATTTTTTTATTGGTTCTTTTTATTGAGATATGGGTACTTTTGAGTTTCTGTTTTGGGACCTCCGTTTTATGAGCAAGTGTACTAGCTAATTATTTTTTTAGGACTTTTTTTATAAATTAATTTTGAAGACCCCAAAGCAAGCACTTCTATATTAATATAACATAATATATGATTAAGAGTGATTGTGAATTTGTTTAATAATTTCCAATACCACTGTATAAGTCGTTTTACCCAGTCTTCCAAGTTTAGTGTATTGACTAATTCCACGATGAATGCTTCTTAAACTGCAACCATCACTGCAACAGTTCCAAGAATTAAATTTGTCTCCAAAAGCAAAAATTTTATTGAAAAAAAAAAATTGTAGATTAATTTATGTCATCACGATAATAGTTGTTAAAAAGTCGTCTAAAAAAGTTTAAAAAAAAAAAGAACAAACTTTTGGCAATACAATTTTAAAAATGCTACTAACGGCTGTGCTTTTAGGAGCAAAATAATTTGATCTGTTCAACACTAAATGTCTCATTTCGTCCCTAAAAATATAAGAACGACACTTTTAACAATAAAAATATTTCACTCATAAAAAGTGCTTTTGTCCCTAAATTCTTGTCTTTAAAACATTAGTTTGTTAGAGTGCATGGACTGATTATTAGGTAAATTTAAGAATTTGAATTTGACACGTGATCAATCAACATGACTCGAACCTAGTACACATAATGTTAGGACTAATGATTAGAAAATAAAAAAGAGAAAAAAAAATACTAAAATTTAGAAGAAGAATGGATTACAAATTACAATCAAGTAAATTTTAGAATTTTATTTTTCAAAAAAAAAAAAAAAAAGAAAAGAAGAAAAGATTTATCAGTGAAAGAGAATTTTATTTAAATAATAGAAAGAACAAAGATTACAAAACAGTAAATTTTAGAATTTTATTTAAATCGTTGTGTCAATTTGTAAAAGTGGGGGTTGGGAAAGAGGGAAGTGGATGTGGTTGTTGCGTGTAGGGTTCGGGTTTTGAAGTAGGAAGAAGATGAAAAAATGAGGAAATGAAAATTTTGACCTTTTACAATACAATTTGAAATTGCTTTTTGTATCCACTCACAAAGTTGGTGCGTGTTTTGTAAATTCTATCAAGTTTGACAAAATAAATAATAGTAGGAAGGTTAACTGCAATATGATCCAAAACATATGGGCTCTTTGACTATTTTTAAATGATAGAGGGGTAAATTGTTTTGAGGTCAAATTACAAGAGGATGAAGTGAATTCTGCTATATACATTTTAGTAAGAAATTATTTTTTTATTCATATAACTAACGAATTACAGATGAAAAGGGCTTAAGTGTTTTGCAAACTAAAATCTTCAGAGAGATTAGTGTAATTATGTCAAAAGTGTATGACTAATTGTATTTTTTTCAAACATCAAGCGAGGTGAGCGTAATTTTTCCAAAATAAAATGTTCTTTACTCCTTTAATTATGTAACCATTACAACTTTATTGAGTTTTTATAATTTGAGTTATAAAATCAATTTATTTTAACTATATTTAATTATGTTGAAAAATAATATATACGTCTACTTTCTAGATCCAGTAATGTGCAAGATAGATGAGTCACTAATGATTAGATGTGTAAGACAAGCATAGTTATGCCAAATTTAAGTATTTACCGTTATGTGAATTAACCTTGTGTAATAACCCCGGTCCGTAATTAGCTACTAATTCGTAATTAAGAATGCTAACTAAGTTTTTAAATGGAATTATGTGTTATTATTGATTGTGATATGTGCTTTGTAGTAATTTGTGCATATCTATCTGATTTGAAAATTATTTATCATGATTTCTACTTTGAATCTGAAATTGTTAGCCTAAATGCTTTCAGGAAACCGAATTGAGCACATGGATTGACTAATTAGAATTTTTAGAACCATCTGAAAAGTTTTGTTAAAAAAAAAAATTGATTCTGTTTGATAAAAATCGCATGTGATTAAATTGAACCTTGATGGGAACTATTTTGGATTAATTGAATTTCGGTCTAACCTGAATATATTAGTAATCCAAGATGTGATTAAGAGTGATGTGTGCTAGGCCTTGGTGGTGTTGGGTGTAGAGGATTAATCCTTGTGTGTGTGTGTGTTGGAAGTGTGCATGTGTGTGCACGTGTTTTGTGCTCAATATGAGTGTGTGTGAGTGTTGTGTATCTGCCAAAAGGTGGAAGATTGTAGGCAACATCCCTCTTATTCTTTCTACTTCTTTTGAGCTGAGAGAGAGAGAGAGAGAGAGAGAGAGAGAGAGAGAGAGAGGATTAGCTCACTCTAGAGAGAAGAAGCCATATATTTGTGTGGGTTGAAGGAGAATAGGAGAGCTTAGGGGGAGTTCATCTCTTGTTGTTTGAATCAAGAATCTAGGTAAGAATCTTGAACCTATTTTCTGTAGATAACCCTCTATGCATCATGGTCTTAACATATCTTTGAGCCAATTTCATGATAATTGTAAAGTAATGGATCTTTGATCAAGTGGATGTCTTGCATGTGAGTTCTTGGAGATTAACTTTTGGTTTCATCATTTTGGAGTTTTGAAGGCCTTGCATGCATGTGAGCTTTAATCTTGTCCATGGTTCCAGAATTCACGAGTTGTTGGTCACCATTTGCATGTTTTGAAAAACCATGGAAGAGTTGAAAAATATTGCATGAAGAAGTTTTGGTTCAAACCTTTCAAGAATTAATGAGCTTTTGAATAATAGATGTTTGAAGGGTCTTGTATTGAAGTTTTCTAAAGCTATTTTTGTGTGTTTGATCAAATCATGCAAGACCCTACGGTTTGGAGGTGGTTTGGAAGCCATTTTTGTTGAGCTTGCTGCCCAGAATTTTACAGTTGGCTCGAGCGAAAAAGTGGTGGCTCGAGCCAACATTTCGAGCTCTCAGAATTTTGAACTCTGCAAAAGGCTGGCTCGAGTGAAGAAGTATTGGTTCGAGCGAGCTCTGTTTTTGCCTTCTACTGGCTCTAGCCAAGAAAAGCTGGCTCTAGACACCAACCTATTTTCAGCATGTTTTCAAAAGTTGTTTTAAGTACATATCTTCACTCCCATATCTTTATGTGCATTCTTAGGCATGATTTATGAGCCGTTAAATATTAATAAGCTAAGAGATAACATAAGTAAGTGAACTAGGAAATATGCGTTGAATCCGAGTATATGGGCAATATGAACAAGTTGTGTTGCATGGAATGAATGGGAAATTAAAGTGAGAAAGCTAAGCCAGGTATGACCACACGAATGAATAATAATGAGACATATTTTGTGCTATATATTTTGTGATTGTAGGTCAAGACTCGAGGATTGATTGACCATTTACGGGAACCATTGTGAGTAACGTTATCGTAAAGCTACGTTTATATGAAATTATGTTCCAAACGAGACATGATATGTTATGTTTTCTGAAATGATATATGCTTCTGTGAACGAACATTCCAAGTTTGAAATCTATTATGGCATCCATAGATAGTCCCAAGTCATGGGGGACGGCATGAAAATGCGGGTCCATGACATTTACGAGATCTCGTTAGCCACTTCATTGTGGTGATATGTGTTTAATCGGTGTCCGGGACCGGTTACTCTAGTCGGAAGACGTTATGTGATATGTTCGATATGTTCTATGGGATATGCCATTATTATGTTCCGATATGAGATGACTATGATTATGCTATGATCTGTTTTACACGTATGAAATGTTCGGAATTCGTTCACTAACCCCTTTACCTTAATGTTATTCAGTGGGTTTTATCTCACTGTTTGTATATATATGTATATAGGTGAGCATTCTGGAGTTCGAGCCCGGAGGTTTTTGTAGGGAATTGTGTTCTGTTGTCAGCCAACCATTACGCCTCACGAGGAGATTCCCGAAGTGTCTTGGGTTCAAGTTTTGATTAGTTCTGTTTATGTATGAGACTTAATCTAATCATGTTGGCTGTACTTAAGATACTGTAATGTGTTTAGTATAATATGTTAATGGTTGACTTATGGTTATGTAAATAAAGTTTTAAAATATTCTATTTCATATAAGTCAACACAGGTCATTGGACAATTATAATTTTTGTATATTGCTTCTGCTAGCCCCTTATCATATGCTTATTTGTTTAGAGGCCTTCGGTAATCCAAGGATTACTAGCCGGTTACGATGCTAAACCTCTAGGGACGGGTTCGGGTCGTGACACCTTGTAAAGTTTTTTTTTTATTAGTGAGCGTTTGGTGTTTTTAGGTAAAATATATATATATATATATATATATATTATAAACAATGTATTCCTATCTTTCTTTGTGATCTTGAAACTAACATATTAATACTTGTAGTAGTGGTGGGCACCAGAGTGTTAGGGTGGTGGTGGTAACATTGATAATATTTCAATTTGAACGTGGTTCTACCTTCTAAAAATAAAAGATACTAAGTATCAAAAAATGCATAAAATTAAAGTATTTTTAGTCGAACAAATGGAGAGTAAATATTAAATAGTACAAAATTTCTTTTACAAATACTAGCCATTGGCTAGTGAAGCTAGTGAAAGAGATAAGATTCCTAAGAAATGCCAAACGCCAATTAATCTACAAAATAGTTGTAGTTTGTGGTGACAAAAAGAAAAAATAGAATACATCTACATCTCATGAAATCATAACTCAAGAAAAGAAAGAGCAAAGTATTCAACAAGAGGTTGGACTTCTCAATCTCCCTAGAGTTGGTAAGGTCAAAGAAAAGACGGTATACCCTGTTTTTATCTGTCATCATTGTGGTATGTATGGTAATATTCACTCTTATTATTATGAGTTGTATGGGAGAGTGTCTCATAGAAGTAAAAGAAATTCTAATACCATTTGGGGTACGAGACATTTCATTAGTCATAATAAAGTTAAGGGTCAACTTAGACCTTCTTATTTTGATTTGATTGAGACCAAACATGAAGCAGGTTTGCATTTGCCTAGACCTTGGAGTAGGAGGTTGGAAACCAAGTCAAGATGGGCTCTTATTAAAGGGGAAACGAACCATAACGTCAAGACATCACCCAAGAATCACAATTCTCACAATATTGTTAATACTAAAGCGGTTTGGGTGAGAAAGCTTGACTTGATCTAACATTTTTTTCTTTCTCTTTGTTTACGGGTTTCTGTTTGTTTTTTTTCTTTTTGGGTCATTTTGTGTGTGCTTGTTCATTATCTGTCTTGCTTTGTTTATATATATATAATATTAAAAAAATCCAAAAAGATTTTCTTAGCATAGTTTTGCAAGCTTGGCATTTTTGAGAAGTTCTTGGTGCATATTAGAATTGATAAGAATATCTATTACATGTTAATATGTGTGTGCTTTCTGTGATCATTACTCACTTCGAAGTGTGTGTACTTTGATTAGTATGTCTCATTCTGTACACACTCTTGGATTAGCAAATATCGGACTCTTATGCATAAGTGATCAAATTTCTCTATGGACTTCTAGAATTGTGTCTTTTGCATTTCTAGAGGAATTGACCTATACTAGCACATCATGAGTGATGTTGAGTCTCTTAACCACATTCCATATTTTTGCATCTCCACAGATTTCCCCTCAGTTCTTTGTAGTTAAAGCATGAGGAAAAGGCTATCTTAGAGTCACCAACCAGGTTATCCTTATTGTATCCATGCTTCTCTAATTCGGTTTTCATACTCTTGAGCATAAAAGCTGTCAATGAATGCGCAAAACAAAAAAAGAAAATAATAATAATAATAATAATAATTCATTGATTAAGGGGAGCCTTCGCATTTACTCAACAAATACCCCTTGATTCCTAGTGGTTTGACTTTCCTAAGTTGTGGTTAGATTCTCTTGCCAGACGTCCAGCTATCAGATTACTACTATAATTTGAATCTAGTATTTGTTGAACTCCAAGAGCCACACACACACACACACACACTTTTATCATGAGATCTATACTTTTCACATGTTACATCACATTTTTACATGAGGAATCTTCTAGAGGCTATGCATATTGTGTTTTCAAGTAATTGTGTTTCTTGAATATTCTTGTATGTTTTAAGGTACAAATCTAAAATTCCTTACTTATTCAACTATATTATTTTTTTTCTTGTTCCTTGTTTTCAGTGCTTGTGGTTGCTTTAAGTAAGGGGGAGTTTGGTTAATCATTGTAAGGGTTTTTTTTTAGCATAAACGTACATTGATTGGTTTGTAAAAGATATTGAAGTTAGTTCATTTGCATGTTACTATGCACTGCTTATTTATTACTTACTTCTCGCCTGCTATTAATTTTTACATCATCATGTTCTTGCATGTGGTGTTTATGCTCTTGCTTTAGTTGATTGAACTTCCTTTAACAATTCATGACAAAAAAATAGAGGGGGGGGGGGGGGAGAATTTTGAGGGGAAAATTTGGAGTGTTTTTGCATATTTCTTAAGATTTTCATCTATTCATTATGCATGTTCTAAAAATCTCCAATTTTCATCTATTCATATTTACATCTCATGCTTCAAAATAATCTTGTCATTTGTCTATTTTTTTTTCATATACTTTTGTGGCACTAATAACTGTTTTGCAGATTATGACCTTAAGAAAGAAGTTTTTTTTTGTTGGTTGTAATGGGTTGGGGTGATTAGGATTTTATTTGTTAGGTGTGTTTTGTCACAGAATTGCCAAAGGAGCAAATTGTTAAGTTTTTGTTATTAGCATTCCCGTTTGACAAAACTTCTTTCAGTTGTAATTTTATTCGATCTTTTATTTTAGTGAGGCTATGAGTATTTAGATGCAAATCCAACTCGAATTACAGTTTGATCGATGAAAGTTGCGCTCGAGCGATCAGCCTACATATTTAGCGCCACCTATGCTCACACCACTCGAGCGGTTAAATGTATGCTCGAGTGGTCTAAGTGATTCAGTTTACTATAAAGTGCGCAGTTTGTTGTTTCTAGGTTTTGGGCTGTCTAGATTTTCAGAGAGGAACAAGATACAAAGTATTTTATAGTGAATAGTGCTTTATGAGTGTTTGTTTGATGATTTAAGAGTGATTAATCGATCTGTGAACTTGATATCAATATCATCAAGGGTTTGTTTGTTTTCGATTATTCACAAAAGAGAGAGTTGTTCTTTGGTGGATTCCGAGAAACTTGGGCTCGAAGCTTTGGTGGATTCAGGAGTGGCTCATCGTCGTGGATTCGACATCGGCATTATGAATTCAATGTTGAGTAAGACAATTCCGAGGTGAAGATGGTGGTGGAAGAGGCACATAGAAGTCGGTTCAATTCAGGCGTGAATTTGGTAAGTAATTGAGGGTACACTTGTGTAATTCCTTTTTGTCTTCTTAGTGGATTGTTTTGTGACTTTGGCCAGTTATTTTTTAAATCACAATTGGAGGCGCTCTGATTGTGAGTTTTGTTAAATTATTGTGTCAATTTGTCTTTAATTGTTTAATTGGGATGGTTATTTACTGTTTAAAATTAATACATAATCACAAATTAATATCTCGGGAATTTTTAGATTTTTCAATCTTGGTTAAACTCTCCAAATGGATGATATTAGAATTCGAAAACCGAGCAGAATATTAAAAAGAGATGCTCTCACTAGTTTTTTTGTTAGTTAATTTAAGCTAAAAATAAGTCCAACAAGCTAGCCAAATTCTTCCATTGAGGTATTTTAGCTAGTCCATCACACGTTTTTGACTCTCCAATAAGTTAGCTATTTGCCTAATTATTTTACTTTCTCCAACTTTTGGCTTGTCAAAAATCACTAGCTAAAACTTAAAAAAAATGATTCACTCCTCAGTCTCCTTCTCCTTCTCTCGTCCATTTTCGTCTTTTCTTAAAGAATGCTTACTAAAAATAATGATCTAAAATAACTAGCTAAGTAGAGTAGTGTTGATAAGCTAAGATAAAGATCCTATTTTTTTTAATGTACTTTAAGCTAGTAAAAATAGGTCATAGTATTCTTAACATATTATTAGTTAAAATATTTTCTTTTTCTAGAAAGAATGCAAACTCAATCATAGTATGCACAGATAAATATATATATATATATATATATAAATATATTTTTGGACAGATAATATGCACAGATGTAATGACTAAACACTCATGGAAGGAATCTGTAAGTATTGAGTGAAGTGGTGTTGGTTGTCCAAATTTATGAGATACGTGTACTTTTGCGATATCCTGATCCATGAATACTCTTGAAACAATAGAATTTTTTTATTGGTTCTTTTTATTGAGAGATATGGTTACTTTTGGGTTTCTTTTTTGGGACCTCTTTTTATGAGCAAGTGTACTAGCTAAAATTTTTTTAGGACTTTTTTTTTTTAAATTAATTTTTAAGACCCCAAAGCAAGCACTTCTACATTAATACAACATAATATATGATTAAGAGTGATGGTGAATTTGGTCTATAATTTCCAATACCACGGGTGTAAGTCGTTTTACCCAGTCTTCTATGGTTTGTGTATTGCCTAATTCCACGATGAATGCTTCTTAAACTGCAACCATCACTGCAATAGTTTCAAGAAATAAATGTGTCCCCAAAAGTGAAAATTTTATTGTTAAAAAATTTGTAAATCAATTTATATCATCGCGAGAATAGTTGTTAAAATGTCATCCCAAAAGGGTTTTTTTTTTTTTTTTTTTTTTTTTTAAAAAAAAAAAAGAACTTTTGGCAATAAAATTTAAAAAATGCCGCTAACAACAGTACTTTTAGGAACAAAATAATTTGGTCAGTTCAACACTAAATGTCTAATTTTGTCACAAAAAATATAATAATGACAGTTTTGACAACAAAAATATTTCACTCATAAAAAGTGCTTTTGTCCCTAAATTCTTGTCTTTAAAACATTAATTTGTTATAGTGCATGGACTTATTATTAGGTAAATTTAAGAATTTGAATTTGACATGAGATCAATTAACATGAGTCGAACCTACACATAATGTTAGGACTAACGAATACCAAATAAAAAAGAGAAAAAAAAAATTACTAAAATTTAGAAGAAGAAGAATGGATTACAAATTACAATCAAGTAAATGTTAGCTGCTTTTTCAAAAAAAAAAAAAAAAGATTTGTCAGTGAAAGAGAATTTTATTTAAATAATAGAAAGAACAAAGATTGCATAACAGTAGAAAAAAATCAAGGCACTAGACAAAATCATGGCTGCAAGAAGCTATCTCAAAAAGATGTTTTTATTTTTCTCTCATTAAGTATTAAATAATAAATATTTGTTTTCTTTCTTTTTCTTTTTTGGAACAACGGAAGGAGTACTAAATCCACAAGCGCTTTTTTTTTTTTTTTTTTCTTTTTTGTTGTTGTTGTTGTTGTTTTTGATAACTAGGTATCTGAAACCCTAAAGTTAAAGAATGGACAAACCTACAGTGGTCCCTTCAGATGATCCAAACTCAAGAATTATGTGTATAATTATATACATGATTTTCTAAGTTTCAATAAATGTTTTTTTTTCCTTCTTATAATTGAATTATTTAAAAACTTTATTTCACTCAGGAAAAAAAAATTAAAGAATTCATTATATTCTTTTCATTAAAATGTAGGTGTATATATCATGAGATGTAATAATAATATTCATAAATCTAATTGGTCAAGTGATGGTTAACTAATGAGAAATACTATTTATCACTATAATTTTTTTACATTTATATTTATTCATGGAATAAATGCTATTTATATTTGAGAATCGTTATATTTAAAAAGTTTGCTGACACTTTTAAGTGACATATAATTGTCATCGTGGCTGATAGAGTAGGATTATTTTAAGTTGACCTTAAAATTCATATAGATTTTTACCATTTTTGAAATATCTCGAGTTTTTAGTGAGCTAGGCTACAATCATGTCAACCATTAAAAATACAATTGCTCATTATCTCTTAACTATTCAATATGGGAGACTAGAAAAAGATCAAGAGAGCTCCATCATTATATGAGAGAGAGAGAGATGTATTTAAAAACTTCATTATTATAAAATTATAGGAAAAAAAGTTGTAAGGAAATCATCCATAACCAACCACTTATTCATACAATATTAAGCAATATAATGATTAAAGTTTAAGAAATAATAGAGTCGTGGATTCTATTCCTCATTTATTTCTTTAGTTGTTGGGCCACCAAAATTGAGCTTGAAGATAGTCTACCACCTTCTTGTCCACTTGGAATGCCTTGGCAAGAACATCATCAGAAATCTTTGGATTCGACCCAAATACCGCATTTGCAATGGTAATAACACCAGGGTTTTGGCCGCTCGCACGAAATAGCCACTGCATTGGTCTTTCCTTCATTAAACTGGAAGTGAATAAGACCCTCTGGGAACACAAAAACATCTCCTGGGCACAAGACCTTGGTAAAGAGACGATTTTCTGGATTGGAGGTTACGAAACCAACGTAGAGGGTACCCTCCAAGACCACGAGGATCTCGCCTCGAGGGTGTGGGGTGGGTTAAGACCGTAAGGAGCAAAGTCGATGCGAGCTAATGAGATGCCAAGAGTGTTGAGGCCTGGGATTTGCATAACATTTACGGGAGTGACAGTCGATCCAATTGGATTTGATGTATTTCGGGGGGTAAGAAGGCCAGAAAAGAAGAAGTCATCGGCTTTGGCGAGCTTTGGGTCGTTACAGAACTTGCCATTCACAAAAACTGCATAAAAAGGAAATTGGAGATATGCTTCAGTAAGTGTTGGGTGAAAGAAAGAAAATGTTATACAGACTAACAAACTTTCTTTTTTTTTTTTTTTTGATTCAAGACTAGCAAACTTTCAATAATATTACATGATGACATCTAAGAAAATGAAAACCAACTCTTAATAAAAACTAATATAACTAAAATATTAAGGGCCAAAATGAAACATTGTGTATATTTTAGGAACCAAACAAATAGTGGGGATGTGAGCTGGAGAGACAATTTGAATACACATTTACTACTTTGAAAACAAAATTGATATAGGCCTTTTTTTAAAAGTGGGTGAAAAGACACTTTCTCAGCTTTTAATCTATTTTGGATCACATAATCTTTTATATTTCTTACACATTTTTTCAAAAAAAAATCCAAAAAGGCTAAAAAATCAATTTTTAACTATCTTCTTAAAATATCCCACAATTAAAACATTTATAACCAAAATGATACGAAACATATAATTTGGAAGGTATAAAGTTGGGAGATAGAGATGAGCACATATAGTATACCAGCAGATTTGGAGTCCTTGACAAAGAACACGTAAGTCTTGTAGAGGATCCGGATCAAGCAAAGGCAAGTGTAAAGGCCAAGGCCATGAGGGTTATGGTTACAAAGAAAAAATGAGTTGCCATTTTTAATTGAAGCAAATTGGAATTTCTATGCCTCACTGCAATTGCTTGAGAGGAGGGTGATGGATATCTAGCATGGCAAAGAGGCTGTGTATTTATAGATATAGATAGATCAGATTATTTGAATTTGTCATTACATTTTTGACGATGCCAAGTCTTCAATAGGGACTTTTTTTCCTTTTACACATCTTTCAAGAATGAACCGTGAACCATTCTTCAACAACTTTCAAGAATAAACCATGAACCATTCTTCAACATCTTTCAAGAATGAACCATGAACCATTCTTCAACAACTACACCCATTTCTATTTTTTTAATAATTGCTTCTTTCTCTCTCTCATGGTGGACTATTTCAACTATCTAATCCTATCATCTAGTATAAGTTTTTAGGCAAATTATACCTATGGTCTTTCTAATTTGCATCATGTATTAATTTAGTCCTTATCATTTTAATAATATGAATTTTCTTTTCTTAATTTTTTATATTGTGTCAATTTAATTTAATTAAAATATTTGTTAAAAAATAAGATAAAAATTAATCGCAAAATGATCACCATTTTAAGTTAGAGTACTGTTTCGTTCTTTAATTTTTGTTCAATTTCTAAATAATATTATTAATTTGATGAATCAATATAAAAATTCAAACAAACAAATTAATGAAACTAAAAGTATAAGATCTAAATTGATACAAGAGATAAATTACATGGACATTGTTATGAATAAATTCTAATTCTGTAATCTTCTGTCACCTTCCTTTCAAACAATTGCAACTTATGTATTGATTTGTTGGAAGATAATAGCTAGTTATTTTTGTTATTGGCTATATTATATTACAATTTTATATAAATACGGGACTTCAAATTGCTAATAAATAAGTGAATATAGTGGCTAATTTTAATACTCTTATATTGGGTTTGATTGGAAGATTTAAAAAGAGATTTGAAAAAAGAAAAGAAAAATGTGTGTGAAATTAAATAAAATATAAATATATTTTATTCATATTTTACTTACTTTTTGCTTTTTTCTTTTTAAATCTCTTCTTCAATCCTCTAACGAAACACAAATTAATGACATTGTATTTTAAAAGTTTAAGGCTGCAGATTGTGAAGTAGGTGGCATGTAAGAGAGAGAAAAACTTAAGGAAATCGTTTGGTTTGTATTTGGAAAAAAAAATTCGGAAATTTTCTCTACAAATAAGTTTTCAAAAGTAATCAAACCAAACAAATTTTTCCAAAAAAAATTTCCAAAACTTGTAAACCAAACAAGTTTTCCAAACAAATCTCTCTCACACACACATCAAATCAATCACTTTTTCCAAAACTCTCTCTCAAAATAATTTTCCAAAACATCTTTTGAAAAAAACCAAACCAAACAACTTTTCGTACTTTTTATCTCTAAAACACATCTCTCAAACACAAACCAAACATACCCACTATTTTTAATTTGGACAAATTACTTCCACCTCCTTTGAGATTGAACGAAATTATAAATTTTCTCCTGAGGTTTCAAAAATTACATTCCGTCCCATCGTAATTAATGTCGTTAACGGATATCATAAATTGACTAAAATACCCTTTTGACAAATAAGGGAAAATTACCTACACCCCTTTTAGGTTTAGCTAAATTACAAATTCCCCTTTGAGGTTTAGTTAAATTATAGATTCTCTTGAGATTTAACTAAATTATTATTTTTAAATAAGTTATGAGATGCAAAATTAAAATGGAAAAACACTTGTCACGCTATAAAAAATTGAAATTTTAGAGACTAAAATTTAGGGCAAAATTATTTTTAGGGGACCAAATATTTTTGTTGTAAAAAATGTCATTATTATATTTTTAGCAACGAAAATTAAACATTAGTGATTAATTATTGTTTTTTTGGTATCAAATTTTTTGTCTCAAAAAATAAACCATTTTGAGACCAAATTATTTTGTCCCTAAAAGCTTATTTATTATTGACATTTTTTTAAAAATTTTATCGCTAAAAGCCTTATTTTTAACTTTTTAGGGTGACCTAGCGACTATCCTCACAACGATATAAATTAGTTGATAAATGTCTTTTGCAACAAAATTTTCACTTTTAGAGATCAAAAAAATTGGTCTCTAAAATCTTATATGTTGTAATGTCAGATGGTGAAAATATCATAAAATTAACAAATAATTAAATAAGTTAAAAACACAAGAAATGGCTAGTCAAAAAATTCTTAGAATATGTTTGGTTTGATTTTTAGAAATTTATTTTTAATTTTTTTTATAAAAAAAATTAAAAATAATTATTATTTTTATACAATTTTATCTTTTGAGTGGTTAAAAATAATTTTTACAAATTAAATATATTTTTTCATATTTATTTTTACCAAATTAGTTTTTAATTTTTTTCTTAAATACTGAAATTTTTTTCTAAATAACAAATCAAATATGGTTCCAAAAACTTATTTATTTATTTATTTTTTCATCTAACGTAATTCTTTTGTAAATTGTTTTGATTTATCAAAGGGATTTTAGTAGGAGCAATATCGTCCATCAATTTATATTTTGGTGATGTCAGCTAACCATTCTTAACGTTTAGTTAACGCCCTTGGAGGGACGGGATGTAATTTATGAAATCTCAATGAAGAATCTATAATTTAACTAAATTTCAAGGTAGGTGTAGGTAATTTGCCTTTTAATTTTAATATTATATGTGATATGATATCCAAACTTGTTATTTAATACATGATTAGATGTTTTCTTAATTGTATCTTGATTCGAGAAAATTGATGAAAAATTCAATTTAAAGAGAGTATAAGACATTAGATTCAGTAGATATTTTTTCTTGGTAAGAGGTCTACCATTTGTGAAATAAATTGGTAAGTAATCTTTTTATTTATTTTGAAGGATATTTTGTTTCCAATTTTATTCCTTAATTTTTCTATTGATCTTTTTTTATCTGTTTAATTTTTCTGACTATTTGTTCAAATTTATATCTATATGTTTAAATTATTTTATATTTGTTCAAATATATATTTACTTGTTCAAATTTTTGACTATCTGTTCAATTTTTCTCCTTATCTGTCCAAATTTTATTATCTATTCAATTTTTTCTCTTATCTGTTTAAATTTATTTGTCCAAATTTTATTGTCTCAATTTTTTTCTCTTAAATTCTACTTCCTAATTTCAAATATTTGTTATTGAAATAAACCAAAGCACTATCTATTCAAAGTTTGAAAAGATCTGTTACAAATCTGTTCAAATTTTGAACATATCTGTTCAATATAGCGATCCCGGTTTTCTCTGTCATGTATTGTGTTCCAGACTCGAGTCTAGTGGTTGTATGTTGTTGTCTTATTCTTGTTTCCATCCTTAAATTCTTTGTATTTTAGTTGTGGAATGTGTTGGTTGGATTTGGGACAGGTTGGTTGGGTATTGAAATAGATGGTTGCTGTCCAGATTTTGGTTTCTTTACTCGATCGAGGCTTTTGTCGCTTAAACAAGCCTTGGGTTTTAGTTCCTTCACTCGAGCTAGGGTTCCTGCGCTCGAGCGAGCTTTGTGTGGTGTGTCTCTTCGCTCAAGCATACGTCTGCGTCTTTGAAAAACCTGAAGGTTGGTATTCTTCGCTAGAACGAGGTTTTTGTCGCTTGAGCGAGCAAGCTCTATGTTTTGTGTTCCTTCACTCGAGCGAGCACTCTTGCGTTCGAGTGTGCATCTGGGTTACAGACTTGAAGCTTCTCATTTTTTGCTCGAGCGAAGCTTCTTGCGCTCGAATGAGGTCCGTTTGTGTCTGGTTGCTCGAACGACCACTCATTCACTCGAGCAAGCCCTGTGTATATTAGTTCGTAGCAGTAGGTTTATACATCACTTTTTCATCTCATTTTCTTATCAAACCCTAGATCCGGTATCCTCTCTCTCTACATACATTCTCTCTCTACAAATACACCTTATACTAGTGGTTCTCTACCCTAGTCCTTTTGTATAAAAGTTAGAGTTTGGTTTGGGCTACGTTTTGATCCGAAAAATCTTGGATTCGGAGCACTTTCAAGTTTCTTCATCTTCTCCTTTGGGCTCCTAACTTTGAGGTAGGGATAAACTACTTCTTCTTATGAGTTTTAACATAAATATTAATCATTTTGCACAAATGGTGAGATTTGAAAATTTTGGGAAGTTAGGATTTGAAATTTGAAATGTTTAAAAGAGGGGTTTCTTAGTTTTGGGTCCCTTTGTTAATGTGAGGTCTTGAAATGGAATTATGTGTGTATAATTGATGAAATTGAGCCTGAGGGTTGATATTTGAGGAAGAGAGAAAAATGCCCTAACTGGGTTTAAATGAATTATTTGTCAAAATAATAAAATTGACTATGGGAATATATAATTGAGTTGGAAATGATGAAATTGGGAGAAAATGTAATAAATTGGTATGGTTGGATTGAAAATCGCTTACCAATGGAAAATGTGTAAATTTATCTGTTTGACAAATTTAATCATCTGTTTAGAAATAACTGTTTGGGGCTATCGGTGGAAGATAGCCATGATTGCTGTAGAGTTGCATGATGATTAGGTAAACTGAAACTAATTAATTGGAATATGTCATTGAATATGATAGTTGGAATAACACGTTGAATATGTGCATTAATTGATCATTGTATATGATAAAGTGTTTAAATACATTGCTTATGTATATTTTTTTGAGAGGAGATAGGGGATGTACTTCACGGTTTGGGAGGAGATAGGGGATGTACTTCATGGTTTCGGAGAAGATAGGGGATGGACTCCATTGATAATTAAGTTGGCTGGAGTGTCCAATGTGAAAATCCCGAAACCTTATATACATCTGAATGATGTTGATAATTGAAGTATTGATAATATGAGTTGTAGTCTCATTTTGAATTGTTGATGAATTGAAGTGTTGTTTTTATGAGTTGTAGTCTCATTTGAATTACTTGGATAAACAAACCATGTCAATAAAGTGAATTGGAAATATAAATGAAATCAGGTTGAAAGATGAATAGCGATGTTGATGGATTATGAAAACGGTATATATATATCGACGTACGTGTGTTGGACATTTATCAAATGCTAATATTTTAGTTATTTCTCATATTTGGTTTACTATATCTCTATTGGGCTTTGGCTCACCCTTCTTAGGACATCATTTTCAGGTGCAGGGACATACCACTTCCAAGGTCTTAGCTTGGGAGGTCTCAGGGCTGAAGTCTCTGTTTTATTGTTTTACTTTTATGTTTATATGTTTTTATTTCCAAGCCGATGGCTTTATTTGTAAAGGGCTTCTGACCCTCTTTTGTTGTATCCAAGTGTTGACTTAGAAAGTTGTAAGTCGGTAGGGCATCTGCTTTTGTTATCAACATGTCACATCTTTTGTAAGAAGACTCTGATGAATGAAAATGTATTATTTCTTTATGATCATGGATCTTATGTATGATTAAGTTATGTATTATTTTGAGGGCGTTACATCAACACAAAAAAAATCTATTAGATGTGAGCAATCTCATCCTGTTGCAATCAGTTTCATCATTATTATCAACAACAACAACAACAACTATAAAAATTAAACAACCTTTACTTTTAGTACATGTAGCTTTTTCTAAACTCAATATAAACTGAAATCACAAAATCACAAATCGATATAAAAATCAAAAGTGGTTTTAAAAAGACAAATGTAGATCCACAGAGACAGATAGAAGCAAATCTAGAATTAGCGGTTCCATCGTTAGCGGGGCTAGGGCTAGGGGCTTTCTTCACCTTCGCTGGCTCCAGCACCTTATTCGGCGGAGCAGTGAAGTTTCCATCGATTCCATGTATCACGATTATGCTGGAGACTTGAAGCACCAACACATTGTACGGCTAAGCAGCCACCAGATTTACAAGCTTGACATCGAGATATAAGTCTTTCATACCGTTTTCTCCAGTAGAAGCCCTCTGAGCTACGGGACGGTGGAGACGCTCCTCGGCAGGACCGGCCCTGAGTTTTCGGGGGCTTAAGGCGAAATAATTTTTCGGGGCCTTTTTAGATATTTATAAAAAATAAAAATAAAAATCACTCTGTTTGGTTTAGAGTTTTCAAAAATAATGTCGGAGTTTGCAATTCGTATTTTTTTTTTATATTTTTTGTATTTGGTAACGTTTTTTTTTAAAATATAAATATTATAGTTTTTAAGCGTATCTAAATTAAATGTATCTACAAAATAAATAAATAAAAATTGTGTAAAATATTTTTTTTTAAAAAAATACTAAAAAACACATAATTTGACCATAAAGAGAAAAAAAAAATAGGCCACACAAAATTAGGTTAACGACTAATACATATATTTATATATATATTATTTTTTTTTTTTTAATTGGACTAACAACTAAAACTTATAAATATTTTTTAATTGGGCCTTTTATCATGGGCCAAATAGAATTTTTTGAGGGCTCCTCTAAAATGACCTGAATTAATTAAATAGAATTGGGCCATTTTAAGTTTTTAAGATAGTGCAAGACTAAATTTGTGGGCTTTTTTTTTGCCTAATTTTTGGGGCCCTAGGCACAGGCCTCACCAGCCTTAGCCCAGGGTCGGCCCTGCTCCTCGGAGTCTTGCTCGATCAACTGTCTGGAAGACATCGTCAATGGCGGCAAAGTGCAAGCTTTTAGGGATCGGAGAAAGCCTCCGGGTCCTTCACTGACGGCGATTGGGCTCCGATCAAAGAGAGAGAGAGAGAGAGAGAGAGAGAGAGAGAGAGAGAGAGAGAAATGGGGCTGAGATTGTAATTAGGGTTTGAAATGAGAGTGTATAGGATAAATATATTATATATAGCTATAATTTGGTCATTTTATGTAAATATATGCTTATGGATAAAGTATTTTGACTATACAAAATTGAAATTTGAATTTATGAACTAAGTGTCCTTTTAATTTTTATTCGGAGGGTCTTGATTATATTGTCTTAATAGTTGGACTTAATTCTCATCAAGTTCTATTAAAAATAAGTCTTGGTGAAATTGTCGCTAAAAATAATTTTTTTGTGATAATTTTTTTATATATGTCGCTAAAAATTGACAATTAGTGACTTTTTTGTCATGATTTTTATAAATTGTTGTTAAAACTTACAATTGGTAACCTTTTTTTTTCTGACAAATTTTTTCTATAGGACCTATTAATAAATAAGGCCACTTATTTGGATCCAATAATGTAATGATTTTTTGGGTGAATTAATATAATAGATGATAATTACATGTTTGAAATGAGAAACTTAATAATCTAACTCAATCAAGCTAAAATTAGGAATTAAAAACTAAACCATCTTCAAGTCAAGTTCATTTCACGTGTATCTTGAAGAAGTCCATTTCACATAAATTACGAAATAAATAAGTAGTCAATAGTCTGTTCTTAGGACTGGATGTCAAGTTAAAAAAAAGGGGGAGACAAGTATAAAAAAAATCTCAAAGTTTGAGCTATTGAACAAAATAAATTTTAAGTTTTTAATTTTATCAATTTAAAGTCAAATATTTTGATTTGTTTTTAATCTAAATCATTCGCCTATTTTTGTTAAATGAAACCAATGGATAAAGAGTATTTTAGTCATTAAACTCAATGTATGTATTTATATAATGTCTAAAATACATTTTTATATTGGGTATAATGACTAAAATACTATTTTTTGGTTGATTTTAATTAACAAAAATAAACAAATGATTTATATTAAAACTAAATTAAAAAATTAAAGTTTAAATTGACAAAATTAAAAGTTCATGATTTATTTTGTTATAAAAGTCAAACTACGAGTATTTTCAGTAATTTTTCATTAAAAAAAATAAATTAAAAAAATAGCAATCAATAAGGTCCTTTCCCTTATTTACAGTATTATTGTGTCAATTTAAATCTGGAACTCTATTTTTCTGTTTGCGTACTTGATTCACGGAGATAAAAATGGTAGGCGCATTGGGCAATATTCTTAAAGAAAGAAAATGATTAGTTCATTATAATTTCATCATTTTGTTCAAATTTAAAATAGGGTAAATTATACTTTACACCTTTATACTATACATCAAATTCTACTATTGATCTTTACATATAAAATTGTGACAGTCAACTTCTTACACTTCTAGTCAAGTGTTAATGTCTTCATTCTCTTACTCATGGATGGATATAGAGGGTGCAGGGTGTGTGGTTGTATTGGATACTTTTCACTGTATTTGAAAAAATAAATTATATTTGTGTACTTAACAACAAACGGAATACAGAAAAAATAAAGGAAATGAGAGAGTTTGTTTGATTACAAAAATAAAATAAAATAAAATAAAATAAAATAAAACAGATTTTTATTTTGTTACAAAAATAAAATAAAAATCTGAAATAAAAAAATAATAAAACAAAAAATAGATTAATTACTCACCAAATTAATTTCTTGAACAAATTTTTTGATCAAGTCCAGTGTTTAACACTGTGTCCTTAAGACAGATTCGTTCTCTCCATAGTGCTTTCAGAATGTGGATGTCTATCTTCCAGAATAAAATGATCAACAGCAAACAATAACAACACTACAAATTGTTTGCACAACGAACACACTTTATGTTTACACTCTTTCTCACAAGAAAATAATGCAGCAAAATATAGAGAGAAGATGTAAAATATTTTGGACGAAAATTGAAGTAAAAAATCAAATGAGGGGTTGCCTATCTATGGATGGAGTGGTGGTTGTTTAATTTAAATTAAACAGGTACAGATTTGAATAAACAAGTATGGTACCTATTTGGTTTGAATAAATAGATACAAATATGTTGGGTTCAAATTTTGAACAGATAAAACCTGTATTGAACATATTTGAATCTGTCTGGGTGGGGAAAATAAAACTGAGGTCAATTTTGAAATTAATTTTCGAAATTCAAATTCCAAAAAATTAGAATTTAATTTTAGAAAATAAAATTCAAATGTTTTTGGCCCAAAAAAGATAGGTATTGGGCCGGACAAGCCCAACCCAACCACACACCCGTGCCCAAGTCCAGCCCAGCCCACCCGACTGATCGAACGGACGACAGCGCCTATGTTTATTTTGGGTCCAATGGGTCTAGCCCACTTTGCCCATAACCTCCCTCTCTACAAAACTTGGATGCCCCTTGGGGCCTACTCCAAGTTCCAACCCCAAGCCTTATAAACCCACTCAAAATTTCCCACCAAATCAATATGGGACAAGCCTTTATTCAAACTTTTAGGAAATTTCACCAAAAACACCATTTCCGTGGAACTCTCTTCGGCTTTAATTTCTCATTCACTCGATAATGGTTTTGAGCAACCAAATATACTACGTGAATCACAACGCGGTATAGAACGCGTTACCACTTAGACCCGCCAACTTTGGCACATAGATCCTACCTAAAAATTAGACCAAAGTTAAGGAAAAAACTTATTTTCCAAAACCATTTCTAACAATGCCCCACATGAATGGAATTTGATGACAATGGAAATGCAACAATATGCAAAATTTGTCAAAAGAGTATAAATCGAAAATATCTTACATCAGGATAGGTAGCTTTCGGCCTTGAACCTTCTCTAGTGATAATCTATCGAACTTACTAGCTAACCAATTGACGCGATACCTTGAATTGTTCAGCCGTTTGTGTAAGCCAAGACAATAGATTTCACACAAAATATCTTCTGACACATCGTGATTCTCACGGTTGTGTTCATTTTAGCCTTGAATGCTCCTAGTTGTTCGTGAGTGCTTTTAGAGAATTTAGCCTCTTCATTCTCATGGAACCGGCCCAAGTTCGATACTCATATAGATGATTCTTATTGTGAGTATCTCTTATACTCGTTTTGATTTTATGCCTAAATCAAGATATAAGTAATTATTAAAAGCAAAACTTATCCTTAAACCCCTACATATAACATATGTTGCAGATATCACTCTCATCATAGAAATAGGTAGGGAATTTTAATCCCTTAGTAATTTCTAGTTAGTTGTCTCTTTAAACTTAGTTCTTGAGATCTCCAGTCATATAAGTAGGGTTACCATTATGATGACTTTTATGTAATAGGCTTTAATCCATCCCCTTCGATGAATTATACACTTACTCTTTTGTCAAACATTTTGTTAACGGATCCGCAATATTTTCTTTAGATTTTATATAATCTATTAAGATTATTCCATTTGAGAGCAATTGCCTTATGGTATTATGTCGACAATGAATATGTCGTGACTTACAATTACATATATGATTTTGTGCGCTGCCTATTGCAGATTGACTATCACAATGAATGTAGATAGCTGGCACAGGTTTCGGCCACATTAGAATATCTTCTAAGAAGTGACGAAGCAATTCTACTTCTTCTCCTGCTTTGTCTAAAGCAATGAACCCATATTCCATTGTAGATCGTGCAATGCATGTTTGTTTTGTGGATTTTCAAAAAACAACAGCGCCTCCCAGAGTAAAGACATATCCACTAATGAATTTTGAATATTTAGTATCCGATATCAAATTGGCATCACAATAATCTTCTAGTACTACTGGATATCGAGTAAAGTTCAAATCATGATCACGGGTAAATTTTAGATATCTAAGAACCCGAAAGATCGCTTTCCAATAGTCTTCTCCGGGGTTACTAGTGTACCTACTCACTTTATCGATCGTGATCACTATGTCAGGACGAGTACAATTCATTAGGTACATTAGGCTTCCAATGATTTGGGAGTATTTTAACTGAGATACCGCATCACCTTTATTTTTCGATAAATAAATACTGATATCTACAGGTGTTCTAGCTACATTCATATCATCATTGATAAATTTACCATGAATTTTCTCAATATAATGTGATTGAGATAATGCATATCCGTCAGATATTTTAGTAACTTTCATTCCTAATATTACATCTGGACCCCATATCTTTCATATCAAATCTTTTGTTAATCACTTGCTTAGTTGATCTGATCATGTTTTGACTGCTTCCAATGATAAGCATGTCATTCACATAAAGACAAATGATGACATAACCTTTGTCAGTGTTTTTAACATAGACGCACTTGTCACATTAGTTTATCTTAAACCCATTAATAAGCATAGCATGACCAAATTTTTCATGCCATTGCTTAGATGCTTGTTTTAATCCATAAAGAGATTTTACAAGCCGACAAACTTTCTTTTCTTACCCCGACACTACAAACCCTTCAGGTTGCTCCATATAGATCTCTTCATTTAGATCACCGTTTAAGAAAGCTGTCTTAACATTCATTTGATGTATTTCTAAATTATACAACACTGCTATAGCAATAAGCATGCAAATGGATGTTATTCTTGTCACAGGAGAATATGTGTCAAAAAACTCCAGACCTTCCTTTTGTCTGTAACCTTTTACTACAATTCTTGCTTTATACTTGTCTATTGAACCATCTGCTTTCATTTTTCTCTTGAATATCCATTTATATCCAAGAGGTTTAGAACCGAGTGGAAGATCTACCAATTCCCAAGTATGATTTTGCATAATAGATTCAATTTCATTATTAATAGCCTATTTCCACAAAGGTGCTTTAGGACCTGTCATTGCTTCCTTAAACCTTTGAGGTTCATTTTCTAACAGGTATGTCAGAAAATCTGGACCAAAGGATTTTGATGTTCTTGCTCTCTTACTTTGTCTTGGTTCATCATCAATTAAATCATGTCGGTCAAGACCATTACTAGTCTCTTGTGTTTGATTGTCATTAGTCTCTTGACTTTGTGTATAATCATAAGTTCTTTTCTGTGAACTTAATTCATGTCCTTTCTTGTAAGGAAAAACATATTCAAAAAACCCAACATTCCTTGACTCTATAATAGTTTCACATTTATATCAGGTATTTCTATTTATAAGTCAAAAATCGATATGCACTATTATTCTGAGCATAACCAATAAACACACAATCCACTATTTTTGGTCCTATCTTTGTCTTTTTCGGAACAAGAACTTCAACTTTTACCAAACACTCCCACACTTTTAAGTATTTTTAAAAAGATGGTCGACCTTTCTATAATTCATAAGGAGTGCTGTTAGTTTTCTTGTGGGGTATTCTGTTAAGGACATAATTAGCAAACAATATTGCTTCCCCCCACAAGTTTTGCGGTAAGCCCGAACTTAGTAACATGGCATTCATCATTTCTTTAAGGGTTTTATTCTTTTTTTCAGCAATTCCATTTTGCTGTGGAGAATAAGGTGCTGTAGTTTGGTGAATAATGCCATGTTGTGCACGAAATTCATTTAATGATGCATCATATTCACCACCCCTATCACTTCTAACCATTTTAATGGTTTTACTAAGTTGATTTTCAACTTCAGTTTTGTAGAGTTTAAACATTTCTAAAGCTTCATCTTTACTTCTAAGTAAGTATACATAACAATGTCTTATGCAATCATGGATAAATGTTATGAAATACTTTTTGCCTCCTCTAGTTTGAACAAATTTAATATCACATACATCAGTATGAATTAATTCTAGAGGTTCGGTTTTTCTTTCAACCGATTTAAATGGAGCTTTAGTTAATTTCGCTTCTACACAAGTCTCACATTTGTGATTAGAATCAATTTCAATTTTTGGTATATAATCTAAACCAATTAATCTACGTAAAGTATCAAAATTTACATGTCCTAATCTACCATGCCATAAATTCGACTCAAGAATATAAACAAAAGATGTGTTATTCTTATTAATAACACGTTTTGGTGCAACAGTCATTACATTAAACTTGAAAAGACCATCACTCATGTATCCCTTACCAACATACATACTACTCTTTGTTAATACAAATTTATCAGACTCAAATACAAGTTGTAACACTCCAAATTTCTAGCCCAAATGATAATACAAAAATCATGGCTCTTTCAAGGAAAACCGAATATAAATCTCAAAACTTACATTACATGATACAATAGTTCTTCATGCAACAATACATTAACCCAACAAGAAGTAAATAAACAAATAAATACCTCCAAGGATTTACAAGTTTCCAAGGCTTGAGCCTGGTTACACAAAATGGTTATTCAAACCCATACAAACACAGCCCTTAGCTTACACACAGAGTCACAACAAAATGAGACCATTATACTCCCAACACATATACTTCCACACCCCTAGTTGGGTGGGATCACCACATCTTTTTTTGCACAAAAATTCCTTAGGGTGAGCATAAAGCCCAGTAGAAAATTTTTAACAAAGTATATACATTTTATACAAGTCTCAAGAGATGAAATGCACATGCCATGCTATGCCCTTTTTTAAGATAAATCACATTTTCGTTTTTTCAAAAACCATCATGCTCAATGATATCATACAATTTCAATTGTTCAAAACTTAACAATTTATTTCAAGGGCAGTAAATACGACTCTGGTAATCCCTAGGTCGGTGTCTACAAGTAGACTATACAAGTACTACCAATTTGTCATTTTTACCAGCATTGACTGGAAGGCTCGACACCTATAATTTGTCATTTTTACCAGCATTAACTAGAAGGCTCGACACTTATTCAATTTCATCTACACCAATTCGCCAAGACTTACCATCAGATTTACCCCAAAACCAATTCATGGAAACTTGTTTCTCAACATTCTTTTCTCAATGCAAGTTTTCAAATCAACTTTCAAAGTTTAATGTAATCAAATGAATTGATATGCCAATAATACAAGATGAATATAAATACTTTTATTCCAATTCATTATCCAAGGAATAACACAATTCCTTCTTCTCAAGTATTCTCAACAATTAGTCATTTCAAGACTATTTCAACGTTTTGAACCATAATTTCCAAAATGAACAACAATTCTCATATTCCTTGAAATTCATCATTTATATAAATATAAATAAGAAATTTTCCAAACATCCATTTATTTTGATACACAAAATAAATATAACAATATCATTCATGGATTTTCAGTCTCTTTTAAAAAAAATTCCCAAATTCTAGGTTTTCTCACCAAAACTATACAATTCAAATCTTTTGAAAGAAAACTTTCCAAAATCATCTTTTCTTCAATTAACGAAGATCAAAACCCATAAGGTCATTTTAAAGGAACAAGAGACAAACCCACTTTCAAAATCGCTCAACTACTTGAATCAACAATCAATTTTTAAAGCTATCGAAGGATGATTTTGAAAATCATATAGATCTTGCAAATATATATATATATATATATAACTCTAAGAAAATCCCTATCTCAAGTTTTGAAGAAGAAATGAGATGAAACCCCCAAAATCAACGATGTCGAAACTCGATCTTCACCGCACACAACGAAGCCCTCGAGGAGCTAACCAACTTTGATGAAGAACTTAGGTCCAAATCCCAAAGGTTTTGAAGAAATCAAAGATCTTGTGAGGTTTTTGGAAGGAAATGTAGAGAGAATGGAGAGGAAATGTGTAGCACGTCCGCGGGGGACCTCGCGCAACAGTTTGGACTCCCTTTTGTGTCGCGGTTCTAAATCTGAACCAAAGAGTCCAAATCCGGCAAATCGTTTGAGAAAACAGATTTTTCGAAAAGTAGTGCCAAACATGGACTGCTTTGCCAGATTACAGAGTCGCCACCTAAATATTTTTAAAATGGGGAATTTAGAAACCACGACTCGGTCTTGCGGCCACGGTCCGCTATCACCAAAGTTGTCTTGGCTCGAGCTTGGGTACGATCGGGAAGGTCACTATGAGCACCTTTCGCCGGGTCCAAGACCGGCCTCTACTAACCATGATATCCTCTTTTGAAAACATTACGTGTTCTTATTCCGTTATTAGCCTAGATTTACTATGTTATGCAAAGAAACAACTATAGACCAAATCGCCTAAGTTGGAACAAAACATTGTAAGTTTGTATTGAAAATGACTTGCTACTCATGAGTAGGCTAAAATGCAGGTTTTGCCACTCTCAAGCGGGCTTTTAGAAAAGACGGTTTTGCCACTATCTAGTGGGCTTTAAAACTCACAGTTTTAATATGTTGTCCCAATTTAGGTAATTCAACCTCCATCCACAGCATTCATGCGTTATATCATATAAGCACTTAGCCTCATGGTAAGCATGCTATCATGGCAACATTCACACGCATGTGATATGCTAAAGCATAAAAGCTCACCTAGTACTCCAAGCCAAAAGCAAGCTTATTAGAAATCCATGCATGGACCTAAGCATCTTGAAATGTCTAATGCAACACATGCAAAGATGTAATCTAGGCAGTGCTCGGCTATCCTAAACATGGCATGTGAAATGTTACAAATAACATGTATTCAATTTGGAATTGAAGTACAATGCAGTTTGTATGATGTACCGAGCCGATGCATGGTAACAATTGCATGGATGCACGCATGCATTGCATAAGGTGTGCTAAATTAAACATGCCCTAATCTACCATCATAAGCAGGTAAATAAAAGGGATAGAAAGAAATGGGGGTTGGAAGACATACACCCACTCACACACACTTATTACAAATTCGCCCTCACTCCGAGGCACCAAAATAATATCTGATCCAAGATAATGAATGAATAATTTATTACAGAATTCTAATTACTTAATAAATAAATGTGAAATAAATGGGGGCCACAGCCCCTCGCCTCGGGATGCGCGAATGATGCATGCTCGATGTCCGCCTTGCCCGGGAATCCGCACCGTGCCACTGCCTTCTTTGCCTCAGTTTACTTCTCTCGAAAATTGCCAAAGTCTTGGGGACAGATCCCTGAGTACCTCGTAACATCACCGGGGAAGAAATTACCACCGGCCGCTTGTGATGGCCACCGGTGCAAAACAATCTATCGGCCGAAATACAGTCTTGGTCGGCACTATTTCTCGCCGGTCGGCACAAAGTTCCTCAAGAAAAAATTGACAGTTGCAAAGACAGACAAAGCATGGCATTGGACTTTTGGACATATTTGTGCATGGCCAATGCTCCCTATCATGTGTAGAACTCAAGGAAGCATGGCACTTGGTTCTAGGGCTATCAATTGTGCACCTTGGTGCATGATAGCCTAAGGACCAAGGTTGCATTTTCAATGTAAAAATGCATGCAAACAAACACATGAAACCAAGACCTTATCATGCTCTAGTCAAAGGCCTTGGTGACTTGGGAATGGAGGTGTGTTTTGCCACTTGAAGTGCAAACACCCCTCACTTTCCACACTTGGCTTGACACCCCAAACCAAGTAATGAAATGCATATATGCAACATAAAGCAAATGATGCAATATGGGACTAAGATGCAAGGCATACTAAATGCAATGCAACCTAACATGACAAGTGTATGATGCTTAGACATGCAAGATACAAATGTAATGCAAGTGTAGACAACCTAAGCAATGTGACCATCATATCACAACACTTAATGAACCAAACATGTAATAAGCATAAGACAAGCATGCAATGGTGGACTAGACCACAAAGGCAGCCCTCAAACCTCCCCAAAACAGTGGCAAAATGGACCAAAAGATGTAGACAAACAACCATGTAAGCATACAAGCCAAAAGGCCTAAGGCAAAGGCATAAAGTGGTGTATTCAACCTTCCCCTATTCATGACCAAACATGGCACATATCAAGCAACCCAAAATGACAGATTTTCAGCATGCAAAACACACCCAAAACTCACACACATGGCATCCCAAAAGCTCTAAACACACAAGCATACATGAGGGATATTTCGAGGCATAAAAGGACACACCTTTAAAGCATGAAAGAGACGACAAATATGAACATGTGAGCATGGATTAAGGTCTGAAATAACATGTTGGGTAGTTCCAAACCCCTAAAATAATGGAAGCAATGCATGCTACACACTCACACACCTAAGGCTAGCAAGCCAAAATGCAAAGTGACTATATAAGGCATGTCATGGATGGCCTAAATAACCAAAAACAGATCTTATACATGACAAAATAAGCACATTTTCAGTGTATGACCAGCCACAAAAACAGAAGCAAGATAGGCTAAGAAAGCATGCAAGATTACGGTAAATCACATGGATTTCAAAGCAAGTGCATGATAGAGAGGCCAAACATGGTTGAGCCCTTCTTCAATGTTGAAGAAGGACTCAAAACAAGCCTCTTTACAGTATATGACAGCCCCAAAATCAGTAAGCATACAAGGCTAACAAACCATGCAAAAATGAGGCTAAAACATGGATTTCAAAGCAAGTAGCCTAAGGATTATGCAAACAATGTTGAGCCCTTCAACAATGTTGAAGAAGGGCTCAAAATAAGCCTACTCTTAGCTTACATCATGCTCTGAAACAGATCATACACAAGCCAAATATTCTATGCAAGAAACATGGCATACAAGAGGATATTGAGATAGGTGCTAGATGCAGCCACCAAACAGCAAGGGGTCCTCAATCAAACATGAAGAGGACCCCAAAATAAGACTATTTGAAGTTTGGGTCGGAGCCCAAAAGTGCTTGCAACTAGGGCTAAGATATGAAGCAAGAAATTGCAAGAAAAGGGAAGATGAAGACTTACCCTTGAAGACCAGCAAACCAGCACCTCTTGGACCAAGTTTAGGTGCTCCTAAGCTCAAGACCAGCCCCAAGTCGCTGGAATGGAGCAAGGTTGCCTTGTGCTATGAGTTGTAGGGGAAATGGCCCAAGAACTAGGTTGTTTGGAGGTGAAATGAGATAGATATAGAGAGGGGGGGTGAGATATATATCTATATATCAGATATGCATATATCAATCTCTGGTTTTTGTTCAAACCTTCCAACCTTTTGCAATGGAGGAGATGGGTTCCTTATATAGGCAAAGGAATGGTTCTAAGCTTCTTAGAGAAGCCATTGTAAAAGGGGCAAAGGGTGCAAAGGGTTTGTGGCTTCTAGAGGAAGCTAAAACAGCTGGCCAAGCTTCTCCAAGAAGCTTGGCCAAAGGGTTCACCTTCTAGAAGCTTAGAGGGTGCAAAGGGTTCAAAAGGGTGCAAAATATGCACATGTATGCACGTGGGTCGAGTTCTGTGCACTCCAGCTGGCACAGCTGGCATGCACCAGGCTTGGGGGGTGCAAAGGGTTCAACCCGGCCAGCCAATTTGATTTTCAGCCAAAATAAAGTGCCGGTCGGCACTCTTTTCTGCCGGTCGGCTAAATAGAGTGCCGACAGATGATTCCTTGGTCAAAACATGGCCGGTGGGTATGCAAATCGAAGCCCCGGAAGTTAGCTTTCCAATGGCGCAAACCTTGCACAAAAATTCCTCCTATGCAAAAAGTTATGCCCTTTTCCGTGAAGTCGCGCAGACTCGATCTAACCGGGATGATGCCCAGCTTCAACCAATCATATCTCCTCCACCCGGACTTGGTTCTAGGAGATTCTTGAGTGCAAAGTGAAGCCCCGGAAGTCTTCTTTCCAATGATGGTGGCCTCATAGCTTAACTCCAAATATGCAATTGAATAAGCCCGATTTAGCGAGGGCTGCTCGATTCCCTTCTACCCGGATCTCTGCCGATCTTCTCCCAGACCAGTTTTCTCCTCTCCTTTCCTCTTTTCTTCAACTCCAAACTCCTAAACAAAGTGTTTGGAAAGATTTGCCTGTCTTCTTGCCGAAGAAACTAAACCTGTGCCCTGCACATCTCTCAACACCGAGCAAACCATCAGTAATGCCCAAGTCTTGAGGGCGGTCAAAAATGGGGTGCCTACAGTTGCCCCTCTTTGACAGAACTCGAAAGTCATAACAATGACGGGAGTGAATGTCAAAGCCCCGAGACGACCCATTTTTGACAAGGCCGAAGACTTGGACACACAACAAAACAACGATAAGTAAATGGTTGTGCCCGCAGGCTGCCTACGTATCCCTTTACAGGGAATCAAACCAGCGTAGTTCAGGGGCAGGATGCATAGTGATGTACAATGCAAGTGCATAACTTATGATCATGCAAAGCATGCTGTGATAAAGCAAATATGCAAAATAAATGCAACATTTTAAGCAAGTGAATACAGATCTAACTACATTTCATGCAGAAAGGATGTAATAGAATGATGTGATGGGGAGCATAATAGATGCAAAGGGTGACATACTCCAACCACGCTGGACTCGTGAGTGGAGGAAGAACAACGAAAATCAAACAGGAGCGCGTTCCACGCAACCTAAGGTAAATTCCAAACACGCTGAAATCGTGTGAGGAAGGGGACACTCAAACCATGCTGAAATCATGAGAGGAGGTCCAACAACAAACCGCCCAGCGCGTCTACAACGCAACGCAACCCGGGATAAATTCCAAACACGCTGAAATCGCGTGAGAACGGACTCTCAAACCACGCCAAATCGTGAGAGGAGGTCCAAACACAAACCGCCCAGCGCGTCTACAACGCAACTCGATAAATTCCAAACACGCCGAAATCACAGAAGGAACGGGACACTCAAACCATGCTGAAATCATGAGAGGAGGTCCAAACACAACCCGCCCAGCGCGTCTACAACGCAACCTGGGATAAATTCCAAACACGCTGAAATCGCGTAAGGAACGGGACACTCAAACCATGCTGAAATCATGAGAGGAGGTCCAAACACAACCCGCCTAGCGCGTCTACAACGCAACCTGGGATAAATTCCAAACACGCTGAAATCGCGTAAGGAACAGGACTCTCAAACCACGCTGAAATCGTGAGAGGAGGTCCAAACGCAACCCGCCCAGCGCGTCTACAACGCAACCTGGGATAAATTCCAAACACGCTGAAATCGCGTAAGGAACGGGACTCTCAAACCACGCTGAAATCGTGAGAGGAGGTCCAAACACAACCGAGAGAAACATAGGGACCTATCCCAGTGTTTGGAAAAGAGGGCGTGCATAACAATGCGATGGAAACGTACGTGACAACGCAAGTGAAAAGGTGTATGACAATGCCAATATAATGTGCATAACAATGCAATTATGGTGTGTGCATCACAGTGCAAGCATAAGAAGTGCATAGCAATGCAATATAGGTACACAAGACAGTGTTATGAGGTGCACGAAAGAGGTGTGATAAAATGCATTTTCTATGCAAGAAATACAAGCATTTTCTATGCAAGTATGGAGGAGTGCATTTTCTATGCAAAATTGAAAGCATATACTATGTATGAGACAAGCAAGGCATATTCTATGCCGAATCGAAAGCAAGCATGTTCAATGCATGAATCATAATGATATGCAGCACGCATGTAGTAGAAGTATATGTGAAGGTGCACATTCTATGCAGTAGAGGAGCATCAAATATGTACTCTGGTGCCTCTGATTTACCTCTTAGAGGACTTTGCAACACACTCTGCTCAAAAATGGGACACCCTGTTCATATTGGCAAGAGATGACATCTGCTGCTGCTTTAATTGCCATTCTGACTTGAAGCAGGCTTACACTTGAGGTAGAAGCGCACTCATACTTCGGTAGCATTGACAAGCTTGAAGGGGTACATCCGGAGTACAATCACGGAAGTTGCTGAAGGTGAAACACACTCAGATGCTTCAATTTTCCCTCTTTTCTTTTACTTGGCAGCCCGGAACCATAATAGCTTCAGGTAGGTCCTGGTTCTACTGTTCTCACACGACCTGGGTTGAACCCTACAGTTTTTGAAAGAACAAATCTTGTTTTGCACAACTGTGGAGAATGGCACGGCACTCTGAGCACAAGATGATTTGGTTTCCTTTTTTGAAATTAAGAAATGAATTCTTAACCAGGTATTGAGCCTACGACTGAACACAGCAAAGACGACCCAACAACGGAAAATAAAGGTAAACAACCTAAACACATCTATTGACACTTGAAACGACTCAAAACAAGACTCGAGACAAACAAAATACAACGAAAGACTCAAATGCGCACAGGGAGCCTGTTTCACCGGGTATTATTTCCCACCCTTTCTCATTTGTGATTCTCACATCACTCGGCCCTCAGGCTCGGTTTTTCTCTCAAAACCCTTTTGCTCACTTTTCTCTCAACTTACACCTCTCTATTCTTTAATCTCTCATTTTTTTCAATCCCTCCCCTGGGTGGTTGATGGATAGACAGCAAGTTGTGGGCTCGTGCCCCTAGCATTCTGCTAGATTCTTCTTCTTGTTCACAACAGTGAGATTCTTCCACAGAGGGGCTGCGTTACGATTGGGTGTGTAGCAAACCTGCAGCTGACGTCGGTTGATGATGCCCTGCTGGGGAGTTTGGACGTGGTTAGATCTGTCCAGATGATGGAGTGGAATATTTTGCCCCAGTCTAGTTCGTGCTTCGCACTTGACTTGATACCTCGCTGCTTGGAGGGTGAGAGAGCTTTCAGCCCTTTGTTGTTGACTGCAGTTGTGCCCTCTTCTGGCAGGTAGAGTGCCCTTCTGGCAAGTATGTTGAGAATGGGGGAAAGACAGAAAGCCTGGCTCAACTGTGCCCCTAGTTCATTATTTTGACCATTTTTGTTTTTAAAACAATTTTGACCAACATGAAAGTTAGATTAACATGCTTGTTCGATTTTTGATCTGAAATCTTGCAAGTCAGGCTATGAGCACTGAAAATTTTCCTTTTTTGGGTCCAAGAAAATGGTCCAGTCTTGGAAAATGAAATAGTTTTCGAGAAAATAGTCAACCTTAGTAAAAATTTTCAAAAACTATTTTTGCAGACGGCTGGTGCTCAACGAGCATGGAACTTACTCTCGAGATGCACAACCTCGGATCGGAGGCAATGGAAAATTGCCCCTCGTCTGGAGGACACTGCATGGCAACGGAAAGTTGCCCCTTGTTTGAAATGATACCGCGGCGTTTTGAATGGCAACGGAAAGTTGCCCCTTGTTTGAACGCAAGCAGGCGCATTGAATGGCACGGAAAGTTGCCCTTGTTTGATAGCGCCGTGGCATACCGCAATCAATCTTGAGTGACGATGACAACCAAACTCTCGAGATCTGAGAGAAGGCAAAGATGATCAAAACCATTACATGGACACAACCGATTTGGAAGTGTTTCTGTTGGACTTCAAAATGAAGTTGCCTACGTATCCCAAACATGGGAATCAAGCCTTACGTAGTTCCGGGGTTAAGGTACACTCGGGTATTTAACCTCTCCTTTTTATGCTCTAACTTTTGCCAAGGCGCCTGTTGCAGGTTTTCGACCTTGCGAGCTTTGTTCTTCTTTCTTTTCTTTCTTTTTCATCATTTTTTTTTCTCTTTTCTTCTTCTTTTAGGCTCTAACTTTTGCCAAGGCGCCCAATGCGGGTTTTCGACCTTGCGAGCTTCTTTTTCTTCTTCTTTTTTCTGTATATTTTTTTGCTTTTCTTTTTGCATTTTTTTGTTTGCTCTAACTTTTGCCTGGGTCGCCCTTCTGGGTTTTCGGCCCAGCGAGCCTCTCAAAGGGTAAAAGTGTAACAAGTCCATGCCAGATGGTTTTGAGATTGAAGCCCCCTGTATCCAGGAGAGTGGCTGTTGTATTGATTTGCAGAAAGATCCACTTTTGGCTCTTCGAGCGCACCGGATATTTTTTTTTGCCCCTAGTTCAAAGGGGTGTTTCTGATCTAGCCTTGCAAGCTTCTTCTGATCTCCTTGATCCGACTTTCCTGGCCTCTTGTTCGGGTCGCTTCTCAACCTGAATGCCTCACATTGTAGTTAACCGTTGAACATTCTGAGTTTGAGTTCAAGGTTTGAAAATGAGGGGTCGAGTCTCGAGGCTGAGAGCGATCCTAAGCTGCACAATCTCAAGAGCGATTCCACACATGTCTTCGCAGGACCGCGCAAAACATTTTTTGAAAGTTTTTAAGAAAGCGACAAATCGCTCGCGCTGAAGACAGTGTAGGACCAATCTGGATCAAAGCTAGGGTCCTTCTCAGTACTCACACTAACAAGCATGATTTCATTCATTAAGGGCTTAGCACGCCTCTCTTTCTCTCAATTGGTCAAATTTTTACAAATCCCGAGGAATTCCTTCCTCTTCGTTTTCACCACAGTGTTTGAAAAAGTTTTGAAAAACTTAGGTCAATGCAATGACTTCAAGGCACAGAAAAGACAGAGTTCTTAGTCAAATACTTCCATCTCATTTAGCATTTCTGGCACAACTGGCACACGGCAGAAGCAAACACAAGAGTGTGAAAATCACTGCTGTTCCATTCAGAAATCTGTTGGCACAACTGGCTCCCTGGCAAAAACAGACTCAAAACACAACGCAAAGACAACTATGAAACAAAAATGGTGATGCCCGAGATAACACTTCCGGAATCACCTAACCTTTGTACACCCGGACTGACTCGATACAACAAGACAGACCTTTAATCAAAAAGACTGACTCAAAACAAAGAGACAGACTCAAAACAAGACTACATAATTGACTCAACACCCAAGTCAGAAACTACAAAACTAGCATTTTCAAATGCTCAAAACAGTGTGTGCCATTCCCACATCTGAAGTAAACTGAGTGCCGCCCGCAGGTGGTTCATTCCCTGATCACATCACATTATCCCTCCACGGGTTCACTGATCAAGTACCGATAGACTTTGCAGAGTTGGTGCGGCGGTGACTTTATTGTCAATCGATCTTGTATTTCGTGGCGACGGAAACATTTACCAGTGACATGGCCGACTTGCTGATGAAAGGAACAGTACTTGGCCGGGTTATGGTTAGGAGGAAGTTTTTCTGGTAGGGGCCTCGGCTCCAGGGGTTTCAGGTACCCCTTTTTAATCAGGACGCTCAAGGTCAGTGATAGAGACATGTACAAAGGGAATAACATCCTCGCCTCGAGGTGGGTATTTTGAGGTTTGTGGAGCTTTCTTTGGATGCACCAACAAAGGGATTTGCGGCGTTGATGGGTTTCTTGATCTCTTCCGAAACGGGATTAGAGTTGAAAGGAACATTCTGGTACAACCCTCTTCCCGACTTGCCTCTTGATTCAAACTGCCCCCGACTTGAGTGGCGAAAGTGTCACCCACAGTTTTTGCCACAACTGCGAGGACTTGCTCTTCGTTCAGTCCCTCGGTTTTCAAAGCCTCAACAGCCAACTGAAGATGTTCATGGGGACTAATGCTTGCCCCGCCTTGCTCTTATCACTTGCTTCCACTTTGTCAAGGGATTGGCCTTCTTCAATGCAACTCGTCCCAAGGTTGGGAGCCTTTAGACATGAACTCCCTAGTATGTGATGCGGTTGATGACGGGCGAACTCCAAAGGCTAGATCTGCCACAGTTCTCAAGATCTTCGATCATTCTCATCACGTAGTAGTGGGTTCATGGGTTTGGGATGATTGGGGTTGAGATGCACCCATCATGCATAAGTCCATGCTTTCAGGATAAACACCTTAGGCATGGGTAGATGGGCCGGGGTGATGTATACGCTGGGGTCGTAGGTGGATGGCAGTATATGGATGAGGTTGAGATGTAGAGGTGACGAGTCGGTACTAACCTGAGGTCCTTTTGGTGGAGCTAGGGTTTTCTCGTCAATAAGATCTTGAATCTTATGACGAGGCGGATGCAGTTCAGATCATGACCGTCTTTCGATGATAAACCTGATTTAGCCGGTCGATCTTGGTGGAAGAGGGTTTGGAAGGGGTTGGGGTTCTAGGAGTTCTAGGTGCCCTTCTTCTCGCAGCTTTTTCAAAGCCTGAGAGAGACTCATGTAAAGAGGATGGAATTTTCGGGCTTGGGGCCGAGTTGAAGTGGTTGGCTTTTGGCCATTGAGGGAGGTGGTGATAGTGCCTACTTCTGAGCATTTTCTTGTTGTGCTACCATCGAGAGTAGCATTGGGACATGAGCAACATTTCTCTTCAAAGGCTCATTATCTTCTACAAAGATCCCTTGTTTGATGGCATCCTCGATTTGAACCCCCATTTCATGTAAGTCCGAAAAGGTAGGGAAGGGACTACTATCATCTTTGCATCAACCGGTGAAGATTATGCGCCAATCATCCGAATTTGGTCCTTGTCCGTAGGCCTCAATGTCATCATCGGCTTTGGCCCTCCATCGGTTACAAACTCGAGAAACTTTCCTTAGGCTCTTGCCTAGTCATCTCGAGATCACGAGTCGTAATCTCAATCTGTGTATTGTATGAATATTGTGTGACGAAGGCCTCGGCCATCTCCTCCCAGCTTCGTTTCACTGAATTCTCCAATTTGGCATACCAGATGACCGCAATACCCGACAGGGTCCTGCCGAACAAAGACAGTTTCTGCAGTCTGGTGAGGCCCATCGGCCTTAAGATATCTGAAAACAATCTCAGGTGCACCATGGGGTCCCCGGACCCATCAAATCGGTCAATATGAGGCATCTTGAACCGATCTGGCAGCGTCACAACTGCGTCCGTATACCCATCCTCGATGTCGGGAATAGACCTAACTCCTTGGGATTTCTTAAACATTTTTTCCAACTTACTCAGCTTCAGCGCTGTGGGGTCCGCTTCGAACTCAAAGGGAGAGTCGGGTACATTGATAGGCGTGGGCGCCTTGGATAGTTGCGGTAGAACCGGGGGCGGAACTGGCCCCGTTGGAAGGTCTGTATCCTCTTGGTCATTAGCTGTCTCTCTAGGGGTTGGAATCCCTGGTGGGGGAGGGGCTTGTTGCGAAGTAGACACTCGACTTCTTTGTTGTACCGGTGATGAGCTCTCACTTTCTTCGCCATAATTGCGACTTCTTTGGAGAATTCGCTTGGCGGACGGCGTCTTCTTTGCATGAGTTTCATAGTTTCGTGCATCGACGCATCATTGCCTCCACCACCGACGATTTTGTTGATCCATCTGACTGACTAGTATATCTATCCCTGTGGTGTAAACTGAGACCTCGACCTGACAATTTACTGGTGGGGGGGATAAGGACCATCCAGATTCGTAGCTGAGCCGTTGATGATCCCGCTGGCCGACTTTTACTCGCTTCTAGCAAAGGAAAAGGACAGAAATTTGAATCTCGACTGACGAAGTCTAAGTCTACCAACGCAAATGTACCCAGAGGATAGTGGAGCCTTCGGGCTATGGTTCCAGACTACCCCTAGCAAAAGGGAAAAGCAGAGATCTCGGCCAACTTCACCAAAAGCAGATCTGAAAGCAGAGCTTGAACGATCAGATTCTATTACCGATCATGTTCCCGAAATCATCGCCCCAAATCTGAATCGATACGCAGATATGGTGATTCTCAAAAAAAGCGATCTTTGGTGCTGCGCAGTCGGATATCCAGTTCAAATTGGTGTATGCATTCTGTGAGATACACTCTAAAAGCACATAGCAAGTAAAAGAGCCAAAACACCCCTATGTTGGGGTAGGGTTTCCTGTCCTATTTTGTCGAGAGCTAGGGTTTCACTACGCACGCAATGCTTCAAACAACCTATATCGGGTAAGCAACCCGTCCTAGTTTGGAATGGTCACTATGGATTTCGATATGCACTAGGTCGAATGGTCAAAAAGGTGCCCGTAAAACCGGGTTTGTGTTCCCCATCTTGCGAGCCCGCAACCGGTCAGCCTTATGGTCATGCCTTGACAAGACAAGCCTCCGGCAAACCGCTCAGGAATAGCAGATGGCCAACACGGTGTCCTAGGCGCACCAATGCACATGCAATGCAAAGAAACACATAAGTGTAGTCAAAAACGGATATCACGAGTTCGAGTCAAGCTCTCTAAATCCCGGTGATGCCAGAATCACGTCATGGGGACCTCGAACAGCTTTGGACTCTTTTGTGTCGCGGTTCTAAATCAACCAAAGAGTCCAAATCGCAAATCGTTTGAGAAAAGCAGTTTTTAAAAGTAGTGCCAAACATGGACTGCTTTGCCGTCTGAGTCGCCACCTAAATATTTTTAAAATGGGGAATTTAGGAAACCACGACTCGGTCGAAGCCACGTGTCCGTCATCACCAAAGTTGTCTTGGCTCGGGAGCTTGGGTGCGATCGGGAAGGTCATTTATGAGCACCCCTTTCGCCCGGTCAGAAACCGGCCTCTACTAACCATGATATCCTCTTTTGAAAACATTACGTGTTCTTATTAGGTTATTAGCCTAGATTTACTATGTTATGCGACAAGAAACAAGTATAGACCAAATCGCCTAAGTTGGAACAAAACATTGTAAGTTTGTATTGAATATGACTTGCTACTCATAAGTTGGCTAAAAAGGAGGTGAGGCCACTCTCAAGCGGGCTTTTTGAAAAGACGGTTATGCCTGTATCTAGTGGGCTTGAAAACTCACTGTTATAATATGTTGTCCCAATTTAGGTAATTCAACCTCCATCCACAGGCATTCATGCAGTTATATCAGATAAGCACTTAGCCTCATGGTAAGCATGCTATCATGGCAACATTCACACGCATGTGATATGCTAAAGCATAAAAGCTCACCTAGTACTCCAAGCCAAAAGCGAAGCTTATTAGAAATCCATGCATGGACCTAAGCATCTTGAAATGTCTAATGCAACACATGCAAAGATGTAATCTAGGCTCGGCTATCCTAAACATGGCATGTGAAATGTTACAAATAACATGTATTCAATTTGGAATTGAAGTACAATGCGCTTTGTATGATGTACCGAGCCCGATGCATGTTAACAAATGCATGGATGCACGCATGCATTGCATAAGGTGTGCTAAATTAAACATGCCCTAATCTACCATCATAAGTGTAAATAAAAGGGATAGAAAGAAATGGGGTTGGAAGACATACACCCACTCACACACACTTATTACAAATTCGCCTCACTCGGAGGCACCAAAATAATAATCTGATCCAAGATAATGAATGAATAAATTGTTACGTAATTCTAATTACTTAATAAATAAATGTGAAATAAATGGGGGCCCTGACCCTCGCCTCGAGATCTTGTGAATGATGCATGCTCGATGTCCGCCTTGCAGGAATCCGCACCGTGCCTACTTTTTCTTTGTCTTACTTCTCAAAATTGCCAAAGTCTTGGGACAGATCCCCAGTACCTCGTAACATCACCATTTGGAAGAAATTACCACCGGTGCTTGTGATGGCCACCGTGCAAAACAATCTATCGGCCAATACGATGCCGGTCGGCACTATTTCTGCCGGTCGGCACAAAGTTCCCGCAGAAATGCTTGACAAGAAGAGCAGACAAGAAAGGTATGGCATTGGACTTTTGGACATATTTGTGCATGGCCAATGCTCCTATCGTGTGTAGAACTCAAGGAAGCATGGCACTTGGTTCGAGGGCTATCAATTGTGCACCTTGGTGCATGATAGCCTAAGGACCAAGGTTGCATTTTCAATGTAAAAATGCATGCAAACAAACACATGAAACCAAGACCTTATCATGCTCTAGTCAAAGGCCTTGGTGACTTGGGAATGGAGGTGTGTTTTGCCACTTGAAGTGCAAACACCCCTCACTTTCCACACTTGGCTTGACACCCCAAACCAAGTAATGAAATGCATATATGCAACATAAAGCAAATGATGCAATATGGGACTAAGATGCAAGGCATACTAAATGCAATGCAACCTAACATGACAAGTGTATGATGCTTAGACATGCAAGATACAAATGTAATGCAAGTGTAGACAACCTAAGCAATGTGACCATCATATCACAACACTTAATGAACCAAACATGTAATAAGCATAAGACAAGCATGCAATGGTGGACTAGACCACAAAGGGGCAGCCCTCAAACCTCCCCAAAACAGTGGCAAAATGGACCAAAAGATGTAGACAAACAACCATGTAAGCATACAAGCCAAAAGGCCTAAGGCAAAGGCATAAAGTGGTGTATTCAACCTTCCCCTATTCATGACCAAACATGGCACATATCAAGCAACCCAAAATGACAGATTTTCAGCATGCAAAACACACCCAAAACTCACACACATGGCATCCCAAAAGCTCTAAACACACAAGCATACATGAGGGATATTTCGAGGCATAAAAGGACACACCTTTAAAGCATGAAAGAGACGACAAATATGAACATGTGAGCATGGATTAAGGTCTGAAATAACATGTTGGGTAGTTCCAAACCCTAAAATAATGGAAGCAATGCATGCTACACACTCACACACCTAAGGCTAGCAAGCCAAAATGCAAAGTGACTATATAAGGCATGTCATGGATGGCCTAAATAACCAAAAACAGATCTTATACATGACAAAATAAGCACATTTTCAGTGTATGACCAGCCACAAAAACAGAAGCAAGATAGGCTAAGAAAGCATGCAAGATTACGGTAAATCACATGGATTTCAAAGCAAGTGCATGATAGAGAGGCCAAACATGGTTGAGCCCTTCTTCAATGTTGAAGAAGGACTCAAAACAAGCCTCTTTACAGTATATGACAGCCCCAAAATCAGTAAGCATACAAGGCTAACAAACCATGCAAAAATGAGGCTAAAACATGGATTTCAAAGCAAGTAGCCTAAGGATTATGCAAACAATGTTGAGCCCTTCAACAATGTTGAAGAAGGGCTCAAAATAAGCCTACTCTTAGCTTACATCATGCTCTGAAACAGATCATACACAAGCCAAATATTCTATGCAAGAAACATGGCATACAAGAGGATATTGAGATAGGTGCTAGATGCAGCCACCAAACAGCAAGGGGTCCTCAATCAAACATGAAGAGGACCCCAAAATAAGACTATTTGAAGTTTGGGTCGGAGCCCAAAAGTGCTTGCAACTAGGGCTAAGATATGAAGCAAGAAATTGCAAGAAAAGGGAAGATGAAGACTTACCCTTGAAGACCAAGAAACCAAGACCTCTTGGACCAAGTTTAGGTGCTCCTAAGCTCTGAAGAACAGCCCCAAGTCGCTGGAATGGAGCAAGGTTGTTTTGTGCTATGAGTTGTAGGGAAATGGCCCAAGAACTAGGTTGTTTGGAGGTGAAATGAGATAGATAGAGAGGGGGGGAGAGATATATATCTATATATCAGATATGCATATATCAATCTCTGGTTTTTGTTCAAACCTTCCAACCTTTTGCAATGGAGGAGATGGGTTCCTTATATAGGCAAAGGAATGGTTCTAAGCTTCTTAGAGAAGCCATTGTAAAAGGGGCAAAGGGTGCAAAGGGTTTGTGGCTTCTAGAGGAAGCTAAAACAGCTGGCCAAGCTTCTCCAAGAAGCTTGGCCAAAGGGTTCACCTTCTAGAAGCTTAGAGGGTGCAAAGGGTTCAAAAGGGTGCAAAATATGCACATGTATGCACGGGGGTCGAGTTCTGTGCACTCCAGCTGGCACATACTGGCATGCACCAGCTTGGGGGTGCAAAGGGTTCAACCCGGCCACCAATTTGATTTTCACCAAAATAAAGTGCCGGTCGGCACTCTTTTCTGCCAGTCGGCTAAATAGAGTGCCGACAGATGATTCCTTGGTCAAAACATGGCCGGTGGGTATGCAAATCGAAGCCCCGGAAGTTAGCTTTCCAATGGCGCAAACCTTGCATAAAAATTCCTCCTGTGCAAAAAGTTATGCCCTTTTCCGTGAAGTCGCGCAGACTCGATCTAACCGGGATGATGCCCAGCTTCAACCAATCATATCTCCTCCACCCGGACTTGGTTCTAGGAGATTCTTGAGTGCAAAGTGAAGCCCCGGAAGTCTTCTTTCCAATGATGGTGGCCTCATAGCTTAACTCCAAATATGCAATTGAATAAGCCCGATTTAGCGAGGGCTGCTCGATTCCCTTCTACCCGGATCTCTGCCGATCTTCTCCCAGACCAGTTTTCTCCTCTCCTTTCCTCTTTTCTTCAACTCCAAACTCCTAAACAAAGTGTTTGGAAAGATTTGCCTGTCTTCTTGCCGAAGAAACTAAACCTGTGCCCTGCACATCTCTCAACACCGAGCAAACCATCAGTAATGCCCAAGTCTTGAGGGCGGTCAAAAATGGGGTGCCTACAAAATGTTTTTGGAGAGAGAGATATATACAAAAGTGATTCAACTTCAGCCTAAAGAGAGAAGAAAAGAAAAAAATTTCGGATCTCACCAACCCACCGCAACTCACTCCCGCACTTGCCTTTTTAGCATTGTGCAAGCTACTTTCTCCTGAAATCGCGACTTGCTCTCTCGCTCGAGTGGACAAGCAACTTCAAATGCATTTTTCATTTTTGCTTCGGGGGTGCTACCTTTCAACCCCGCCAGTATGCTTCCTAAGACCGCTAAGGACACTACCTGGACCTCGCGGTGGCCGGGCGGCTCGATCCCACTGTGAGCCGCTTGACTGCCAAGGGCGCCGCCTAGACCCCTCAAGTTGACCCGACAGCTTGATCTTCGACTTACTCAGTGAAGTGGCAAAACTAGGATCGCTACAACCGTCTTCCCTTAAAGAATTTCGTCCCCAAAATTTCAAATCAAACTACCCAAACAAAGGGTTTCTATCGATCAAAATCATGCTATTTCATTTTCAAATCACAATGTTAACTCTTAACCAAATTCCACCATGGCTATCTCATTAACAACAACCTCCCAAATACGCATAAACATGAAATGTCCCAAAAAGTAATGGCAACTCTAAACAACTTTATGCTTAAAACAACAACGCACATATCAACATCTGGTTAACAACTTTAAATACGTTTCCTTCAACACTAGGAAATATTACAAAGAAAAGCAACTTAAGCATTTTCAAATAAATCTGGACATTTGTAGTGGACTTCTGCCTCCCGTTCCCACGTCGCTTCTTCAACCCCATGGTGTCTCCGCAACACATTTACCAATGGTATAGTTTTGCCCCGTAACACTTGCTCCCGGGTATCTAATATTTGAACCGGTCATTCTTCGTAAGAGGCATCCTCATCTACCTCCAAGTCAGCCCAATCAAGTACATGAGAAGGGTCAGGGTTTATACTTCCTAAGCATAGCTACATGAAATATGTTGTGAACTCCCAAAAGTTATGGCGGTAAAGCTAACCGGTATGCCACTTCCCCAATTCGCTCTAAGATCTCAAAAGACCCAATGAACCTTGGAGATGATATACCACTCTTACCAAATCTCATCAAACCCTGCCTTGGTGAGATTTTTAGAAACACATGGTCACCAACTTCAAAAGATAAAGGTTGTCTCCTCTTATCAGCATAACTCTTTTGTCGGCTTTGGGCTGTAGCGAACCTCTTCCGAATGAGAACAACTTTCTTGGTTGTCTCTCTAACAATTTTCGAACTCAGTAACGGTGCATCACCCACTTTGGCCCAACAAACCGACGATCTACAAGGTCGGCCATACAAGGCCTCAAATGGTGCCATCCCAATATTAGCTTGGAAACTATTGTTGTAAGCAAACTCAATCATTGGTAAGTGGCTTTCCCAAGGCCTCTTAAAATCAAAGACACAAGCTCTAAGCATGTCCGCCAAAATCAATGGATGCGTTCAACCGTCCATCGGTTTGAGGATGGTAAGCGGTGCTAAGAGTCAACTTAGTTCCCAACGCCTCTTGGGGGCTTTTCCATAACCGGGCAGTAAAACGAGGATCCCTATCCGACACAATAGTCACAGGGACTCCATGAAGTCGAACTATCTCTTTAATGTATAACTCTGCCAAGCATTCAACTGAGTCACTGGTGCACATTGGAATGAAATGGGTAGACTTAGTCAACCTATCAACAATCACCCAAATGGCATTATTGCCTCGTTGTGTTCTAGGAAGCCCAACTACAAAATCCATGGTAACACGCTCCCATTTCCACTCGGCTATCAGTAAGGGTTGTAACAAACCCACTGGTCTTTAGTGTTCAGCCTTCACTTGTTGACAAGTAAGGCACTTCAATACAAATAAAGCAACATCCCGTTTCATACCCCTCCACCAAAACTGACGACTAAGATCATAATACATTTTAGTGCCTCCCAGGTGTACCATAAGGCGTGAGTGATGGAACACCCGAAGTGCTTCCTCTCTATAGGATTCTGGTACAAACAAACGGTCTAGGTAACGTACACTCAGATCCGAGTGAACGTTCAAACCTTTCTCTTCCTTTTTATTAGAAATCTTAACACGGATTGATTCCACATCACGGTCTCCTCGTTGTGCCTCTATGACCTTACTAACCATGGTAGGTTGAGCATTCAAAGTAAACAAGGTAGCACTCCCTCCGGACTCACCCAAGTGCAAATCAAACTTGCCAATAACATCTAGCATATCTTATTCCCGAATGGCCACACTTGCCAAACTACTCACAGATTTTTGACTCAAGGCATTGGCCACCGCATTGGATACCACATTGGCCTTCCCTGGATGATAGTGTAACTCAAAGTCATAATCCTCCATAAATTCCATTCACCTCTGTTGTCATAAATTCAAGTCTTTTTGAGAAAACAAATACTTTAGACTCTTATGATTGGAGAAAACCTCAAGCTTCTCACCATACAAGTAATGCCTCCAAATTTTCAAAGCAAAAATCACCGCTGCTAATTCTAGATCGTGGGTGGGGTAGTTTTTCTCATGAGTTTTCAATTGTCGTGAATCATAGGCCACAACTTTTCCCTCTTGTATCAAGACACAACCAAGTCCATCCCCGGACGCATCACCATAGACAGTGTAACTCAAACCCCTTTCCGGAATTATCAAAACCAGTGCGGTAGTCAATCTAGTCTTAAGCTCTTGGAATGACTTTTCACACGCCTCACTCCACACAAATTTGATACCCTTTCTAGTCAACCTAGTCAAAGGTGTAGCTAGTCTAGAAAAGTCCCTTACAAAACGTTGGTAATACCTCGCTAATCCCAAAAAAACTCTAGATTTCAAAAACAATCTTGGCTTGTTCCCAATCCTGTATGACATCTATCTTTAAGAAGTCCACAGTCACTCTCTCTCTAGACACTACATGCCCCAAAAACTTCACCTCTGTTACCAAAACTCGCATTTTTCAAATTTGGCATACAATTGTGCTCACTAAGTAAACCCAGCACTACTCGCAAGTGAATCTCGTGTTCCTCTTCAGAGGTTGAATAAATCAAGATGTCGTTCACAAAGACGACCACAAAACGGTCCAAGTATTCCAGAAAAATTATGTTCATCAAATCCATAAAGGAAGTCGGTGCATTGGTCAACCCAAAAGGTATTACAAGGAATTCATAGTGGCTATAACAAGTACGAAAGGCCGTCTTCTGAATGTCCTCCTCCCGGACTCGCAACTGATGGTACCTCAACCTCAAATCTATTTTTGAGAAGCAATGAGACCCTCTAAGTTGGTCAAACAAATCATCTATTCTGGGTAGAGGATACTTGTTCTTAACTGTAACTCTATTCAACTTGCAGTAATCAATACACACCCGCAATGACCGATCCTTCTTCTTTGCAAAGAGAGCCGGCGCTTCCCAAGGTGATGTACTAGTGCGAATGAAGCCCTTGTCTAAAAGTTCTTCGAGTTGAATCTTCAACTCATGTAATTCGGCGGGTGTAAATCTATACGGTGACATGGAAATCGATGTTGTGCCAGGCACTAATTCAATGGAGAACTCGATCTCCTGGTGAGGTGGCAAACTAACAAGATCTTCTGGAAAGACATCCGGGTATTCACAAACTACCTTTGGTAACTCAACACGAGCCCCGTCACTCTCACTATCCAAGAGAGTTGCAAGACGGCCACTAAGCTTGCTCCTATTACGAGGGTCAATAACTGGCGACAAGGCTCTATCAACTGGGCTCCCTAGAAAATAGAAACGATCATCACCCAAAGTGCACACTATAACTCTCTAACGGTAACAATCAATCACGGCTTGATAAGAATACAACTAGTCCATGCCTAAAATGACATCAAAACTCGACATATCTAGCAACACAAAAGCAAACGAAAGTCGACGCCCGGCAACTTCTATTTCACAATCACGACAACCCCGGTCTAAATCAATTGCACCCCCAACAGGTGACTATACTCTGAGTGGAGGCACTAATCGTGGTACTTCTAACCCTAATGCAAAAGCAAATGCAGTAGATATAAATGAATGAGACGCACCTGTGTCTATCAATACATTAGCCAAAGAATTACACACAACAAAAATACCTCTCACAACTAAAGATTCGGCAATCGCCTGCAGCGAATAAAGATACAAGCGCCCCTGTGGCCCCTGATTGACTTGCTCCCCTCTTGGAGCATAGGCCTGTTGTATTGACTGAGCCGAAGTGGCACCCTAATTAACTCATGAAACTTGGACTGATTGAACCTGCTGGTGGCTCTGAGTCTGCCTCGACCCTGATGCGCCAGATGCGCCTCCCAACTATGGGCAAGTTCTCTTCATATGCCCCGGCTGACCACACTAATAACAATTAAACCCTTGACCTTTATTTTGAGACTGAGACTGACTTTGAGATCGATTAGGTGGTGGTAACAATAACTACTCTCCTCCCTTCTGTGGGCATGAGAAGGCTTTGTGACCCGGTTGGCCACACTTGAAACACGAGAAGCAACTCGATGCACTTTTTCTCGGGCCCACACTAGGCAAAGGAAAAGTGGATCTAGACTACTGTAGTTAGGACTGGGATGGATAGGTGTTCCTGCTCTTCTTGTTCTGCCTATAGTCTCCTTGAGACTCTTGGCCCCTAGACCTCGAACTCCGAAGCCTCTCCTCCTCGACTTGTATGGAAATTTTTACGTATGTCGCTGTCTCTACAAGACGATCATATTCCCGAATCATATTTCCGACAAGCTTGAACATAATTTTTGTTTTTAAATTCTTTTCAAATTCAATGCAATGGCGCTCTTCTGTTGCAACCAACTCTAGTGCAAATCTGGACAAACTAGAGAAGACTGCCTCAAACTTGGCTACGGGCATGTCGAGTTGTTTTAGGTCTTTAAACTCTTTCCTCAATCTCTCCCTAGCAGTGGGAGGTATGTACTTATCTTGGAAAGCAACCGCAAAGGCTTCCCATGTCGGATCCACTCTACCCTTGGCATATTTCCACCATTGACCCGCGTCTCCCTTAAGGTAGTAACTCGCTAGAGTCACTCTTAGTTCACTATCTTCGATGTGAAGCATCTCAAATGTCTTCACAGTTTGTTCGAGCCACTCATCCGCTTTCTTGGGCTCGGGGCCACCATGGAACTCATCTGGTTTGGCCCACAAGAACTCTCTAGTAAGGAAACTTGCCCTTAACTCCGCGGTGTTCTCTCGGGCTTGATTCTCCACCCTCAACAAGTTCATAGACTCTCTTAAAGCCCCTGCCATTTCTCGAGCTAGGGCCCCCATTGCTGTTTGACAAGCTTGTCCCACCTGCTCGGCCATATTAGCTTGGCCTGCTTGCTTGGCCATATTAGCTTTGCCGAACCATTCTTCTTGCACCAGAACCCTATGGACCGGTACCTCATGCACACCTCAGCGAGCCCAACCACACCTCCTGCCTCTACTACCACGGACTTGACCCTTTTCTAACATCCTAATAAAGGACACAAGAGAAATAATTTAGCATATTAACTCACATGTGCTCGTAACTTGACTCACGCGTTCAACTACAACAATTCTATATATTTCTCTACCATATACACAATTCAATTTCACTCCACATCAGCACTTAGTCATGTAAACACATACAGACTGTTCTTTACGATGAAATCTGTCCTACGAAAAACTAAGAATTCTTAGTAGAACGAGTATTGATCAAGTACCCATCTAATAAGACCTCAAGGAATTTAACAAGCGCAAACAACATCTCAAAAGTCCAATCCCATACCCATTTAGTCACATAAGCATGTTATCACATAGTCACAAAATGCATAACACTTCTTAAGCATGCTAAATGAACCCATTGTGGTTAAACAACCACTTCCTATGAGCTCCAAGTATTTAAACCCAGTAGCTCTGACACCAAGTTGTAACACCCCAAATTTCTAGCCCAAATGATAATACAACAATCATGGCTCTTTCAAGGAAAACTGAATATAAATCTCCAAACTTACATTACATGATATAATAGTTCTTCATGCAACAATACATTAATCCAACAAGTAAATAAACAAATAAATACCCCCCAAGGGTTTACAAGTTTCCAAGGCTTGAGCCTGATTACACAAAACGGTTATTCAAACCAACACAAACATAGCCCTTGGCTTACACACAAAGTCACAGTAAAATGAGAGCATTGTACTCCCAACACACATACTTCCATGCCCCTAGTTGGATGGGATCACCACATCTTTTCTCACACAAAAATCCCGTAGCATGAGCATAAAGCCCAGTAGGAAATTCTTAACAAGTATATACATTTTATACAAATCTCAAGAGATGAAATGCATATGCCTTGCTATGCCCTTTTTAAAATAAATCACATTTTCATCTTTTGAAAAACCATCATGCTCAATGATATCATACAATTTCAATTGTTCAAAACTTAACAATTTATTTCAAGGGCAGTAAATACGACTCTGGTAATCCCTAGGTCGATGTCTACAAGTAGACTATACAAGTACTACCAATTTGTCATTTTTAACAGCATTGACTGGAAGGCTCGACACCTATAATTTGTCATTTTTACCAATATTAACTAGAAGGCTCAACACCTATAATTTGTCATTTTTATCAATATTAACTAGAAGGCTTGACACCTATTCAATTTCATCTACACCACCTGTCAAGACTTACTACCGTATTTACCCCAAAACCAATTCATGGAAACTTGTTTCTCAACATTCTTTTCTCATTGCAAATTTTCAAATCAACTTTCAAAGTTTAATGTAATCAAATGAATTGATATGCCAATAACACAAGATGAATATAAATACTTTTATTCCAATTCATCATCCAAGGAATAACACAATTCCCTCTTTTCAAGTATCCTCAACAATTAGTCATTTCAAGACTATTTCAACGTTTTGAACAATAATTTCCAAAATGAACAACAATTCTCATATTCCTTGAAATTCATCATTTATATAAATATAAATAAGAAAATTTCCAAACATCCATTTATTTTGACACACAAAATAAATATAACAATATAATTCATGGATTTTTAGTCTCTTTTAAAAAAATCTCCAAATTCTAGGTTTTCTCACCAAAACTATACAACTCAAATCTTTTGAAAGAAAACTTTCCAAAATCATCTTTTCTTCAATCAACGAATATCAAAACCCATAAGATCATTTTAAAGGAACAAGATACAAACCCACTTCCAAAATCGCTCAACTACTTGAATCAACAATAAATTTTCAAAGCTATCGAAGGATGATTTTGAAAATCATATAGATCTTGTAAAAAATATATATATATATATATATATATAACTCTAAGAAAATCCCTGTGTCAAGTTTTGAAGAAGAAATGAGATGAAACCCCTAAAATCAAATTGTCGAAACTTGATCTTCACCGCACACAACGAAGCCCTCGAGGAGCTAACCAACTTTGATGAAGAACTTAGGTCTAAATCCCAAAGGATTTGAAGAAATCAAAGATCTTGTGAGGTTTTTGGTAGGAAATGTAGAGAGAAGGGAGAGGAAATGTTTTTAGAGAGAGATATATATACAAAAGTGATTCAACTTCAACCTAAAGAGAGGAAAAAAGGGAAAATTTTCGGATCTCACCAACCCACCGCACCTCACTCCCGCACCTGCCTTCTTAGCATTGTTCAAGCTGCTCTCCCTTGAAATCCGTACGTGTAGCTTGCTCTCCCGCTCGAGTGGACAAGTAACTTCGAATGTATTTTGCATTTTTGCTTCAGGGGTGATACCCCTCAACCTCGCTAGGGCACTTCCCTAGGACCTGCCAAGGACGCCCTCTGGACCCCACAGCCGATCATGGCTCGATCTCACAGTATGCGTTCTCGACCGCCAAGGGCGCCTGTCAGACCCATGGTGACCGGCACTCGATCCCCGACATACTAAGCGAAGTGGCAAAACTGGGATCACTACACAAGCCTAAAACCATTTTTACTTAACAAAGAACCAGAAACTAAATTCTTCTAGATGTCTGATACATGTAGTACATGGTTGAGGGTAAGTTCTTTCCTTGATGTCATCTTCAAGATCATCTTTCCTTGTCCAGCCACAGTAGAAGTAGAAGAATTTTCCATGAAAATTTGTTCACCATTTGCAGCCTCATTGTAAGTAATGAACATCTTCTTGTCCGCACAAATGTGTCAAGTTGCCCTAGTGTCAACCCACCATTCCTTGGGATTTCCAATCAAATTAGCCTCAGACACCACAGTAGAGAGATTGATGTCATTTACTCCGTCAGAGATGTAATCAAGTTCTGTCACATTGGCTTGATTGGTAGTCTTCTTGCTTGTACTTCTGTGACCCTTCTTAGGGCAGCGGCAGTCAGAAGCTCAATGTCCAGTCTTGCTACAGTTATAGCATTTTCCTTTGAACTTCTTATTACCATTGTTGTCACCTTGTTTAGAACCATCTCCAGTAAACTTCCTCCTTTTGTTATGTGGTTTGTGCACTTGTTCAACCACATTAGCCTTGGACTCAATGGGATTTTTACCAGTCCTCTTTTCAGCCTTTCGGTTATCTTCCTTAATTCTTAGTCTTACAATCAATTCATTCATGGTCATCTCTTTACATTTATGTTTTAAATAATTTTTGAAATCTTTCCAAGCCGGTGGTAACTTTTCCACTAAAGCAACGACTTGGAAAGACTCACTAAGAGACATACCTTCAGAATGAATATCATGCAAAATTATTTGAAATTTTTGAACTTGAGAAATTACTGTTTGGTAGTCTACCATAAGAAGTCTCGAAATTTACCGACAACAAATTTCTTTGTACCCGCATCCTCTGTCTTGCATTTTTTCTCCAAAGAATTCCACAATTCTTTTGCTATTTTCAAAGGGCTATAAATATTATACAGCATGTTGTCAAGGCCATTGAGTATGTGGTTTCTACACAGGAAATTAGAATGCTTCCAAGCATCTACAGTGGCAACAACTTGCCAATCACTTTCATCCTCTCTAACTACTGGAGCCTCTTTGTGAAGAAACCGAGCCAAATTTAGAGTTGTGAGATAGAACAGCATTTTCTGCTGCCATCTCTTAAACTCAGTGCCATTAAATTTTTCTGATTTTTCTCTATGATTTATCGGAACTTGAACATAGTTCTGGATAGGGACCGGAATCGTTGTAAAGATCGGATTTGGAGTACTACTTTCAGCAGCCATAATATCTAATTAACAAAATCAGAAAAAACCAAAACACAAATTAATTTTCTAGTTACTAAAACCAGAAAATAAATTATAACACAAAATAATTTTATTTTCCTTGTTACTAAAACTAGAAAAATAAAATACCACAATAATTTTCTGTAACACAAATTAATATTCTGCAATTGTTAATGAAACCAGTATATTACTACTAGTTGTCAAAGAAAATAAACAGTCTATTACTACTATTTGTCAAATAGTATATTGCTACTATTTATATTTTCCATCAAGAAATCACTTTATGAAAACACAGAAAATTAAATACAATGAAGACACCAAAAAATGATTATGTCTTAAGATTGTTGGACAATCTTCACAGTATTTGAAAAAATAAATTTTGTTTATGTACTTAACAACAAAGGGAATACAGAAGAAATAAAGGAAATGAGAGAGTTTGTTTGATTAAAAAAATTAAACCAGAAAATAAAATAAAATAAATAAAATAGATTTTTATTTTGTTACAAAAATAATATAGCGATCCCGGTTCTTTCTCCTTTGGTTGTAGTATCCGGACTTAGTTCCGTGGATTCCGGTTGTTGTTTTGAACTTGTTTCTGTCCTTCAATTCTTTAAATTTGAGTTATAGAATGTTTTGAACTTGTTTGTTCCAGGTTGGTTGTGTTGGAAACCAAGAGTAGCTGTCCAGAGTTTTGGACCCTCGCTCGAGCGAGGAGTTGGTCGCCGAGCGAAGCCATCTTTGTTCTTCGCCGAGCAGTGGTTTGGTCGCCGGCGAGAGTGGAGTTTTGTGTCCGTGGGTCGAGCTGTGGTGGCTTCGCCGAGCGCGTCGTCGTTAATGTACTATGACTGAACACTAGAATTCTTGGCTCGAGCGAAGCTGTCGTCGCCGAGCGAAGCCTGGGTTGTTGGCTCGAGCAAGGTGTCTTGGCTCGAGCGAGTGTTTCTCGGTTCTGTCGCTCGGCGAAGGTGCCTTCGCCGAGCGAGCCTGCTGCTTTTTAGTAGGCAACAGCGGGGAAAAAGATCATTTTTCTCCCTCTTTCATTTTTGAAACCCTAGCAGCCGAGAGTCTCTCTCTCTAAACTTATTATCTCTCTACATTTCATCTCCTTCTAGTGTAAATCCATCTTAGGTCCTTTGTTAAAAAGATAGAGGATGTCGAGGGCTTCGTTTTAATCGGAAAAAATAGAGGATTTGGAGCACTTTGATTTCGGGTCATCTTCTCCATTTGAGTTCTCCTTTGAGGTAGGGATTCTTCTTGTTTCTTTTCAATACTCCATCTATAGATAGACATGTGGTTATTTTGTATTGCATGAAAATTGTATCATGTTGGTTTTATTTGAAAATCATGGGGTAAACCTAGGGTTGGTTATGTTAAGATTGGGTTTGGCTTCATTAGTTGTTGTCTTGGCTAATTAGAATATAAATTAGCATGTTGTAGTTAAATGAAGAAAAAGCCCTAAATTATGTTTTGATTTGGTAATTTAAAATGGGGGTTTGTTGACTAATGTATATGAATCTCTTTGATTAAAATGAGTTGGGTAAGGGTGTTAATGCCTAAGGGATTAATCATAGCTTTGGAATTGATTTTATGGAAACAAGAATAGTGGAGTTGGTTTTGTGATAACAAAAAGGAAATGGGATTGTTTCTGTGAAAATGAGAAATGTGTTTTCGAAATAAGATTGAGAATTGGGTTGTTGTATCTTGAGTGTTGAATACACGTGTAGAAGTTGTATTTTTAACTACCATGTTAATGTTATTGTTTGGTTTGTGATTCATGGTAATTGAGTCTTCAATAGATGTACTAACTATATGCATCTAGAGGTTTTGTCGTTGGTCATCGGTGGAGGATGACACGCTTGTGTAGAATGGTCGGTTTGCATTGTGTCATTGATTAATCGAACATCATATGTGATGAAGTGTTAGATACATTATGTATATGTATGTTTGCTCGGGAGGAGTTAGTTATGTGTTCATCTACTTTAACACATTGCTGTCATCTTGATAGTTTATGTATATGCATTATACATGTTGGATATGCCTTGTTGCATGGTTGTTGTTGGCGTTATATGCCGCGCTTATAATCAAAGGTACCGTTACCTTCCAGCTAGCGCCTGGAGAACTGTATGCGCTGATAATATAAGGCACCATACCCTTCCAGCTTGCGCCTGGTAAACTGGCATTTTGGCTTACTACGCACATAGCTAGTAGAGTGAAGTTGGTTGTAGTTATTTCAGTATATCTTTGGCTTACTAAGCGCATAGCTAGTAGAGCAAAGGGGAATTGTTGTTGTTTAGTTGTAACTGAAAATATCATGGATTTGATTGGTTACAGTTCGGAGGACCGAGTTACTCCATTGATTGATTGTATACATGTTGGTGGGTTGTAAATTTATATTTTTACAAAGTTATGCATGTATAGGTTTGATAGTAGTAGAAACAAACCAAAATGTCATTTTTGTCTTTTGGAAAGTGTGAAGGAGAATGAAGGTTTTAATGATAAACATGTTTTGAAAAGATACGTCTGTCGTATGTATGGGAAATGGAGGGGAGTATAGGGCTTAGTGATTAGTTCCTAATGAGGATTAATTAAAGGAATAAGGAAAGATGAATCGCTTGTAGCGTTGAATGAAACGGTTGTTTTCAAGAAAAGTTCATACATATTTATATTTTGTATAAACTGTCACCTTACTATTCTAGTACAAGAATGAGTGTGCATGATCATAGCTATCTGTAAGTTGTTATTGTTGAGGATCATGTTGAGATCTCTACTGGACTATATGTTCATCCCACGTTGTTGAATCTTTTTCAGGTATTAAGCAGGTTGAGCTGCAAGATTGGGATCTACTTATTTGCTGGCCACGGGGCCTCTGTTATGTTGGCGGAATGCCGTTGTTGTAAAAGGGTTACACCCTTCTTCTTGTACCTTAAGTGATGTAAGCCTAAGGGCAATTTATTAAGTGTGTTCATGTAACATTTACTTTGCATACGAATGAGAGTATTGATATCCATTTCTATGGATTGTATGTATGAGTTTGTTTCTGCATGTTATCTCTGAAATTAAATTAAGTTAATGAATTTGGTAATGACTTCGAGTAATAAAAAGTGGGGCGTGACAAATAAAATGAAAAAACAAAATAAAAATCTGAATTAGAAAAATAATAACACAGAAAATAGATTAATTACTTACCAAATTAATTTCTTGAACAAATTTTCTGATCAAATCTAGTGTTTAACACTGTGTCCTTAAGACAGATTCGTTCTTTCCACAGTGCTTTCATAATGGCTATCTCCCAAGATAAAATGATCAACAGCAAACAATAGCAGTACTACAAATTGTTTCCACAACGAACACACTTTGTGTTTACACCATTTCTCACAAGAAAATAATGCAGCAAATGCAGAGAGAAATTGCAAAATATTTTGGACAAAAATTGAAGTAAAAACATCAAACGAGGGGCTGCCTATTTTTAGATGGAGTGGTGGTTGTTTAATTAGAATTAAACAGGTACAGATTTGAATGAACAAGTATGGTACCTATTTGATTTGAATAAACAGATACAAATCTATTGGGTTCAAATTTTGAACAATAAAACCTGTATTGAACAGATTTGAATCTGTCCGAGTGGGGAAAATAAAATCGGAGCCAAATTTGAAATTAATTTTCGAAATTCAAATTCCAAAAAATTAAAATTTTATTTTAAAAAATAAAATTCAAATGTTTTGGGCCCAAAAAGATAGGTATTGGGCCGGACAGGCCCAGCCCAACCTAACCACATACCACGCACCCGTGCCCAAGCCTAGCCCGCTCGACCGAACGGACAGTGGCGTGTGGGTGTCTTTATTTGGGGTCCAATGGGTCTAACCCACTTTGCCCACAACCTTCCTCTCTACAAAACTTGGGTGCCCCTTGGAGCCTACCCCAAGTTCCAACCCCAAGCCTTATAAACCCACTCAAGGTTTCTCACCAAATCAATGTGGGACAAGCCTTTATTCAAACCTTTAGGAAATTTTACCAAAAAAACATTTCCATGGAACTCTCTTTTTGGCTTCAATTTCCCATTCACCCGATAATGGCTTTGAACAATCAAATATACCACGTGAATTACAACGCGGCATAGAACGCGTTACCACTTAGACCTGCCAACTTTGGCTCATGGGTCCCACCTAAAAATTAGACCAAAGTTAAGGAAAAAACATATTTTCCAAAACCATTTCTAGCAGGTTGCACCCTAAAAAATTGTAAAATTATGTATATTATACTAATAATAGTAAGATAATTTCATAAATTGAGAAGTTACATGTGTATTCCCTCCCCCCTCAATATATATATATATATATTAATCTTGGATCCGTCATTGCTCTTAGTCCATCGTTTAAGTCTTCAACAAATTTAATCACGTGACAAACATGTGACTACAAAATAAGGGCAATGGAGGAAAAATCATTCACTTTTCCAATCAACACGTACTTTGTCGTACGTGATAAGCATGTGAAAATTATATAATACAATTTATATGTTCATATGCTAAAAATATGGATGACGATGCGAGAAAATAAAGCTTTTAAAATCAAAAAAGGCAACAGAGAAATTGAAGAGAAACGAGGAGAAATAAAAATGACCGTGTTATCAAGGCAGGTATTCGAGAAATAAGAGTTTTGTGATTTCAATTTTTGTAAAATCCTAATTCATCTCCTTAATCGTTTGCAATCTGTGTTTTGTTTTAGCCAAATATAGCCTTAGTTTGATACAAATTTTGGGATGAAATGTGTATTAGCAGGAAATGGGGGTGATTTGCCTCTTTTTTCCACATTACTAACTTATATTAAAGACTTATACTGTAGAATAAAAAAAATGAGGGGACACTGACACTTAACTAGAAGCGCAAGGGGTTGATTGTCACAATTTCATGTGTAGGACCAAAGTGAGATTTGGTGCAAAGTAGAGGGGTGCAAATCGTAATTTACCTAAAAGGATTTATTTTTTGAGACTAAAATTATAACGGTTCCGGTTTAGACCTGATCCATTTCTGGCTCTTGGATCCAAGATTTCTTGCCTTTAATTGCTATTCATGCCATTTTCATCTTGTTGGTGGTTGAATTGAGTGTTGGTTGTGTTTAAAACATATTGGAAGTTAGTTTTTTAAAAGTGTTGTTGTCCAGTCTTCTGCTTGTTCGCTCAAGCGGTGTTTTGGTCGCTCGAGCAGTCTTTGAGATCTCCCAGTATTTTGCAGGTTTGCAAAACTTCTAGGAGTAGGGTGATCTTCACTCGAGCGGTATTTCTTGCGCTCGATCGGTCTTCTACAGTCTGCAAAACTTCTGGAAGGGGGTCATTGTACGCTCGAGTACTGTCTTGGTTGCTCAAATAGTGTTTTAGTCACTCAAGCGATCTATGCGTATATCAGATTGAGAAAAGGAAAATTTTAATCACTTTTTCATCTCTCTCTCTCTCTCTCTCTCTCTCTCTCTTCTCTAAAACATCTCTAACCCTAATTTCTTCCCTTTCTCTCTCTAGTTCTTGCCTTAAAACCTCAAATACACCATCACCCATTTATCACCATAGCTCTTTGGAGAAAAGGTAGAGCTCACCAAAAACTTTATTCTAATTGGGGAGGATCTTGTTTTCAACTCCGTCAAAGTTTTACCCTTGCTCTCTTCCTTTTCTACTCTTGAGGTAGGGATTTCTTCAGCCTTTGGAATGATTGTTAGCCTAGTTATTTGCTCATTGAAAAGATTTAGTGATTTGGAGATTTTGGTTAAACCTAGGGATTGATTTTTGAAATGTAAAAATGGGATTTTCAAATTGGTTCTTGAGAAATGTTGTGGAGATGTGTTTATTGTTGCAATGTTGGAATTTCCTTGCTTAAATATGATTTTGAAAGTAAAGGAGGTTTGTTTCAAAAATCATTGATATTTAATTTATGAAAGAAAAGGGAAAAGATGTTGGGTTTTAAAAAGATAAGAGGAATGCATCTATTGCTTAATGAGAGTAGAGTTGGATATGTTATATTGCTCTCATTTTGAAATTAATGAGATTATATCTATTGTTAGAAAATTATCTGTTGAGTAGAAATATTTGTTATGGGCTATCAGTGAAGGATATCTTTGATTATTGTAGAAATTGCATAAGGATTATGTGAATTGAAACTAATTACTCATACATTTTGCATTAAGCATTGTTACATACTTAAGCATTGAAAATGTATTGTTTTTGAGAAAAATGGGTGAATTCCTTAGCGACTCTAGTTAGGAGGTTGTGGTTGTAGTTATTATGTTGGCCTGTGTGTCCTTGGTAAAAGTCCAAAAACCACGCAGTTAGGTGCCGATCCTTCCGGTTAGTACCGGTAAAATGGCTTTGGTAGTGATTGAATAGCCTACTGGCAGATACGTACTTAGAGATTCACAGTGTTTTGTATCCACTGCCCTATTTTCTGATGTAAAAGGATATTTTTCATGAATTGACATATAATCCTAACATTGCATTGTTTTGAGATGGAGATGTAAAATGTTTGACAAATGGCATACATATGCATTCACTTTATGACTTCGTTAAGATTTATACATTGTGTTAAGGTATCTCTACAGGGCTTTAGCTCACCCTATATAGAAAACAACTTTCAGGTGCTGATGATTTGCCTTCACCAAGGGCATAGCTTAGGGGGACTTGGAGCCAAGAGTTTATTTTGTTTCTTTTGATGTAATTATTTTTGTATAAGCCTTAGGCTTTAACTATATTGAGTTGGACTCATTTTTATTGTACCCAAGCATTGACTTCGAAAGATGTAGCCATTAGGGTATAACATTATTTGATTCTCCTTTTATTTCAATTCATGTACACATGTCATATGCTATAGATTCAGGATCTAGGATTTATGAATGTATACACGCATATGTTATCTTTTGTATGATTAAGGAGTATAAATGGAATGTTAAATATAATGCTAGTGATCAATTCTATGAAATATTATGATGTGGGTTGGTGTTATTATTTCGGGATGTTAAAAAAAAATTGGTCCAAAAAATATAGTAATTAATCACTAAATGTCTAATTTTGTCACTAAAATTACAATAATGATACTTTTAGTAACAAAAATATTTCGTTCCTAAAATGTAATTTTGTCTCTAAATTTTGATGTTTAAAACTTTAATTTGTTGTAGCATTTGGAGATAAAATGATGTGAAATACTTGTTGTATAGAATACTCTCTCCCTCTATTAATGTGACAATATTTTCAAGTAGATTTAACAGAATGATTTTATTATTGGAAATTAAAAAAAAAAAAAAAGAACTGAAAACAGATCATTTCAATAATTTTACACCCAATATTTTCCTTATTACACCCGCTTTTCACATAAGCGTTGTGGTGCTAATATTTATAATTTATTGTGGTGTTAGTTATGATTTGGTTATAGCCTCTTGTGATTATTATTTTCATTATGACTAAAGAGATTTTTAGTTATGCATCAAGTGATATTGGGTTATAACCATTAGTTTTTACTTGATTATAACTAATTATGATGTTGGTTATAACATATTGTGGTTATTTTAATTATGCTTCAAGTGATAACTGGTTATGATCCATTGTAGTTACGAGTGAAAATGATTTGATTATGATATTTTGTGGTATCAACACAATAAAATGTCATAACGCGCATGTGTTACATCCCATTTGAGGTAGATGACCCAAATAAGTACTAGCTCTTCAATGAATTATTTATGTAGATAGTTACTTTTCCTTTTTTAGAAAGGTATGTAGATAGATATTTGATATATATAAATAATAGATTATGTGTTAACACATTGAAATTCTAAAATTAGATAGTAAAATCTTAGGGAAAATTAGTGTAAAGTCCCTCTCCCATTTTTAGTAATGGAAGAGATCCATAATATTATTTTATAATGTCTAAGGTCCTTCAACCCCACATAGAGAAATTTGACTTCTCTCTCTACCAACTTCTCCATTATCGAATCTTTCTCTATCTGTCTCGTTTCTCGAGCAAAACCTCCTAAAGTAGTTCGAGGCTGTGATGAACAAGATCAAAACTCTTGAATCTGAAACCAAGGACTCCCTGCAAGTCCTCGAGAATTGCGACGTCACAATCGCCAATTATGTCTCTACTGCCCTCGACAAGGTCCAGCAGTGCAAGGCGATCGCTCTCGATGCCGTCGGCGAGTGGCGATGAAAGCGAGAGTTGATGGCGGTGATTTGCTCCTGGCCGAGGAATTTGTGTACGAAAATAGACGCAGAGGGTTTCTAGAGGTTTGTGACGGTTAGGAAGAAGGAATTGGACTTAATAAGGGCTCAAATGTCGGTTGCCCTAGCTAATTGTGTCGATCTAGCGAGGTTAGTTTTGGAGGTGATTTCGGAGATGTTTTTGGTGGATAAGAAGTCGGAGAAGAGTGAAAGAATGAATGATTTGGGATGGGCTTGTGTTCTGATACTGGAATCATTGATTCCGGTGGTGATTGATCTGATTTTGAGAAATTCAAGAACTAGTTCAGGGTCCAATTTTGTGGTGGTCATGTCTGCTCAACTGATATGGAGATTGATTTGTGTTCTGTTTGATATTGTTTCACAGATACATTTTAAGAAGTTTGTGGGAAGTCCAAGGAATAAGAGGTCAGAGAAATTTCCACAATTTCTCTGGAGAGGTAATTTTGTGAGAAGTCTAGGGCAGGCCAAAAAGGCCAAAGAAAATTATTTTCCAAAATTTCTCTAGAGAGTGGGAAGTATAAGGAAGGCTGGAGAAAAAAAATTCTTTGGAGAGAAGGAAAGGCCAAAGAAATTTATAGTGCGAAGTTTAGGGAAGGTCAGAGAAATTTTCAAAATTTCCCTGTAAAGTCTAAAGAAATTCTTTCCAGAATCTCTATACTAATTTTCTCTGTGAAGTCAAATTTTCTCTGGATCAATTTGAGGGACCTTCGACATTATTAAAATATTGAATGTCCTTTATGCTATAAAATCTTAATAACCGAGACCATAAAAAAAATTCCCAAAATTTATTGTCAAATAAAGTAAAATTTTACTGTTAATACTATTAGTTTGGACAGTAAAATTTTATTTTTATTATTATTATTATTTTAGAATTTCGTGACCATTATGGATCTTGTTTGATATATCTTGATAAGAGCATTTCAAAAATACTAATTTTATTAAAAATTGACCTCTAAATCAAAACTTATATGTTATAAAATTTGAAATATGAAATTAACCACTAAAGATACTTTGATAACAATGGTATATGTTGGCCCTCTCAAGGAAAAGTTTTACTTGTTCTTAATGTATAAAATGTTTTATTGTAAGGGAGTTTTAACTGAATTCTCTATTAATTTTAGGGCTCAATTTCATTAAAAATGAACATATAAATTAGAAGTTATGAAATTTAAAAATTTAATGTGCTTTCAAAATGAAACTAATGTTGATAACCTGTAAAGTTAGTGCAAAGGATAGTTTCACCATAAGAATTACGGAGGGATCTAAGAGCATCCCCAACAGAATCCTTATCCTCATTTTTTGCTAAATTGAGAAGTTGATTGTAAAAAAGCCCTCTCCAACAAATCCCCTATAGGGTTCCTTAAATTTGGGACTGCTAGAGCCACTCCTTATTTGTAGGGAGTCATTGTAGCTCCATCATATATATAAAATTCTTATTTTATTTCATCAAAGGCGCAAACTAAAAATTGAAAGGAGATATCTCAAACAAAGGTACTAGTTGTATTAAAGTCCCATAGCACACAAGGACCTTTCAAGAATGTCATCAAAAACAATATAATACTTTATACAAAAACTAAAGAATAATCATTCATGCTAGATCAAATACTTTTCCAAAACAAAGCAAAGCTTTTATCCAAAATGTTATAACATAACTTATTAAAATTACCACTCACAATAGCTCTTCGGTCGCAAGAATTAAGGCAAGGATCCAAACAACACAAATACATGGTAAATCCCATTGAATGCACTTCAAGAAGACAATAAGAGATGCTCAAAGATGGTTATGTAATGCACTCTCAAAACAAGCTTCAAATGAATAGATCTTGGCATTTATTCTCAAAACCAAGTCATAACAAAGAAAAACATGTTCTGTAAATTAAATCAATGTTTTTCTTCTTGAAAAAACATGTTGGGTACAAACCAGGTCTAAAAATGGATGCACAGAGAGGAGCTGGGCCGAAATGGCCTAGCTGGGTGAACTCAAGAGGTCGTGGTAGAGGTTTCACACCTCTTGGCCGAGGTGTGGTCTCCCTAGCTGAGATATAGGTTGCCCACCCGAGATGTTACAAGGTGTCGGCAAAGATCATGCAAGATAAGCAAACACGAGATGCAATGCTTGGCCTAGGCTGGACAAGAGTAGGTCTCGATGACCATACTTAAGGAAATAATGAAATCTAGAATTTTGGTTTCCTCTTTAAGAAGATGAAGAACATAAACATGAAGAACATGAATGCTAAAATCATAACTTCTTATTTAAAATCTAGGATTTAATAATATGAGTTAAAAAAAATATGGATCTGGATACTTATACTTAAAGATTTCATAAAAACAAACACAAAAACATAAAACTTGTTACAAACTTTTGGATCAAAACATGATTTTTCTTTAAGAATACAAGAACATCACTTTCTCTTTTCTGAAACAAAACTTTAAATTAATGCATGACTCATAAATTATGCTAGATCATACAATGTAATCAGATTAACATAAAGAATAACAAAAGTAGATCAAGAATCTAACATCAAAACACAAATCAAATGGTTTAAGGTATGAAAAACAAGATTGGAAAGTCTAGCGGCCTCCAAGAAGTTCATCTCATTCTTCCTAGAGCTTCTCCCACTTCTTAGACAAGATATGACAATGATATGGGTTTCTCAACTGCTAACAGACTAATACTCACTGCTAAGACACGTGGCATCATTTGGTCAAATCTTTTAAAAAAAGATGTCTGAATGAAAGGACAAGAGTAGGTCAAAGCGTATACAACAAGTAAGGTGGCATGGGTACTCTGACAATGAAAGGATCTTGGATCAAAACATAGGCTTTAGACAAGTAAAGTCTTCCTGACTTTGGCTAGAAGGGGGTTACACTTAGCCTAGGTGTGACATATATCGGCCTAGGTTATACAAGGCATGGAACAAAGGTTGTTAGGTGTTGGTTAAGGTGAATGACTCGGCAAGAAGGTTCAAGGATCAAAGATCTCGAATGCTTAGGTGATGCGCACCTTGGCGTAGGTAGTGCACACCTTGGCCTAGGTGCGATGGTGGAGGTGGAGGTCAACCAAGATAGTTCAAAGATAGCCCTAGGTGTTGTTGCTCAACGGGTTAGGTGTAAGAGGTTCAAATGTGTGACCTAGGTGTGAGATAACAAAGATAGATAGCCTAGGTTCAACAAACAAAGCATGGAACAAAACAATGATCTTATACTTAGGCAAAATACATTAGTATCAAAATAAGACAGTATCTCACACTTAGACAAAATATAAAATTTTATGAAATGCAAGCTTAACAAACCAAAATCATGTAAATTCTCATGAATATGACTAAAACAAAATGAGGGTTGTTACAGTATGAGTTATATATAATAAAATACTATTTTTATGTCATGACTGCCAATATGTCATTTTCTGTCTAACATTTTATGTCATGGAGGACCGAAGTGGGAAAAATGAACTTTAAGGGTCAAAATAAGAAAGTGACCAAACATAAAAGGGGACAAAGTGTAATTTACCCTTTAAAGTAGTGTTTCTTTTAAGTTTTTTTTTTTTTTTTTTAAAGGTAAATTACACTTTGCCCTTTTATGTTTGGTCATTTTCCCACTTTGGCCCTTAAAGTTTTTTTTTTTCTTACTTTGACCCTTCATATTTAAGATTTTTCCACTTTACTCTTAAAGCTGACCTCTATTCAAAATTAGATAGAAAATGTGACAATAACTGTCACATAACATAAAAAATATATTATTATATTAGAATTTAAGTTTATATTAGAAGTGTGAGTTATATATAATAAAACATTTTTATACTATGTGATTATCAATGTCTCATTTTTTGTCTAATTTTGAATAGAAATTAACTTTACGAGTAAAGTAGATAAATTTTAAAACATGATGGAAAAAAAAAAAAAAAAGAAGGACGCACTTTAAAGGCTAAAGTAAAAAAGTAGTCAAATATAAGAGGGCAGGTGTAATTTATTCTTCTTCTTTTTTTTTTCTTTTTTTTACCTCTCGCGTGGCACGAATTTAACACTAAGTAGTTTTTTAGAGAGTTAACACTTTGTAGTTTCAAACTTGTAAAATGAGACATCATAAGGGTATTAAATTGGCCCATTATTTATATTTTAAGTTTTCTACTTATATAAAATTGTTATATAATATAGCTAGTAACAAATAATTTAAAATAATTAGAGTATTCAACCTAATAGTTGTATAACACCTTTTGTGGTGTGAGATTTCGAATTCAATTCATATAGAGAGGAGTTTGATGTCATTTGCGATGATATTTATTTCTCCCTAATTATGCGTTGTGGATTTTTTTTTTTTTTTGATCAGCAAAATAAAGCTTTATTCATGAAAAAAGCACAATACATACAAAAATACATCAATAAAGTAGGAAAGTGCACTAAGCATTAAAGTTAACCTTAACAATCCCAACTAGGTTGGTATCGCAAAAAAAGCAAAATTATTTGTTAACACTTGACCTAAGATTGGTGGGAAACCAATGAAAAACAACCAACAAAAGAAAGAACAAAAGTAGCAATACATCAGCAGCACCAATACACCAAAGCATTGTCACACCTAAGACCAAGACACCAAAGCATTGTCGCACCAATACACCAAAGCAATACATCAGCATTGTCACACCAAAGCATTGTGGACTTAGTTTATTGGTTGTTATAATGTAAATATTTTTTTATATTTATTATTATTTAGTTTGTCAGTCTATTCTCTTTTGAGTAGACCATTTTTTTTTTAATTTCTATCTAATTTCTTAAATAATATTGTTAAAAAAAAAATTGACACAATATACAAAATTATGAGAATAAAATCATACAATTAAAATGACATGGACCAAATAAATGCATAGTATAATTTGTCCAAAAACTTACACTAGATGATGGGATTAGATAGTTGAAATTTTCCATCATATTAGACCGAGAGAGAGAAAAAAGTCAATAGAAGCAACTAAAAAAAGAAATTAGAAATGAGTGCAGTTGTTAAAGAACGTTCATGGTTCATCCTCGAAAGATGAACGAGGAAATAAATTAACCATTGAAAGACTTGGTATTGTCAAAAATATAATGACAAATTCAACTACTCTTATCTATCTATATCTATATGTGGGGATATATTTTCTGAGTACCAACACGTGGCATGGTGACGCCGACATGTCAGCCGAGGTGCCACGTGTCGTGGTAGTTATGCCGAGGTGATCTCGGAGTTGCCGAGGTTATCTCTAAAGATATCGGAATCCGGGATAAGCGGATAAGGGACAAGAGTCCTAGGATGAAGAAAGACTTCAGGATAGATAAGGATAATACTCTTAGGGGGTTTATCCTTATCTCTTGAGGAATCCAAAGTAAGCACTGAATTAGAGTCCATAGAAGTCAGGCTTCTAGTGGGACTAGGATTGAGTAAACTATAAAAGAGAGGCACCCCCGTGGGTCTAAGGTACGCAATATATACTTTGAGCATTAAGTTTAGCACTATTGATTATCTTTGAGAGATATACTAACTTGATCGTCGGAGTGTCTCCGAGTGGAAGAATCATCGCCGAAGCCTTCTCTTTCTGTGCAGGACAACCAGGTGCCATCTATTCTACCTGTGTTCTACAACTGAATTACTAAGGAGGGCAGTGTGGTCGGAAAATCACTCACACAATTTGGCGCTGTCTGTGGGAAAGAAAGACGAATAGATGGCCAGTAATGCACAAAAAGAAAAGGTTGGGGACGACACTCCTGCTGGGAGTGGTAGGCCTATCGACCTTGACATTGAAGAAAACAACCACAACAAAGAAACCCGCGACCAGAATAATGGAGAAAAAAGGCGTTGGCGGACCGGCGCACAAAAGAATCTGAACCGAGGCGGATACTACTCGAAGATAACCTCCAGTGTGGAGGGATAGATGCCTCTGGAGGATGAAGAGGTAAAAGAGATGGCAAAAAAATTGGCTGACCTGCAATCGGTCGTCAATTTTATGATGCAAAACAATGTCATCGACCACCCTTCCTTTGCATGACACACAGTTCAATGATCAACACCCAGAAGGGGGGACATATCCCTTTAGCACCTCAGCATACCAGGAGCAGAAGACACTCTCACTAAACCTCCAGGGAGGTCGGGTGAGGAGAGTCAAGAAGGAAAGAATCACGGAGAACACATCACTCGAAGGAGGCAGACCCCAAAGAACATCGGCATGTTCAGGGGCAGACATTATGCTTCGACACAACTCACGGGGAGAGATTGAAAAGAGGCCATCACGAGGCCAAGAGCAGTGTGCCAAAAAGACTAAAATCAAAGGATAGCCGAGCTCCTGGGTGAAGCAAGGAAGACTTGAGAAACTACTTCAAGAGGAAGCAACAGAATAGAGATGCCGAGGTAACCTCACCCGACAAGCCGAGGACACCCTTCTCGATAGAATTGGACAAGTTCCAGGCACCAAAGAGATTCAGCATGCCGAGGTTTCAAATATACGATGGTAAGTTGGACCCTAACTTCCATGTCGAATTATATTTGAACTCAATGGCATTATATAGTGGGAATGAGTCGTTGCTCTATAAAGTGTTCCCCTCATCCTTCGGGGAGATTGCATCAGATTGGTTCCACAAATTACCAAAGGGAAGCATAAAGACCTGGGAAGGCCTGGCCGAGATGTTTGTGGCCAGGTTCGTAACAAACAAGCTGCAGCCATTAAGGGTGGATGCACTGATGGCCCTGAAGATCAGCAAGGATGAAGGGCTAAGGGCTTATGCAAAAAGGTACTATGAGGTGTTCAACCGAATACCCGAATGCAACCAGGAAGTAGTGGTCGTTTCTTTCAAAAACGGCCTAAAAGATGATTGTCCACTTCAGAAATCCTTGGCAAAGACATTGCCGAAGAGCATGGAAGAGCTCATGGCAAGAATCGAAAAGTATGCCACAGCCGAGGAGGATACATCGGGGAATAAGGAGGTAAAGCAGGAAAAAGGGAACGACTCGCCAGAGCGAGGCCGAGGTAACAACAGATTTAACAAATCGGAGATAGAATTGAAGGGTAAGCAAGCAGTAACAACCGTCTTTCGAATTCCTATCCACAAAGTCCTGGATCAAATCTGAAATCAACCCTATTTCAGAACAGTAGCGAAGGCCCTAGGTGAATACATGGAAAGGAATGTTGGTAGGCGTTGTGCTAACCACAATGAAGAGGGGCACCCAACTCAGGGCTGCAGAGCCCTAAGAGCACACTTAGAGGACTTAGTGACACAAGGCCATCTGAGAGACCTTGTCGACGAAGCCAGGACAAGAGAGGAACAGGCAAGATTGCCTCATGCACCAGCAGCCCTGCCTCCCCCAGCACAGCAACCACAAGCAAGGAGACCACAGGTGGTTAATGTAATCCATTCAAGGGTCAATGAGAACGAGGTCAGAGGAGAGACCCAGAGGGTAAGACATTTACAGCATGTCTACCAAATCGGGGAAAAGAGACATCGGCCAGAAGAGTGCCAAGGACCGATGATAGCTTTTACCGAAGCCGACCTGGAGATGGTCCAACATCCGCATAATGATGCCTTGGTAGTATCCCTCCAAGTTGGGAAGTGCCAAGTAAAACGCATCCTGATTGATCAAGGCAGCTCTTGCGACATCATGTACGTTAGATGCTACAAGGAGCTGGGCCATCACCCAGACGACATGGAAGGATCCAATGGCCCGATGGTCAGCTTCAATGGAACGCCGATGTGGCCACTGGGCGCAACAAGCTTGGAAGTACAAGCCGGCACAAAGAAAATCAAGACGGAATTCATTATGATTGACACGCCCTTGCCATACAACATCATCTTGGGAAGGCCATGGTTGCATGCAATGGGGGCAGTTCCCTTAACGTTGCATCAACTATTGCGTTTCCCAACAGAACTTGGGATTGAAGAAATCAGAGGAGATCAACTGCAGGCAAAAACTTGCTCCATGGCAGCAATGAAATCAATCTGCAACATCCGAGAACCAGAGAAGGCTGAAATCGAAAACGAGGACATGGAGGTCCTAGATGATGTCGGCAAGGAGCTGACCGAAAAAAGTGAAGAAGCATTGAAGAAGATCCTCGTCTAGGAGGGCGATGAAGAACGCTTCTTTCTTCTTGGCTCGGGCTTAGCCGAAGAAGAGGAAAGAGAGCTGGAAGCTTTTCTGAGGACAAACATTGAGGTGTTCGCTTGGACACCTTATGAGATGCTTGGCATTGACCCCGAGGTCACATGCCACAAACTGAACGTCGACAGGTCGGCCAAGCCTGTGATACAGCGAGCCAGAAGACCGACGTTGATGCACGTCGAAGCAGTAGAGAAGGAAATAGACAGACTTCTGGAGGCCAGGGCCATCAGAGAAGTTAATTATCTGACATGGCTGTCAAACACTGTCGTAGTAAAAAAGAAGAATGGTAAGTGAAGGGTCTGTGTAGACTTCACAAGCCTGAACAAAGCCTGTCCCAAAGACAGCTTTCCTCTACCCAAGATTGACCAGTTGGTAGACGCCACATCTGGACATGGAAGGATGAGTTTCCTAGATGCTTACTGAGGGTACCACCAGATAGCCATGTAACCCCAGGTGAAGAGAAGACAGTGTTCATCACCCCAAAAGGCCTATACTGTTACAGAGTAATGCCTTTTGGATTGAAGAACGCGGGAGCAACTTACCAAAGGCTAGTAACCAAGATGTTTAGACATTTGATTGGCCAAACAGTGGAAGATATCGATGATATGGTCGTGAAGACCAAGGATCCTAAGGGTCATCTTGCCGACCTAAAAGAGGTATTTGAGATACTCAAAACATATCGGCTCCGACTCAACGCATCAAAGTGCGCGTTTGGAGTTGGATCTGGTAAATTCTTGGGGTACCTGGTGACACGAAGGGGCATTGAGGCTAGCCCAGATCAGATCAAGGCCATCCTAGATTTACAGAGCCCGACATCGGCAAAACAGGTACAGAAACTTACCGGAAGGGCCGCAGCCCTAAACAGGTTCATAAGCCGAAGCTCAGACAAATGTAAACCTTTCTTCAACCTGGTGAAGAAAGCCATGAATTTCCTTTGGACAGAGGAATGTGAGGCCGTGTTGGCCGACCTAAAAAAGTGTCTGACTACAGCTCCAGTCCTCTCAACACCTGAACCTGGGGAAGAGCTGTTTTTGTACTTAGCTATTTCAAAACACGCAGTAAGTACGGTGTTAATCCGAAAAGAAAAAGGGGAGCAAAAGGCTGTTTACTATGTAAGCAAAACCTTGGCCGACGCAGAAATAAGGTATCTACCACTGGAGAAATTAATGCTAGCCTTAGTAATGGCTTCAAAGAAGTCAAACTATTACTTTCAGGCGCACAAGATTGTGGTCCTAACAGAGCACCCACTGAAGTCCTTGTTGCAACAAGGAGACTTAACAGGAAGAATAGCAAGATGGGCGTGTACAGGCGATATGACCTGGAGTTCAGGCCGAGAACAGCAATTAAGGGCCAAGTTTTGGCCGACTTCGTGGCCGAGTTCACGCCAGAATCAATCGAACATCGGGCTCCGTTGAGCCATGATGAACGATGTCCAAGCAAGCAAGGAGAAGCCCATCCAAAGACAAAAGAACAAAGGAAGGAAAAGCTCAGACCCTGCAGCATTTACATCAGAGACTCCTTCAGATTGTTTTTCGATGGAAGTTCAAACCGGCAAGGGGGGGCAGGAGTACTACTGATATCTCCAGACGGAGAAATAACAGAACAGTCCATCCGTTTGGGGTTCAAGGCCTCAAACAATGAAGCAGAATATGAAGCATTAATTGCAGGGCTAAAGCTGGCAGCAGCAGCAGAGGCAGATGAGGTAATAGTTTTTTGTGATTCACAACTAATTGTTAATCAGTCAACAGGAGAATTTGCAGCCAGAGACGAGAGGATGTCGGCATATGCAAAAGAGGTCATCAGATTGGTAGCCTTATTTCGGAATTGCCGACTACTCCAAGTAAGCCGAGATGATAACAACCACGCTGACGTGTTGGCCAACCTGGCAAGTTCAATACAGACTGGAAAAACAAGAACAATAATGATTGACTATATGTCGGGCCCGAGCATAGAACCATGGAACACAGAGCAGGAAGCAATGTGTGTAGACATGGGACCAAGCTGGATGGATGCAATAGTTGCATTCCTGAAAGAAGGAAAGCTGCCAGAAGACCGCAAGGAGGCACATAAGGTCAGGTTGAAATCGGCAAGATTTAGCCTCACAGCGGACGGACATCTCTACAGAAGGTCATTCACTGGACCCCTCTTAAGGTGCGTACACCCTTTGCAAATTGAAGACTGTCTATATGAAATTCATGAAGGAATTTGTGGAAGCCACGCTGGGGGCAGATCACTAGCTCACAGGGCCATTACCTAGGGGTATTGGTGGCCCTACATGCGAAAAGATGCAAAAGCATATGTGAAGAAGTGAGAACAATGCCAAAGGTTTGCATCTTTGATACACCAGACAGCTGCTGACCTAAATCCAGTATCCAGCCCTTAGCTGTTTGCCCAGTGGGGCATGGATCTTGTTGGCCAACTTCCCCAGGCAACTAGGCAAAGAAAATACTTGCTGGTAGCAACAGATTACTTCACGAAGTGGATAGAGGCAGAATCTCTTGCCAAAATTCGAGATGTGGATGTCAAGAACTTTATATGGAGAAACTTCATCACCAGATTTGGGATTCCAAGAGCAATAGTTGTCGACAACGGAACACAGTTTGACAGCAAACTTATTAAGAACTTTTGTGCGAAATTCAAGGTCAAGAATTACTTTTCAACACCAAGTTTTTCCCAAAGTAATGGACAAGCTGAAGCATCCAACAAAGTAATTTTGGATGGAATAAAAAAAAGGCTGCAGGCAGCAAAAGGAAAGTGGGTAGACGAATTGCCCAACGTACTTTGGGCATATCAGACTACGCCGAGAAGATCAACAGAAGAATCCCCCTTTGCCATGGCTTATGGCATAGAAGCAGTCATCCCACTGGAAGTCGGCATCCCAGGGATCCGAACCCAGGGAGTTGAGAATGGAACTAATGACATACTGTTAGCCCGAGATCTTGATCTATTAGAAGAAAGAAGAGAAGGTCGCAATCTGACTGCGAGATACCGGAGACTTGCCAAAGCTTACAACAAGAAGGTCAATCCAAGGGATTTTCAGATCGGCGACTTAGTGTAGACACCCCATTTTTGACCGACCTTAAGACTCAGACGTCACCGATTGAGCGCTTGGTGATGTTGTATCTTGTTGTTACGAGGTTGCGAGTCTCGTAGTGAGCCTTGCCTCCGAACTTCTGGACTTTTCTGTGCCTTGCCTCGGTTTGCGAACCAAGCTCGGTTTTCTCTGTTTTCTCTTCCTAAGGGGAGGGAGAGGTCTCGTAGATCATCTCTCAGTGGCCATAGGCTACGTTTCGTGGTCGCAGGCCATTTTTCCCATTTCGGAGCCCGGTTTTCGGTTTTCGGAGCTGTCAGACCGTGTGCCTCGGTTCGGGAGCACCTAACTACCTCCGTTTGCTCCGGTTTTTGGCATGATATTATTTACTCCCTTTTGAGGGACACTGGGGTCCGAGAGACCAACTTCGTGGTCGAACACCACTCCGCTGCCCATCGATTTCGGGGTCCCGAGTCAGGCGTTCGGCCCCGAACCTTCATTTCGCATCGGTTTGGGCTCATTTTTGGTGGAGGCCTTATTTTCATTATTAGGAAGCTTGTAGGAGGGTGGGAGGCAAGTAATTGTTCTGACAACCAACTTTTTGTTTGGTGAAAAGTGGTTCAGCATGAATCCGGGAAGGAGAAAGTTTGCGCGGCTTCACCGAAACGGGCGTAACTCTTTGAACAAGAGGAATTAAGATATGAGGCCACCACCATTGGAAAGATTATTTCTGGGGCTTCATTTTTCACTCAAGAATCTCCTAAGTCCAAATCCGGGGGGAGGAGATATGGTTGGTTGAAGTCCGGTTGGACCGAATCTGCGCGGCTTTACGAAAACTGGCATAACTTTTTCTACAGAAGGAATTTTAATGCAAGGTTTGCAGCATTGGAAAGCTAACTTCTGGGGCTTCATCCTAGGGTATGGCCGGCCACTTTTCCCCCTTTAGCCTGGCCGGCCGGTCCCCTTTTCTGGCTAGCCGGCCACTTTTTTTGGTGAATGATTTTTTTTGCCATTTTAAACTAGCCGGCCATTTTTGCCCCTGGGAGTGTGTTCCAGCCATGTATTTTGTTTTACACTTCACCCATGTCCGAGGGTTTGGCCATTTTGGGGGAAAACTTGGCATGTTTTCCCTCCATTTTTCCCCCCCCTTTTTCCACCCATTTTACCTATATAACAGCAGCCCCAGGTCTGGTTTTGAGGGTTAGAAAAAATGCTTTGAGCCTCTTGTATTGTATCTCTCTCCTTCTACACTTTAACTCTCAAAAACCCTTAAGTTCCTACACCCTTTTCCCTACAAGCCCTAACACCACTCCACCTCATTCCATTCCAGCAGCTTGAAGCTATATTCCAGAGGCAAGGAGCACCCAAACTTGGTCCAAGAGGTTGCTAAGGGTTGGTCTTCAAGGGTGAGTCCCACTTTCCCCTTTTCTTGCATTTTTTTGGTCTATTTCTTAGTCCCTCTTGCTTGCTGTTTTGAGCTCCGGCCAAAACTGAAATTGTCATTTTTTTGAGCTCATTTTTCTGTTTGATTAAGGGTTCTTACCTGTTTGGGACTTCCCACTACCACTTGCTTCATTATCCTCTTGGATGCCATTTTTTTTTGCATGATATTTTTGGCCTATATATAATCTGTTTTGGAGCATGAGGTAAACTGTAGATAGGCTTATTTTGAGCCCTTCTTCAACATTGAAGAAGGGCTCAACATTGTTGGAGACCTCCATGTATCACTTGTCATTGTACCCCTCTTTGGTCCCCATTTTTGCATGATTTATTAGCTTATTGAGCTTCTATTTTTGGACCGTGGTCAGAACTGAAAATGGCCCTATTTTGACCCCCTCTACATGTTTCATCAAGGGTCCATGGCTTTTTGAGACATCCTTTTTGTACTTCATGTTATAGCCCTCTTGAGGCCTTAATCTTGCATTGTATTTTGAGCATGTTTGTATACTGATTTGGGCTTGATCATCTACTGTAAAATGCCATATTTTGGGACCCTCTTCAACATTTTTGAAGGTCCCTCACTTTTTTGTGACCCCCATATATCAGTTACTTCTTTGCCCCTTCGTTGGTCCATTTCTTGCATGAATTGTTTGCCATACTTGTATCTGTTTTTGGGGCTTGTCATCTACTGGAAAACATCATATTTTTGGTCCCTATTCAATGTTGTATAAGGCCCCTTTCCTATTTGGGGCCAGCATCTGTGAGTTGCTTCATCACCCCTCTTGCGGGCCCATTTTTGCATGCTAATTTAGTCCCATGAGTGCTCACTGTCTTGCCATGCTTTGTACTGTAAAAATGCTTGTCTCAGGGCTGCCTTACTTCTGCTTTTACACTTCATGTACCAATTATGCATGCTTTGTATAGCTGTGGGCCATTCCATATGCTTAGTTTCATGTTTCGGGGTCATTCCATGCATCGGGTTCCATTTTACCGGGTTTCGGGGCTGTTTTACCCCTCATTTTGCTACTGGTTTTTTTCATGTTTGCATACCATATTCCATGTCTTGCCATGTCTCATTAGAGTGGCATTTCGGTGCCTGAGGGTCTGTCCTCGGTTTGCGTGCACGCGGGCACGCATTTCGAGTTGTCTTATTTTCATCTAATGGCCTCCTATGTGAGTGTGGCTGAGGCTCTCTCATGTTGGTGTAAGCCCATTATTGCATTGCATATGCCATTTCATTCATAGCATTGTGTATGCTCGGTTGTGTATTACCTCGTATAGCGTGTATGCCATTCCATAACATTGTGTATGTTAGGATTGTATCTTAGTTGCATTTCATGCATGTCATACATGTTGCATCGTGTTCGGGATAGGAGTTAGCCCGGGCACGGGAAACGAGGTGCGTTCCGTACTCCGAGTGACGGAACGTGTCTCAATTCCCAAGTCACCGACACTCCGGATTATCCATGATGGAGTTAGATTTTGTTGTAGTGTTCATATGCATTCATTCTATATCAAGTCGTACAATTCGGCTCCTCGGCCATCATGCATCGAGATGCGTGATTGGTGGCACGAGGATCGAGACATGCATACATTTGTGAAATACATTGCTATGCCTCTTTCCTGCTCTCTGTTGCAGCAAAATCAGGAATCAACAGTCTTCCGAGGCTTGGCACGCATTTCAAGAACAGTTGCAAAACATAGGCTAATTGGGACATCCCAGTGGATTTCCGCGCAGGACAACCCAAACATACATCATTCATCAGAATCAAGGCAGTCCCTGGCTTGCATGCCAGTTTTATTATTTTCTTAGTTAATTTGTAAATTAATTAGGAATTTGTACATTATTTGGACTGTATCATTTGGACTGTATTATTCTTTCATTTGGGACTGTATATTTATTTGGACCTCTGTGCGAGGGCATAATTGTAATAAGTGTGGGTGAGTGTGATGTATGTCTTCCAACCCCACATCTTTCTTCCCTTTTATTTATTTACATGCTTATGATGGTTAGATTAGGGCATATTTCAATTAGCATACAGTATGACAGCATGTTTGCATCATTCATCTGTTTTGCACGCACCGGGCTCGGCGCATCATACTAACTGCATTTGTATTTCAATTCCAAGTTGAATACATGTTAGCTGTAGCATTCCATATTCCATGTTTAGAATAGCCGAGCCTGCTATAGTTTGCATCTTTGCATGTGTTGCATTAGGCAATTCTGTGCATCTAGGATCATGCATGGATTTCTAACGAGCTTTTGTTTTGGCTTGGAGTACTCGGTGAGTTTTATGCTTTAGCATCCTTGCATGCGTGTGAGTGACTGCCATGAATAGCATGCTTACCATGAGGCTATGTGCTTATGTGATATAACTGCCTTGAATGCCTGTGGGTGGAGGTTGGGTTACTTGGATTGGAACAATTCATCAAATGTTTGTTTTAAAGTCCACTAGATAGTGGCAAAATCATGTTTTCTTAAGCCCACCCGAGGGTGGCAAATCCACGTCTTAGCCTACTTGCGAGTAGCACCATCAAACCATTTTCAAACAAACAAGCATGAAATGTTTTGTTCCAATTCAAGTGATCCAGTCTATACTTGTATGTTGTGCGCATCACATAGTAAATCTAGGCTAATAACCAGAATAAGAACGCACAATGTTTTCAAAATAAGATATTATGGTTAGTAGAGGCCGGTCTTTGACCGGGCGAGCGGGGGTGCTCACGAAGTGACCTTCCCCAATCGTACCCAAGTTCCCGATCCGAGGCAACTTTGGTGATGACGGACACGTGGCCTTTGGCACCAAGTCAGGGTTTCCTAAATTTCCCATTAAAAAACATTTAGGTGGCGACTCTGTATCTGGCAAAGCAGTCCATGTTTGGTACTTCTTTTCAAAAAATCTATTTTCAAAATCGATTTGCCAGATTTGGACTCTTTGGTTCAAGATTAAAAACCGTGACATTTGAGTCCTTGAACTGTAGTGACCCCAATATGAACGGAACGGGACTTAACCCTCCAGGGGCATTCGGGGACGTCTACACTTAGTCTTGAGAAAAGTCGTCGGCAACAAGAAGGATCCCAGAGAGGGCAAGCTTGGCCCAAACTGGGAAGGACCCTACAGAATCACTTCGGTATTAGGCAATGGAGCCTATCGACTTGAAGATAATGAGGGCAAAGCATTGCCTAGACCATGGAACACTTGTAATCTGAAATTTTTCTATCATTAGATGTTCCTTGTTATTTTTTCAACATTATCAATAAAATCATAGCAAAATTCCTCTACACTGATAAAAGATGCGCAATATTATTTCTGAATAATGAGAACCCAATTGGAACTCAGGTTCACATTGGGGGCAAAAAGAAGAAGAATATGCTTAACACTTGTTAAAATTTGTAGCAATTTACAAGTTGAAGTTAAGCCGAGATTATTCCTTATCTTCACTTGTTGAAATTTGTAGCAATTTACAAGTTGAAGTTAAGCTGAGATTGTTCCTTATCTTCACTTGTTGAAATTTGTAGCAATTTACAAGTTGAAATTAAGCTGAGATTGTTCCTTATCTTCACTTGTTGAAATTTGTAGCAATTTACAAGTTGAAGTTAAGCTGAGATTGTTCCTTATCTTCACTTGTTGAAATTTGTAGCAATTTACAAGTTGAAATTAAGCTGAGATTGTTCCTTATCTTCACTTGTTGAAATTTGTAGCAATTTACAAGTTGAAGTTAAGTCGAGTGTTCCTTATCTTCACTTGTTGAAATTTGTAGCAATTTACAAGTTGAAGTTAAAGTCATGATTGTTCCTTATCTTCACTTGTTGAAATTTGTAGCAATTTACAAGTTGAAGTTAAGCTGGGAGTGTTCCTTATCTTCACTTGTTGAAATTTGTAGCAATTTACAAGTTGAAGTTAAGCTGAGATTGTTCCTTATCTTCACTTGTTGAAATTTGTAGCAATTTACAAGTTGAAGTTAAGTTGGGAGTGTTCCTTATCTTCACTTGTTGAAATTTGTAGCAATTTACAAGTTGAAGTTAAGCTGAGAGCGTTCCTTATCTTCACTTGTTGAAATTTGTAGCAATTTACAAGTTGAAGTTAAGCTGAGATTGTTCCTTATCTTCACTTGTTGAAATTTGTAGCAATTTACAAGTTGAAGTTAAGCTGGGAGTGTTCCTTATCTTCACTTGTTGAAATTTACAGCAATTTACAGGGTAAAATTAAGCCGATATATAATGTTTAAATTTGTTGAAATTTGTAGCAATTTACAAATAGATCATTGTTTAGCACTTGATATAACTTGAAGAAAGTTTATAAGTTGAAATTAAAACATCATATGCTTTACACTTGTTGAAATTTATGAAAAGTTTGCAGGTCAGTATCTTGCCGAAGTAAAGCTTGCAGTTATTATACCCGAGAGACAATCAAATGAAGATAAGTTTGAAGCATTCAAGAAAAACAGTTGCAGTTGTGTACAAAAGAAAGCACTACGGCCTACCAAAAGTAATTGTTCAGAAGTTACAAAGAAGGCACATCGGCCATGAAGAGAACTCATACTATTTTCAGAAGAAGATAAACTTAAAGCTAGGATTCCTCAACAGTGGCGGTTGGTTGAGTCTGGGGACCAGATGATTGCTGGGTAAATACCTCAGTAGCCTTTTCCGCCTCGATCTCGGCATCGATCTGAGCAAGGGTTTCCTCAATACTTTTTTCGACTATAGGAACCTCGGAGGAAGCCTGCTCCGGAGTAGCTTCCTTGGCAACTTCATCACCTTCATCGTCTTGAGTCAGGTCCATGACCTGCTCATTCAAAGAAGGAGACTTAGTCCCAGCAGCCTCCTTGGATTTTCTTACCAATGCCTCATCCTCACCCTCCTCCTCATCTTCAGACTCAGATTCAAATTCTCCTTCAGGTTGACTTGGAGGAGGAGGTGGGGGGAATGAAAGAGGAATAGCGTCAGCATTGAGGAAAGGTGAATCAGCAAGGAGGTCAAGTTTCTTTATTAGGGACATCCAACCAAGGGAGAAGCCCCTGTTGCATGCCTACCTGACTTGCAGTTTGTAGTCTTCAGTGACATCGGCTATACCCTGGGCATAAGCCTTCTCCTCAACTTCTTTGATTTCGGCTTCTTTCATGGCCAAGGCCTCCTGAAGCTCCTTCTCGGCCTGGGCCACTTTTTCCTCGGCCTCTTTCTTTTGGGATTCAGCAACTGTCTTAATGGCTTCGGCAGATTCAGCCTTTTCTTCGGCTAAGGTTTGGGCTTTGGTGGCAACCTCAGCCTGGTCTTCTAGCTTTTTCATTTTTGAATGAAGAATTTTGTTCTCCTTTTTAAGGGCAGAAACCTCCCTCCTCATGTCGACCAACTTCGCCCGATTTTCAAAAGCTTGCATAGAGAGAGAGTGGGCATGTTGAATGGCCTGAAAGAACACAAGGCAAAAAATTGTTACGAAATTTTACAAAAGTGAAGGAGAAGACAAGTTTCCACGTAAAGGCACTTACTTGGACAGAGCGTTGAAGCATAAAGGCATAGTTCTCGTGCTCACTCATCTTGGCATTCCGCTCAAGATCACCTGGGAGAAGTAGAGCAGTACTGAGTGCTACGCCAATGTTTATGTCATCGGCGCTATTGCTGGCAAGAACAGGCTTATCTTCTAAAGTAATTTCAGGTGTCCAGGGGACTTTTGGTATTTTGGACCCCGAGGTCATCGCAGACGATAACCTCGGCTTCTTTGATTATGTGGACTCTGGTGGCTGTGTTTCAGCAGACCTTTTTGAGGGAACGGAAGCAGTCTTCCCGCTCCCTGCCAATTCAGGGTATCCTCAGTCTCAACTACAGTGGCTTTGGCCTTTGGCTGAGCCTTTTTGGTTCTTTTCGGCTTTGGTGAGGGCATGCTCTGTGTTAGCTGAGCGTCAACATCAGTGGAGAGGTCGGCCAGAAGATCCTGGGCAACAGGTTTTGCATGACCCATTTCGGATGTAAGGACAAGTCTTCGCCGACGTTTTCGTTCTTGAATTGGGATCAAATATAGGGCCGAAGTAGATGGCTGATTGGTTGGGTCAGATGTTGATCCTTGATCTGTTCGAGATGTGGAAGCGGTTTGAGTTGTGGCAGTAGGAGGAGAAATGCTTTTCTTCTTTCTTTTGGGGACGTCGGGCAAAATCGATTTGTATGTTGGAATAAAGTTGAGAAGAAGAGGTGCTTTTCTTTTGTGAACTGGCAAGTCCAGGAGTTTTTTCAGGTCCTTGCTGGGAACGTAAGATTGACGAAAGTCTTTCGGTGGCTTGCGAACATCTGCAAGAAGAAAATAGACATTAGAAACAGATAAAATATTGAAGACTTGAAAAAAAACAACTAAGTATTGATACTGGGTTCTTACCCTTGCCCTCTTTAACTGTTCGAGGAAGAGGGTAAAGATGGGCATCCTCGTTTGGGGCAAACTCCCAATTTCCAGAGGTAATGAAGTAGTCATCTCCAGCCCCCTTGTTGGAGTCTGGGAGGTCGGCTACGATTTTGAATTCGGTGGACCTCGGCTTGAGGTAATAGACGAAACCTTTTTCTTTCAAGTTAAGGGCACACATGGTATAACAATATTGGATGTCAGCAAGGGTGATCCTAATGTTCTCTTGCCTAGCTAAGGCTATAATACCGTTAATCACTCGATAAGAGTTAATGGTAAGTTGCATGGGGTTCAACTTATAGTAATGAAGAACTTCACGAAAAAGGGGATTGAGTGGAAGTCGAAGTCCACATTCAGTAAAAGCAACAATGGGAAAGGGCATCGTATCGTCTGTGGGCATAATAGAGCCGTCATCCCCAGCCAGTCTCAGATGGACGTCGGCAGGAATTTCGAACTCTTCCCTAAAGTATTCAAGTTTGGTTGGGGTATCTACCCTATGTCTCCACATACCCATGATTTCAGCGTAAAGGAATTTGATTACAGAAAGAAGATGTTCTTAAAGGGTTATTGGAACCTTGGCAAAAACCTAGGTAAATACTGGTTAGGCTTGTTTCAGTTTTTCCTAAGAGTTGGAAGGTTCTATAGACAAATCCCAAACCTAAATCTATGAAGACAAAGATTGAGGGCATAGATCTGAAAAAAATAACACAGAAAACAAGAAACAAAAGGCGAAGTTTCAGAATCAGGAACAGAGGTAGGGTTCTCAAAAGCATAAAGAATACAGGAGATATAGGGTCAAGAAAAAGCGTAAAAATGGTGAAACAGTGCAAGTGTTCAAAACATGGGCAAAAGCAGAATCAAAGCATTCAGATATATGGTTCGCAAGGTAGATATTTGAAAAAGACAGTAACAGCAAGAACATAGAAGAACATCAATGAACTGAAAACGAAAAGAATAGTGGCTTACCAGAAAGATTGAAGCCGGAATGAGGGTCGCCGACAAGACAAAATGGCGAAAGCTTCGCTGGAATGGAAGAAAGAGATTAGTTGCAGAGCCTGGAGCTTGAACAATGGCAGATTCGAGAAGAAGAGTTTAGAGAGAGAAAAAACAAGTAGAAACGAATGCAAAAGTGAAGAAACGGAGGAAAGAGGCAAGAGTTTTGTCAAAAACTTGAAACGGCGGCAAAACAAGGCATTTAATGCGCCTAGAGCAACGCACACGTCAGACGGCGCAGACAGATGAAAGACGACTTACAAGCGCGTCACAGGCACGAGCCAATGAAGACGAAACGCGTAAGTGGAACGGTTGAGAAGTGATGCATGACAACTCATGCGCGTAGGAGAGTTTGTTTGAATTCTTGTTCTTGAAAGAAGATATGTCGGCCTAAAGTGAATGATCTCGGCTGAGGAGTTCATAGCCGATGTACAGAAAGAAAGTACCGATATAGGTTCCATCACCTCAGGATGTCGAGGTAATAGAACCTAGGGGGCAGTTGTGGGGATATATTTTCTGAGTACCAACACGTGGCATGGTGACGCCGAGGTGCCACGTGTCGTGGTAGTTATGCCGAGGTGATCTCGGAGTTGCCGAGGTTATCTCCAAAGATGTCGGAATCCAGGATAAGCGGATAAGGGACAAGAGTCCTAGGATGAAGAAAGACTTCAGGATAGATAAGGATAATACTCTTAGGGGGTTTATCCTTATCTCTTGAGGAATCCAAAGTAAGCACTGAATTGGAGTCCATAGAAGTTAGGCTTCTAGTAGGACTAGGATTGAGTAAACTATAAAGAGAGGCACCCCCATGGGTCTAAGCTACGCAATATATACTTTGAGCATTAAGTTTAGCACTATTGATTATCTTTGAGATATATACTGACTTGATCGTCGGAGTGCCCCCGGGTGGAAGAACCACCGCCGGAGCCTTCTTTTTCTGTGCAGGACAGCCAAGTGCCATCTATTCTGCCTGTGTTCTATAGCTAAATTACTAAGGACGGCAGTGTTCGGAAAATTACTCACACACTATAAATACACAGGTTTTGCCATGCTAGATCTATCACCGTCCTTTCAAGCTATTGCAATTAGGCATAGAAATTCCAATTTGCTTCAATTAAAAATGGCAACTCACTTTTTCCTTATAACCATAGCCACCATGGCCTTGGTCTCCATACTTGCCTCTGCTTCTGATGCAAGTCCTCTACAAGATTTCTGTGTTGTTGTCAATGACTCCAAATCTGCTGGAATACTATATGCTCATCTTAATCTCTTAATTTTGTGCCTTCCAAATTATATGTTTGGTGTCATTTTGGTTATTGACATTTTAATTGGGTCAAATTTGTTTCAAAAGTATAAAATATATATTCAACTTGGCTAGCTGACATTGCCAATAGTCATTTGGTCCCTAAAATACATACATTGATCCCCAATATTTAAAAATTTTCAGTTTTATAAATGGTTAGTTTTCATTTTCTTAAATGTCATCATGTAACATTATTGAAAGTTTATTAGTTTGTATAACATTTTATTTCATTCACCCAACACTTACTGAAGCACATCTCAACTTCCTTTCGTGCAGTTTTCATGAATGGAAAGTTTTGCAACGACCCAAAGCTCGCCAAAGCCAATGATTTCTTCTTTTCTGGCCTCCTTACTCCCCGAAATACATCAAACCCAGTTGGATCGATTGTCACTCCCGTAAATGTCATGCAAATCCCAGGCCTCAATACTCTTGGGATCTCATTAGCTCGCATTGAGTTTGCACCTTACGGTCTTAACCCACCCCACACACACCCTCGCGGAATTGAGATCCTTGTGGTCTTGGAGGGTACCCTCTACGTCAGTTTTGTAACTTCCAATCCAGAAAATTGTCTCTTTACCAAGGTTTTGTATCCAGGAGATGTTTTTGTGTTCCCAGAGGGTCTCATTCACTTCCAGTTTAATGAGGGAAAGACTAATGCAGTGGCCATTTCTGGTCTGAGTAGTCAAAACCCTGGTGTTATTACGATTGCGAATGCAGTGTTTGGGTCGAATCCAAAGATTTATGATGGTGTTCTTGCCAAAGCATCCCAAGTGGACAAGAAGGTGGTGGACTATCTTCAAGCTCAGTTTTGGTGGCCCAACAACTAAAAAAAAATGTAGAAAGAATTCATGAATCTATTATTTGTTAAGTTTTAAACATATATAATTTAATATTGCATAAATAAGTTGTTAGTTATGGATGATTTCCTTACAACTTTTTTTTTCTATGATTTCATAATAATGATGTTTTTTAAGTAGTTCTCTCTCTTTGATATAATGATGACACTCCCTTCATCCCAGAAATCTCATTATCCTATTAGGTTCCACTTATGATCTTTTTGAATGTACTGTTCTTAACATTTATGCACCAAATGATCTTTGTTTAAGGCGACTTTGGGATTCTCTAATTAATCTGAAGCAACATTTCTTGAAGCCCTGGTGTCTGGGAGGGGATTTCAATGAGATAAGGTTCATGTCTGACAGGAAAGGCTGTAATAGGCATGACAGGGGTATGCTAGAGTTTAACAATTTCATTGACCGTTTGGCATTACTTGATATCCCTTTGCTTGGTAAAAAATTCACTTGGTGTAACTCAGTGGAAGGTGAGAGATGGAGTAAAATTGATCATTTTCTTCTGGAGCTAATCTGGTTGGCAAAATATTGTTTTAAACTTTGGGGCCTTCCTAGGGGAGTTTCTAACCATTGTCCCTTGCTGCTTATGGAGGATTTGAGGAATTGGGGTCCCAGGCCTTTCAAATTTATAAATGCATGGGCTCTTCATTCCAACATCCCAACAGCAGTGGAGAAGTTGTCACGACCCCATTCCATCCCAAGTAGAATGGTGCCATGGCAGCCAGTAATCCGAGATTACCAAAGGCCAACTGACAAAGATTCACACACAATTAGAGTATACATATGGGGCTTACAAGTGCGGAAGCAATAAATTTAAATCTAATTAGTCCATAAGAGTTGTGCATAGATCAAATGAAATGAAATACGTCTTAACATGGTCTTACAACTTGATTACAATTAAAATAAGTACATAATACATCTTAATCAAAAGGCTTCTCAAGCCGACATATACAAAAGAAATAACTACCAAGCCAAGAAGCATAATCTTCAAGATGCTACAAATTATGAATCCAAAAAAAACTTGCAAATAATCATCTAGGCGTCACCGCCTTCCTGCTCGTCACCTACATATATATAAGGAAAGAGTGAGCTTGGATACTCAGTGAATGATATTAGTAATAAAGGTTTGAATGAATGATATCCGAGATCTTTATCAAAACAATACATATAATAACTTGTACAAAATCAAGGGATGAACCAAGTTCATCTATCAAGTCTTTCAAAGCTTCAAGGGATGCTTACTAGCATCAATATAATACAAGGGATGACATTCCGGACAAACCCACGCGGTAAACTGTCGGTAGCAAGACAAGGGAGATATCTCAAACAAGGGTGCTAGTTGCATTATAGTCCCCTAGCACTAAGGACTTTCCAAGACAAACGCGCTAGTTGCATTATAGTCCCCTAGCACTAAGGACTTTTCCAAGAATGTCATCAAAACAAGATAATAATTTATACAAAAATTAGGGATAATCATTCATGCTTGAACAAACACTTTTCCAAAACAAAACAAGCAAAGCTTTTATTAAACATTAGAACATAGCTTTATTAAAAATACCACTCACATAGCTCTTCGGGTGTGGGGATTACAAGCAAAGATCCAAGGCCTACAAGTACATAATAAATCCCATTGAATGCATTTCAAGAAGACAAAAAGAGATGCTCAAAGATGGACATGGAATGCATTCCTAAAACAAGCTTTGCATGAGTGTAAATGATCTCGGCATTTCTTTCAAAACTCATTCAAGACAAAGCAAAACACGTGCTGGGAGTTAAAACACTATTTTTCATCTCCGGAAAACATGCTGGGCACTAACCAGGTCTTGGCCGAGGTTCCACACCTCTTGGCCGAGGTATGGTCCCGATGACCACATTCAGGGAAATGGAGTCTGAAATTTCGGGTTTCTTTTGAAGAACATGAATGCTAAAATCATAACTTCTTTATTCAAAATCGAGATTTCATGATATGAGTTCAAAAACATGGACACAGGTACCCATACTTGAAGGTCTGATGAAAACAAACACAAAAACATGGATCTTGATACAAACTTTCGGATCAAAACATGGTTTTATTCCAAGAACACAAGAACATCATTTTCTCTTTCTAAAACAAACTTTAAATCAATGCATGGCTCATGAATCATGCTAGATCGTGCAATGCGATCGAATAAACATAAAGAATAACAGGAGTAGATCGAGAATCTAACCTCAAAACATGGATCAAACGGTTTAGACTCTAAGGATCAAGCTTGAAAATCTACTTTTCTCTCTCAAGAACTCCTCTTCCTCTCTTCCTAGAGCTTCTCTCTCTTCAAAGCCAAAGATATGACAAATGATATGTTTTCTCTACTGCCAGCAGACTTAACCCTCTGCTGGGACACGTGGCAACGAGTAGTTGGCTCTCCTCAAAAAGGTGATTGAATGACAAGACAAGAGCATGACAAAGTGTGTATAACAAGCAAGGTGGCAAGGGCACTCTGGTAAGGCAAGGATCTCGGGTTAGAACATCGGCTTTGGCAAAAACGGTCTCAATAATCTCGGCTTGAAAGGATAACACATGGTCCAAATGTGCCACACCTCGGCCTAGATGTGCCACACCTCGGCCTAGGTTATACCGGTCCAGAACAAGATCACTAGGTGCAAAGATCAAGGATCTAGGATGTCTAGATGATAACATCTCGGCCTAGGAGATGCACACCTCGGCCTAGATGATGACATCTCGGCCAATATGCCAGGGCGAAGGTGGAGGTCAACCAAAGTGGTTCCAAGATGGTCCTAGGTATAAGAGGTTCAAGGATGTGACCTAGGCTTAAGACGACCTCGGCTTAACACACACCAAGCAAGAAACAAAGCATGCAAGCAACACTTAAACAAAACAAATCAAGGTCTGCAAAAATGCAAGTTTAATCAAGACAAAGATCATGCAAATGCACGTGAGCATGACTAAGATAAAGTGAGGGTTGTTACAGAAGTGTTGGGTTGGGTCCTCAGTTCAAGGTTGGACTGGTTATAAACTATTGAGGAAGCTTAGCTTATTGAAGTTGGAGTTCAAAAAATGGAATGTTGAAGTATTTGGAAATGTGGTGAACCAACTGAAAAATGCTGAATATGATCTACATGCTTTAGATATATTAGCTGAATCACGACCACTTAGCTTTCTAGAAAGTACAATTAGGAGGGAAATTAACAATCTGGTTTGGAAGCTTAGAAAGAGAAATGATAGGATTTCGTTCCAAAAATCCAGGTTGAATTGGGCACATAATGGGGACAAGAACACCAAATTCTTTCATATCACTGCAAGCAAAAGGCAAAGTAGAAGCTTGTTGAATTCAGTGTTGTTTAATGGAATTACGTATGTTGAACCGGGGATGATTAAACAAGTAGTTTTGAGGCATTTCTCCTCAGTTTTTGTAGAAGATTCGGCTTGTAGACCAAAATTAGTTGGTTTGTTTGTGACTCTCAGTTCAACAGAGGTCAGAGAGGTTTTGGAAGCTCCCTTCACCATGGACGAAGTCTGGCGGGTGGTGAAGGAAAGTAATGGGAACAAAGCCCCTAGGCCGGATGGTTTCAACATGACTTGTGTCCAAAAGTGTTGGCAAGTGATGAAGAAAGATATTTTCCAATTCCTACAAGAGTTCCACTCTAATGGCAGATTGGTTAGTGGTCTGAGTGCTCATTTATTGCCCTAATTCCCAAAGTGGTTAGTCCTTTGAGCCTCGTAGACTTCAGACCAATCAGTTTATTGAACCTCGCATACAAAATCCTTTCCAAAGTTTTATCTCGCAGACTGAGCTTGATGTTGCCAAATATTATTAGTGAAGTTCAATCTGCCTTCATAGGTGGTCGTCATATCTTTGATGGCATTATGATAGCCAACGAGGTTGTGGATTGGTGGAAGAAACACAAAAAGAAGGAGTTGATTATGAAATTGGATTTTGAAAAAGCTTTCGACTCAGTTAACTGGGATTTTTTGTGGTCTATGCTTACAAATTTTGGCTTTGGAGAATTATGGGTTAGTTGGATGAAAGAGTGTGCGACCACAACCAGAATTTCTATCCTTGTTAATGGCTCTCCAACTGATGAATTCTCTCATAGTAAAGGATTAAGGCAAGGAAATCCTCTTTCTCCATTCTTATTTAATATTGTTGTAGAGGGTCTAAACTTGTTGTTGGGTAGAGCTAAGGATTTGGGGTTAATTAAGGGTGTTTCAGTGGGCCACTCCGAGATTCAACTCACTCACTTACAATTTGCAGATGATACTCTATTATTCTGTGAAGTAGAAGAGGTAGAGCTGGTGACTATTAAAAGAATTTTGCGGTGCTTTGAGATTATATCAGGGCTGAAAATAAACTTTCATAAGAGTGTGCTCTGTGGAGTAGGAATTGAGGAAGCTCATGCACAGGGCTTTGCATCTAAACTGAACTGTCAATGCAAAAAATTACCATTGAAGTATTTAGGGCTTCCTCTTGGGGCTAACACTAAGTCACGCAAGTCTTGGCAACCTGTAGTGGACAAATTTAAATCAAAATTGGCCCTTTGGAAAAGAAAGTTGCTCTCTTTCGCGGGTAGAGTAACCTTGATTAAATCTGTCCTATCCAATTTACCTTGTTACTACTTATCTGTGTTCAAATTACCGGAGGGTGTGGCGAAAATTCTCAATAGACTGCAAGCAGCCTTTTTGTGGGGGAGTTCTGAACAAAAAAGAAAAGTGCACCTTGTTAAATGGAAGGCGGTCACAGTTAGTAAGAAGCAAGGTGGGTTAGGCATTGTTAATCTAAAGGAAATGAATAGCAGTCTTCTCTTGAAATGGTGGTGGAGATATGGGGTGGAGGAAAAGGCATTATGGAATAAGGTTATTAATAGTAGGTATGGAGCTGTAGGAGGGGGTTGGTTATCTAATCTTGAGCCTTTTGGGAGGGTGTCTATTGTGTGGAATGGAATTCTATCTGGTGTAGAGGTTAGTGCAGATTTACATGCCTTTTTCCTTTCCAATATTGACATCATTTTAGGTGATGGTAAGAGAGTGCATTTTTGGCTAGATAAATGGTTGAGGAATACTAAGCTTAAAGATGAATTTCCGAGGCTATTTAGTTTGTCTACCGAGAAAGAGGAGTCCCTAGATTTTTTTTGTGCGAAGAAAGAAAGGAGTAGGGGGCTGGAATCTATCCTTTAAGAGGCCTTTAAGGTTTTGGGAGGAGGCTGAGGTTAATAGGTTATATCTTCTGCTAGCAGAGGCACCGTCCCTGAGACCAACCTGCCCAGATTCAATTAGGTGGCAGAGATCTCCAACTGGGCAGTTCACAGTTGCTGCAGTAAGAGATTGGTTGGCTGCTCATCATGGTCCAAAGCTGTTGATACCCACACTATTATGGGGTAATGTGGCCCTTCCTAAAGCTCAATTTTTCGATTGGTTGATCTGGAAGGGTAGAGTTAAAACCACTGATTTTCTGCAAAGAATTGGAGTGCTTAGTAGCAGTGTAAGCAATGTTTGTCCCTTTTGCAAAGCCGAACATGAATCTTTGAACCATATTTTCTTGCTGTGTAGGGGCATTTGGGAGTCATGGAATGATATGTTACTTTGGTGGGATATGAAATGGGTAACACCAGCTGCAGTTGTGGATTTGTTACATTGGTGGAGGGGCTTTAAATGCAAAAAGATTGCCAGGCAACTTTGGAATTTAGTAGCAATGGTTATGCTTTGGTCTATACGGAAAATGAGGAATGATTGTATTTTTAATGGGAGTATACCTAATCTGCAGGATTTGAGTGGTATTGTCAAGTGGAGGGTGGCCTTGTGGGCCAAATCCAACCTTTCAGATTTTCCTTACTCAAGGCGTGATATTGTGCACAACCTAAGGCCGACATTATTATGCTGCTAAGTGTGCTGGCTTTTGCATCTGCGTGCTGATTCTTCTGATTTTCTGCTTGGTTTGCTTCTGTGCTGATTGCTGGTTTGGGTATCACTGTGCTGTGCTGGTTTGTAGTCTCCACTCTGCTGCTTTGTGCTGGGTTGTGCAGTCTGCTTTGTGCTGCTTTGTTAGCTTGTTCTGCTCTGTTCTGTTGTTAGCTTGTTCTGCTTTGTTCTGTTAGCTTGGAATCTGTTGGTTTTTGTAGTTCTGTTGGCTGTTGGGTTGCTGGTTTGGGTATCACTATCCCACTGAGGGTCTGCTGGTCTTGATGGTTGGGCTAATCTGGTTTTAATCCTGGTTGTGCTGCTGTGCTGTGTATCTGTTGGTTCCTGTGCTGTGTACCTGTTAGTTCCTGTGCTGCTATGCTGTGTATCTGTTGGTTCTTGTGCTGCTGTGCTGTGTATCTGTTAGTCATATGCTGTGCTGCTGTGTATGTTGTGCTGCTGTTGTGTATCTGTTGGTTCCTCACCAACTGGTACCTGGTTTGATGCTTTGCATCATTCCTTCCTCCCCATCTTTCTTTCTCCTTTATTGATGTCTTTTTCCTTTCTTGTAAGGTTTCTTTCATCAATAAATTTTTTGGTTGATCAAAAAAAAAAGAGAGAGCAATGAACGATTGTATTTTTAATGAATGACGTGAATGTAACCTGACTCACTTGAAACTTGATCTTCTCTAGATATTTCAAAAAAAGAAACAAATTTCTATGAACATTAAGGTCAACTTAAAATAATCTTACTCTATTAGTCATGACAACAATTATATGTACTTAAAAATTTCTCCAAACTTTTTAAATATAATGAGTCTCAAATATATATAGTATTTATTACATAAATATAAAGGGGATGAGTTTCACTCTATACTTTCATCTCTCCATATACATCCATACTAATCTTGTGGGCCCTAATTCGGATCTACATCAACGATCCAAACCGTCTATTTCGTAAGGCCAGCAACCAAAGTCATTTATGCAAAAAAATAATTTTATCGAACATCTATAAACACAGGAACAAATTATATTTTCTTTTATAATCATATTTGCCATTCATTGTACAAAACAAAATGTGATTTGTTTAAACCATTCATTTCATAAACAAAATGTGATTTATTCTTGTGTTTATAAATATCCCATAAAATTAATTTTTTACATGGATGAACTTTATTGTGGAGCTTATAAGGTAGACGGTTTGAATTATTGATGTGGGTCCGAATTGGGATCCACAATGGGTGTAGAGATAAGTATAGAAAAGAGCTGACCCCATTCAAAGATGGAATAATTGTAGTGATAGTATTTCTCATTACTTTACCGTCATTTGACCAACTAGATTATTAATATTATTATTATATATTGCAATATATGTACCTACATTTTAATGAAATATATATAATGAATTCTTTAATTTTTTTTTCTAGGTCAAAATGAAGTTTGTAGAGAATTCAAAAAATATATATATATAAAAAAAAAAAAAAACACTTAATGAAACTATAAAAAATCATCTGTATAATTATACGAGATCATTTATGAGTTCGAATCATCCCAAGGGGTCACTATAAGTTTTTTTGGTAGTTAACTTCAGGTTCTGGATACCTAATTTTCAAAAAATAAAATAAAAAAGAGCTTGTGGAATTAGTTCCCCTTCCAATGTTCCAAAAAAAGAAAGGAAACAAAAAAAATATTTATTATTTAATACTTTAATGAGAGAAAAATAAAAACATCTCTTTGGGATATGTTCTTGCACCCATGATCTGATGTTGTCTTGCACCTTGATTTTTTTTCTGTTGTTCTATAATTTTCGTACCATCTATTTATTTATTTTTGATAAAATTCTCTTTCACCGGTAAAAAAATTGAAAAAAACTAAAATTTACTTGATTGTAATCCATTCTTCTTCTTCTAAATTTTAGTATTTTTATCTCTTTTTTATTTGTTAGTCATACTCTTAACACTTTAATTATGTGTACGGTTTGACCCGTCTTAACTGGTCACTTGTCAAATTCTCACTCCTAAATTTGTCTACTAATAAGTGCAAGTACTACAACAATAGGGTTAATTACAAAAAATAAAAAATAAAAAATATCCTATGATTTTACGCGTTTTTCACTTTAAATCCTAGTGTCTCAATTTCGACAAATTAAACCTTGAAGTTCCATCAGTGTTTCAATTTGCCCCTCCGTCCATCTCCATATGTGTAAGGTAACAAAAGGGTTTAAAGTAAAAAACATGTGAAATCTTGGGGTTTATTTTGTAATTAACCATTTTTTATTTTCAGTGATTTTAATTTTAAAAAATGGTTAATTACACAAAAAACCTTAAGATTTCACACATTTTTCACTTTAAACCTTTTCCATTACCTTACACAAACAGAGATGGAAAGATGGGACAAATTGAAACAGAGATGGAACTGTAGAGTTTAATTTGTCAAAATTGAAATATTGGGTTTAGAGTGAAAAATGGGTGAAACCTTGGGATTTTTTTATAATTAACCCATTAAAGTTTTAATGAAAAAAATATATTTATAAAATCACTTTTTACGGACAAAATATGTTTATTGTCAAAAGTGTCATTATTATATTTTTAATGATAAAATTGGATATTTGGTAATGAAGAGATTAAATTATTTTACCTTTCAAATGTTAGGGGTGTAAAAATAGTCCGCAAGCCACTCGAGTCTGACCAGGCTCGAACTAGGCCCAACTAGGCAGTAACGTCCCAAAATAATAGTAACAACCCATCTCATGATGTTCATTAGAAAAGCAGAAACTTGTGAAATATTAACCTTTCATTGATATTCCTTTACTGTACAAAAGATGACGTATACATGTATACATTCATAAATCCTAGATCCTGAATCTATAGCATATGACATGTATGAGTGAACTAGAAACAAAAAGGAGTATAAATGATTATATGTTTGAATGGCTACATCTTTTCAAGATGTTGCTTGGTTACAACAAAAGTGGATCAAGTCCAAAATAATTAAAAAGCTCGAGATGTACAAAAGATAATTACAATAAAAGAAACAAAAATGAGCCTTTAGCTCCACTATCCTCCCTCGCACATGCCTTTTTAGATGACTAGTACCCCTGCAGATGCATCATTAAGTAAATGTGCACAATATTTACATGTTGTTTCTTTTAGGAAAATGAGTGAGAGCACTAATTAGTGCTATCACTAATGATGTGGCAGTGGGTCCCACCATGAATGATTTGATGTTTTGGCCTTGGTGTTGTATTTTTTTCTTTTTTTATTTAGTGCCATGTCATTAGTGATCTTTTTAGAGCTCCAAAATTAGTGGTCTTTATCATTGTTGTTTCTTTTAATTATAGTTATACCATTAGGATTATTTACAGTTACTCTTTCAAAATGTTCCTAAACACTACTAGTCATGCCCTTAGATGATGATGTTGTTGTTGGAAGAGGAATATTAGATATATTAGAAGGAGAATCAATAAATTTATGTTGTGTGTATGCATCAATATCGACATAAATATTAGGAATATTAGGATCCATCGTAATGCACGTAAAATAATATATATGAACTAACAATTAATTAAAATAACGAGTAAACAATAGCAAGTAATATATGTTAAGAAATAATTAATGTAAAAAAATGAGTAGCTAATAAATATTAATTCAAATAATTAATGTTACTGATTGACAAATGTGATACAAGAATTAGCTTCTTTTGATAAAACCTTACAATTGCAATTGGCACTTAGGGATGAGACTTGAAAATTAAATGAGAGAGTTGAGAGTCATAATGCCCCAAAATAATTACAATAAACCATCCACCATATTAATCAAATAACGGCAATGTATATATGTACTTCTTCCATTAATTCCAATTACTTGCCCAAAAAAGTAACATATGCAAATATGCATTCATAAGCCTAACCTTGAATTTATAGCATATGTCACTTAATAGAGAAATGGATTGAAAAGTAAACAAATAAGATAATGCCCTAATGGCTACAATTTTCCAAGACAATGCTTGGTTACAACAAAATGAATTTGAATCCAATACAGTTAAAGCCCTAGGCTTGTACAAATTAAATACAACAATTAACACAAAAAGAAGCCTTCAGCTCCAAGTTTCTCCCAAGCTATGTCCTTGGCAGAGACATATTATCAGTACTTGAAAATAGTTTTCCCATATAGGGTGAGCCAAAACTCAGTAGAAATAATTTAACACAGTTTATGAATCTTGACAAAGATATAAGGTAAATGCATATGTAATGCTCATCTCGAAAACATTTATATCTCTTTTCAAAACCATGCAATGCCAAGTCTATTTCACAATTCAAGAAAACATTTCCTTTATAATAGAAAACAGGACTGTGAATACAACTCTAGGAATCCCTAGGTATGTGTCTGCAAGTAGGCTATACAAACACTACCAACTTGTCATTTTTGCCGATATTAATCGGAAGGCTCAACACCTAAACGCGTGGGTTTCTAGACTTTCACCAAGGACACACATGCCAACATAATACCGTAACCACACTCCTACCTAGATTTACCAAGGTACTCACTCTTTTCTCAAAATAATAGACATTTTCAATGTGTTAAATATGCAACAATGCCCAATGCAAATGGATGAGAAAATAGTTTCAATTCTCCTAGTTCTCATGCTATTTCTACAACAATCACAGTTATCCTTCACCGATAGCTCAAAACAAATATCTCTAAACAGATAAATAATTTCCATAAAGATAAACTTTCCAAAAATCTCAAGATGGGAGTAATAATACATATCCAACTCCTCTATCTTCATCAATATCAACCCAATTCCACATTTCCAACATCAATTCCATTAATCATTACAAAATCAACATTTGATATTCTTAGAGCAAAATCCCATTTCCTTTATAAATCAATTTCAAAGATAAAAATCCATCATTTCATCATAACTCAACAATAAATATATTTCCTCAATCATTTCCAACAACCCATTTGAAAACCCCTCTTTTTGATTTCAAGTCAAAACCCTAGATTTATCCAAAAATCCCTAAATCACAATGTTGTTTCAAAAACACAAATTACTAAGTTAAAAATCATAAGAAATTGCAAAAATATCCCTACCTTGAAGCTAGAAGGCAAGAAAGAAAGTGACAGAACCTCAACAACGTCGAAACCCAACTTTGTTCCGATCAAAAGAGAGCTCTCGAAGTGCTTTATCCTTTTATCAAAAGGACTAGGGTGGAGAAATCAATGGATCTAGGTGTATTTGTAGAGAGAATAAGAGTTTTAGAAAGAGAAGCTCTAGATCTAAGGTTTTTAGAATGTTTAAAGAGAAAGAGAAATGAAAAAGTGAGCCAAAAAAGTGACTTTACAGACTGATATATTGCAAAACCGCCGAGCAGTGAATGGTTGCTCGAGCGACCAGACACAACAAGTGGGACCGATCGAGTGCACAAAGTGACCACTCAAGTGAAGAATACAAACTCTCAGATGTTTTACAAACAGAGGACCATCGTTCGAGCTCAAGAAATACTGCTCAAGCAAAGAATACCATCTCCCAATATTTCTGCAGACATGCGAAAGTACTGGGAGCTCACAAAGACCGCTCAAGCACAGGAATCATCGCTTGAGCAAAGGCAAAATTCTGGGCAACAATCATTTTGAAATACAAGCTACCAACCTGTTTCAAATGCAACCAAGGCACTCCAATAACCAAACTCAATGAAGAATAAGGAGAAACAAGACATGAACAACCATATAAGACAATGAAACCTGGATCCAGAACATCAAATGGGTCGCGTCTAAACCATAATCACTATAAAAGTTAAGAGAGAATGAGAGTTTAAGAAAGTGATTTGTTTGTGAGAAATAAAATAGGAGAGGGGTGGTATTTATAGGAGGGAGGAGGGGTCAAAATATATAAAATAAAATAAAATTAAGCCGTTAGGTATTTGACGGTCAAATGACCATTTTTTTGTTCAAATTTCAAAATGTGATCGTTGGGAGGGGGAAGGATATCGTTGGACCAGGTTGGGCCATAAGAACAAGCCGAGCCAGGTTGCAAAACACACAACCCAGGCCTAGGGCCTCTGGCTTGACTCGAGGTCAGCCCTGGGCGGACCGCGAGCTCGCGGGCCAATTTTCCACCCGTAGATATATGATTTATATATATGTCCTAATTTTTTTTTCTATGCATATACATGAAGGATATATCATGCTCAGATAATATTATTGTAATGTTGTGGGCATTGTATAGCATTAACTCAAACATGTTAGAATAGTGACTAAGGACTTCAAACATCAATACCATCAATATAGTGACAATTCTATAGGTATAAAACTCCTAGTAGATCTACCTTCCCCATGTGGGCGCCTTCCAAACACAGTAGATTGTGTTGGAACTTCAAGTGCAAAACCACAAATTGTAGACCCGTAAAATGCAAACCTTCCAAATGTGGATCTTCCAATTCTAGCAAACTTTCCCCTCCCAATTCCAACAGACTTCCCACTTCTAGCTTCAAATTCCTCATGAGTTGAAGTTCCCACTTGAGTCGGAACCTCCTGAAAGACACTAAATAAATAAATAAAAAGATAATACTTAGATTCCCATTATAATTAAATAAAAATTAAGCAATATAATCGAAAGCTAAATACAAAATTATAATGTATACCATTTTTCTTATAGTTGGATTTCCACGTCCCCTTCCCCTAACAATTGTTGCTCTACTTATCCCTCTAATATTAGTTGCTCCTCCACTGTTATTTCCTTTTCCTCTAACAGTCTCTCTCCCTCTAACTGAAGCCTTAATTGAGCTCTTCGGCAAGTTTTTTTGTTATGCCCACATTGGTTGCAATTAGAACATGAAATGGTTTGCAACTTTCTCTAACTACTACACCCACCTTCACCTTCACTTGCCCATTTTTTCCTATTTTTTCAGGGGTTGACCAAGTAGACGATGAAGTGGTGGAGGTTCTAAGGGATCATCCATAGCTACAGGCCATATAGACTCATCAAACATAGGATGAACAGTCATATCATATGCTTGTAGATACTTTTTTTTAGTAAAGCAGGCATGGTATAATTCTTCTATGTTTATTCTCATGTAATTGATTGTTGATGTTGCATGTTTACAAGGAATTCCATGAAGATTCCAAACGCAATAGGAGCAAGTTCTCCTACCAATGATAATCTTACTTAGGCTTAAGCTAATCGTGTTTAACTTTTGCTAATCCTACTTAATTTTTTGATTAAGTATTCATTAGACTAAGATCGTTAAGCCCCACTTAAGGTTTTCTAAGTCATCTAGGCATTCAATATTCCAATTCAAATAACTTCCCTAACTTTTCATTGCTTGCCTAGTTTTCTATCTTAAGGTTTCATATACAAGTTCTCCAAAGCTTCCTAAATCTCCTACTTACACTCAACAAACTCCAAATTCTTTCATAGAAACCAAATTTTAAGAATAATGCTAATGAAATACTAGAATTTCCTATCATGGATGAATGCATGAATATGTTATGCAGCTTGGTTATCACAATCTTCCCACCTTAAAAAGTTTGGTTGTCCAAACTTGTCTTACCTTGTATAGGAAACAAATCCGGATACCTTTTCCTCATCTCATCTTCTCTCTCCCATGTGGCCCCTTTCCCATAATGATCTTTCCATTTGACTTTTACTATCAGTATGGCTTTGTTCCTCAATTGCTTGATTTCCTCATCACTACAACAAAATAGGTCTTCAATGACAAAAAATTTGTCTCCAAAAGGTTAGTTTCGTCGCTATAGACATTAGTGAGCAAATATTTTCGTCACTGTATGTTTGTCACTAAAAACCACTATGAGAAAAATGCATTTTGTCACCTATGAATTAATTTTAGTGTCGAAACTTTTCGTTGCTCATTAGAGAGCATTTTATCCCCAAAAACTTCTATTTTGTCACTAAAGAAAAGCCCATTATTATATATAGAACTTTTGTTGAAAAAAACAATTGTCACAAATTTTGATCATTGTCGAGGAAATAATTGTCACAATATACCTTATAGGTGACGTCACTTTTCTTGTCTATAGAAAAGTCAATAGTGAAGAAAATATATTTCGTTACAAAAAATAGTATAGGTGACTATAAATTGTATAATTGAGAAATTTTTTTGGTACTAGAAGTTGGTTATTAGCGTAGAAAATATATTTTGTCACGATAAAGTGCGTAACTGACAAAATTTTTTGTCAGCAAACATTTGTATAAGCAATGAAATATGAATTTTGTTGCAATACATAGTATAACTCGACGAAGCTTTTCATCGCTAATAGCTGCTAGGAATATAAAAAAATTTCTATTAAAATGTATAGGCAATGATAAGTTTTGTTACAAAAAAATTATTTGTTAGCAAGGAATACTCACTTCGTCACAATAAAAAAAAAGTATAGGCGATGAAACTTTTTGTCACATAACTGTTTTTCCTGGACAATATATATTTTATATTTCAATTTCAATTATTTTTCACAGATATCACTGCTGAATATACGAACCTGAAAAATCTACTACCAATCCACTAACTATTACAAGTAATTCCATAAAGATATCCACAAAACAACTCATATTATAAACAAAAACATATCCAGGAAATAAATTTCATAATCCATCAAGTACAAGACATCACAACTAATTCCAACATCAACTAAGTATCTATCCACAAAAACCAACAAAATTAACACTTCATCATGCTTTTCAAGCATGCTACCAACGTCATCAAAAATCAATCTGGTGACAAGACAAAAAAATATCATAACCAATCCCAACATCAACAAAGTATAGTCCACAAAAAATAACAAAATCTTAGGACTAACAAATAGCAAATAAAAAAAAAAACCCTAGTGTCATCACAGTTGCTAATGCAGTGAAACTGAGGTCATCATGGTCTTGGAAGGTACTCTATACGTCGGCTTCGTGACCTCCAACACTGACAATCGTGTCTTCACAAAGGTCTTGTACCCAAGAGATGTTTTTATGTTCCCATAGGGTCTCATTCAATTGCAATTTAAAATTGGAAAGACTAATGTGACAGCTCTTGCTGCCCTAAGTATCCAAAACCCTCATATTATTACAGTTGCTAATGTGGTGTGGATCGAATCCAATGATTTCTAGTGATGTTCTTGCCAAGGCATTCCAAGTGGACAAGAAGCTGGCAAACTATCTTTAATCTCAATTCTGATGGCCTAACAACTAGAGAAATAAACAATAGAGAACCCTTGTAGCTATAGCTATTATTTGTTGAACTTTAAACAAACATATGATGCAATATGGCATAAATAAGTGGGTTGGTTGTTGTAATAACCCCAGTCCGTAATCTGTGAATAATCCATAATTAAGAATGCTAATTGATCTGAAATTGAAGGCCTTATCAGCATCTGAACATGAAATTGACTAAATCAATATGTTCTTTGGAATTTTTAGAATTTTATGGTAAGTTTAATTGGATTTTGTAGACACCCCATTTGTGACGGCCCTTACGACTTGGACATCCTTACATGAACACCCGATGATGAGTTTATTTGCTCACCAAGTGCTCGAAGTCTCCAGCGGAATGCCACAATTTTGAGCCTTTCAAACCCTGTACCTTTGTTGTTCTAGTTTTGGACCAAGTCAAGCTTCTCCAAATTTGACCTCTGGCCAACACTTTTTAGCTGCCGGCCATCACTTTTGGGCTGTCGACCACCAGTGATGGCCGGTCTGCCACCAGTGTATTTTGCAGATATTTTATGCCAGCTATGCCAGCTGTTTGCACAGATTCATGCATCTATCCCCCACGTGTAGGGCTGGATGTCCTTGAGGGAATTTCATGTTTTCTATATATAGGGACCCCCTCTCTCTAATAGCAAGGTTAGAAAATTTTGAACTCAAAAATTTTCCTCTCTCTCTCTCTCTCTCTCTCTAGCAATTCTCTACACTTTTAACTACAAATCTTCAACTTTTGCCTATACACCCTTAACCAAATCTCACCATCTTTGAGCTGAGATACTTTTGAGCTTGGTTTGAGCTCTAGGGGGTGTTGTTTGCTTGGTTTTGTTGCTTGATTTGCTTCTTCTCTTCAAGAGGTATAAGGCTCTACTTACTTGTTTACTTTCTCTATTATTTTTCTTGCTGTTTTTCCATTGTTTTGGACTGTCAAAACTCTGTGTTTTTTGGGCTGAAGCTTGGGTTTAAGGCCATTGAAGGTTGAGGGGTTGATAGCCCTTTCTTTGTGCCTTGTTTTGGAGGTCTTTGCCCTTGTGTTTCCCAACCTTTTACTATCTTTTTTCGAGTTTTTAAACACTGATTTTTAGAGGTTTTCAGTGGCCAAAATCATGTTTTGAAATCCAAATTTGGAGGGGTTAGCCTCCTGTAGACCCGACTTTCTTCGCGCACCTCCCCTTTTCGGAGAGGGCGCGAATTTGGTCTTACTACAGTTCGGACTCCTATTACGGTTCTGAATCTAATCTCACAAAGTGCAATGTGAGACTGACAAACACCAAAGAGTCCAAATCTGGCAAATCATTTTGGAAAATCGATTTTGAATCAAAAAGCGCCAAACATGGACTGATTTTCCAGATTACAGAGTCGCCACCTAAATATTTTATTTTTTAGAAATTTAGGAAACCCCGACTTGTGCCAAAGGCCACGTATCCGTCATCACCAAAGTTGCCTCGGCTCAGGAACTTGGGTACGAGAGGGAAAGGTCCTGAAATGAGCACCCCCGCTCGCCTGATCAAAAGATTGGCCTCTACTAAGCATGATATGTTATTTTATAAACACATGTGTTCTTATTTCGATTATTAATCTAATTTTACTATGTAATGCGCACAGCATACAAGTATAGACTAAAATCGTGAGAATTGGAACCAAATCAACTCATGTTTGTTTTTGAAAATGGTTTGAAAGTGCAACTTGCAAGTAGGCTAAAGCGCAGATTTGCCACCCTTAAGTGGGCATTAAAACATGATTTTGCCACTTCGCAAAATGGGCTTAAAACTCACAATCATTGAGTTGTTCCAATTCAGGCAATCAAGCCTTCACCCACAGGCATTCATGCAGTTAAGCAAGTAAGCACATAGCCTCATGACAAGCATGCTATCATGGCAATACTCACACTCATGCAAGTATGCTAAAGCGCTACACTTACAGTGTACTCCAAGCCAAAACAAAAGCTAGTTAGAAATAATGCATGATCCTAACTATGTAAAATGTCTAATGCAACACATGCAATAATGCAACTAAATAGGCTTGGCTATCTAAGATGGCATATGAATGCAACGATTTGATACACGTATTCAAATAAGTATTGAAATACAACGCAGTTTGAATGATGCGCCGAGCCTGGTGCATGCAAGACGAATGAATGATGCAAACATGCAAAGCATAAAGTATGCTAATCAAAAGGTGCCCTAAAACTAACCATCAAAAGCGATTAAGTAAAAGGGAGAAAGAAGTGGTGTTGGAAGACATGCACACATACAGGCACACTTATTACAGCATTGTGCCCTCTCGAAGGAGGGTCCGAAAAAATAAGCCAACTAGCTACGCTAATTAAGCTAATCAACTAATTAACTATTCTAGCTAATTAATTATTACAAACCGAATTGAAATTGAATAACTACCTAATCTAAGCTAATTAATTACAAACCGAATTAATTAATTAAACACTTAACTAATTAATTACAAAACGACTAAGCTAATGAACTAATTAGCTAAGCAATTCAAATGAACGGTCTCGGGAAGCAAGGGGGATATGCATGCTCGGTTGGCCTCGCCCCGAAAATCTACAACATTGCCTCTAGATGCCTCTGTTTGCACATCTTTGGACCTCTGAAAATTGTGCCAACCTCCAGATTGCTTCCGTTTAATCTCAAGAATATATTGATGGTCGATCGGCCATGATTGGTGGCCATCGGCCAGTACTGGTGGCCGGTCGGCTAGTACATGTGGCCGGTCGGCCACTGCTTCCTTGAAATTTCTCCTTTTGCTGTAACAGAGAGCAAATAGAGGAATGGCCGTGTATTTGTCAAGGAATGTGTGTACTGCCATACTCCTTATCATTTCTCAAGCTCAAAGGAGTGTAGCACTTGGTTCTCAAGCCACCAACCAAACACTTTCAATTCATGGTGACCAAAGGACCAAGCTTGTTCAAGCTTAATGAATGCACACATAAGACTCAAAAGGCCGCCACTCTATCATGCACGATCAAGGGTGACAATGACCAAGAATTGTGACACGTTTCATCACTTTGAGTATGAAACGTCTCACATTTCTTGTGTTTGGATTAACGTCCGACCCAAACACATGCAATGCGACAAAAATGCTTATCTTGTTTATGCTTTACTTTGCTCAATTCTTGTTTACACATTTTACATTACCAAGCCATTCTTAACCGGTTAGTCCAATGTGAAAGTCCTCTAATTGGAAAGATGGCCTAAGCCAGTAATGCCTTAAGCATGAAAGAAGTCTCATGCTGTTGATTAGGAGAAACCCTCAAAAGAGAGTTAAAACCATTGGGCATGAGAACCTCAATTTCATGCTCAAACCAATAAGGGGCTCAAGACCACTTTCAAAAAGCAAATTCAAAAGTGAAGAACAAAAGGAGATTACAAACTTTCAATGTTGATATGGCATGCTAAAGACATTAAATCATGCAAGCAAGGCATACAAGACATATTTAAAGCTAAAAGCAACAAAGCTAGTGAAGTGCATTACACTAAAAGCATGCAATATCAAGCTCAAAGGGGGCTAACAATCCAAAATAGTCCTAAAACACCTTGAATAGAGTTCTAAAACATGCTCGAAAAAAGCTAAGAATAGCAATATTAAGAGGCCAAAACAATAGCACATGTTAAGCAATTTAGCACAATTGCACTACAAGTATACAAAGCAAAGCTCATGTGATCAAACCAGCTCAAAATAGAGCTTAATCATGCCAAATCAATAGCTAAAATATGCTGGCATTGAATCACAAAAAACAAGAAAATCATGCTCACACATTGGCTCGCAAGCAAGACACAAAGAACAACTCTCAAAAGCAATGAAAGAGTGATAGAAGTGAGAGTGTGACAGAGGTATGTGCATTGAAATCACATGCTAAATGATGCTATAACATGCAAATAACTCAAACACTTCATGCTCATGACCTCAAAGCAATGGACTAGTGAAGACCGTTACACTATAGGCATGCAAACCAAGCCTCGAAGGACTTAACCGACCCAAAACTGATTTAAAACATGTCAAAACAGTAGCTAAAATGTGCTGGAATCAAGCTAACACAAGCTAGAATAATTGGCTAATTCATTAGGCATATTAGACTAGTAAGCATAATTGCACTACAAGTGCAAGAAGCAAGCAACAAAAGCCCCAACCAACCAAAAATAGAGTTGAGACATGTCAAAATAGGGCCCAAAACATGCTTGAAATAAGCTAACACAAGCCACAAAAATATGCTACTTTGTAATGCTAACTAGGCATGGAAGAGAGAGACAAGGAGGGGAGGCCACCCCCTTCATTTTTGGACCTCAAAACCAAGTTTTTACCACGGAAATTCCCCTGGAATTCAGTGGTTAAAAAGCCAGAAAAAGGTGCTTCAAAAGGCTTTGAAAAGATGGCTCAAAAGGCTTTACAAGCCAAAGAGCAAAAGAGGGGAACCACCCCTTAACCCAACAAGGCTTAAACCAACACTTTTAGGACTAAAAAATAGAGGTTTTTGTAGTTCAATATCACCCCCAAAAACAGCCCCAAAGTAGTTGAAAACTATGGCAAAGCTAGTATGCAAAACAAGCTAAAAGGGAGAGAGTTATACCTCTTGAAGCTTAGCACAAATCAGCCACTTTCTTAGGCTCAAACAACCTTCCAACAGCCCAAAAATAGGTTCCAAGGGACCTCAGCCCAAAGATATGCAACTTTGATGAAGGATGTCTAGGCAAACTAGAAGTATTTCTCTACTTCTATGCACAAAAGGTCAAGAGAGAGAGAGAACTCTAGAGAGAGGCATAGATTTTGCTCTGAAAATTTTGTATAGAGAGAGGGATTTTTAGAGAGAGAGAGGCTCCAAAACTTTCTAACCTCTTAAAATGATAGATATTGCCTCCATATATAGCAAAAATGAGAGCCTTGGTCGAAATATTTGAATATAGAGGCAGCTGGAGCATTTGGAAGACAGTTGGAGCAAAATATCTTCAAATTTTGGGTTTTCTAGAAATTTCTGGCTGACCGGCCATCTTGTTGGCCGACCTGCCACTTTGTTGGCCGATAAGAGTCAATTTTGGCTGACCTATGGCTGGCAAGCTCCAATTGTGGCCGGCACACTCCCACAGAGGCCGACAGCAAAAACTAGTCCCAGGCCCCGACTTCAACCAGGCATAACTCCTTCATCTGGACCCCTTTTCAGGTCATTCTTGGGCCTAAACTGAAGCCCCGAAAGTCTTATTTCCAATGGTGCACCCTCGCATCAAAATTCAAATTGTGCTAAGAGATATCCCTCTTTTAGTGAAGACTGCTCAGTTTTGGTCCAACCGGATTGATACCTAACTTCAACCAACCATATCTCCCTCATCTGGCCTCGGCTTGAGGAGATTCTTGAATGAAAAATGAATCCCCGGAAGTCTTCTTTCCAATGGTAGTGGCATCATAGTTGAAATCCAAGTATACAAATGGATAGGCTTGATTTAGCGAGGACTACTCGTCTTTCTCTTAACGATTCATGCCCAACTCCTTCCTCAACTTGGTTTCTTCTCTCCACTCCTCTTTTTTTCTTCAACTCCAAACCTCTAAACAAGATGTTTTAAAGATTTTTTTCAATAAGCTCACCTCTCTTTCATTCATTTCCATTTTTTCCTTGCTCGGTTTACCAAAAAGCGTAACATTTAACGAAATGCGAGCGTCGGAACATCGTAGGAACTTTGTTTCGAGAATATTTTGAAAGAGAGGGTTTTAAGTTCTAAAATATTTTTGGTCCAAAAATGGGGTGTGAGGTTTGGATTTGACACTCTCCTTGCCAAAGAAATCAAAACTTTGCATAGCATAGCCTACACCATCAAGTAAGCAATCAGTAGTGCCCAAGTCTTAAGGGCAGTCAAAAATGGAGTGTCTACACCTCCCCTCCTTGTGTCTTGCATACTAGCCTAGGTTGTGCCAAGTTTTAACATGTTAATCTAGCTATTTCTAACTTAATTCCAACATGTTTTAGGACTTGTTTTAACCTGTTTTAGGATTGTTTTGGGCTGTTGGTTGCATTTGAGCTTTATTTTGCATGCTTATAGTGTAATAGTCCTCACAAGTTTGGTGTTCTAGGCCTTAGACACCTTCTTGTTTGAGTTGATAGCATTTATTTATGCTTTTTCCACTCTTTTTCAGCACCTAATCATCTCTGCAATCTCCCTCCTTTCTTGGCTTTTATTTTGCTTTGAGAGTGTTTCAAACAACTTGCTTGTCCAAAGCATGAGATTGAGATGCCATGCTTAATGGTTTAATCTGTTAAGGGATTCATTAACAATGGCATGATGTCTCTTTCATGCCCAAAACAACTTTTGGTTTGAGCCTTCTTTCCATTTAGAGGACTTAAACTCACCATTGGACTTAATGGATTAAAGGATGGTTGGTAATTTAAAATTGAGTAACTAAAACTTGGAATTAAAAGTGAGCAAGATAATAATTTGGCTGTATTCAATTGGACGTTAATTGAACACGTGGAAGCTTGAACCATTTCATACTCATTAGGGATGAAATGATTGAAGGTTCCAAGGTCAACCTCTTCCTTTGATCATTCATGAAAGGGAGGAGGTTTGTGTCTTGTTTTGCATTTATTGAACTTGCACACTTGGTTTCACAAGCCATCATGTAATGAAATTGCATCCATTGATGGTTTGTGAACCAAAACTTGCTACTCCTTCGATTTTCTCATGAAAAGGAGGGGTGGGTTGTGCAAACAAACCCCTAAAATACCATGTATACGCTCTATTTGTCCTTTGTTGTAGCAAGATGAACCTGTGCACTAGTGGCCGGTAGGCCACTTTCATAGCCAGCATGTAGCCAACAAGGTCCATCCATGGTCGGCAATCTTCATCACTGGCTGGCCGGCCACTGATGAAAACGTGAGCAATATGTTTTTGAGGCCAAGCAAAGGTTATTCGAAGTGGGCAACTTGATGTTGGTGTTCAACTGTGCAAATAAAGGCATTCAGAAGCAAAACAGTAGCTTTTCAAGTGGAAACTTAGCATAAGCATGAGCATTCTTTGCACATTGAGGCTGTTTGGTTTAAATATTTAGATTAAATATTTGTTGTAATTAATTAGTTATAGCTAATTAAGTGTTGTAATTAATTAGCTAGTTTAACTAGTTATTCAATTTCGCTTTGTAATTGTTTTAGTTAAACTAGAATAGTTAGTTAATTGATTTGATGTAATAATTAGTTAAGTAGTTTTAGCTATTTAATCTTTTGGGTTTGTAATAGCTTAATTAGCCTAGCGTTAATTAGTTAGTTAATTAGCTAGTTTATTCATTTGGACTCTCCTTCATGAGAGCATAATGTAATAATGTGTATGTTTTCTAACCCCACGTCTTTCTCCCTTTTATTTACTAGCTTATGATCGTTAGTTTAGGGACATCAGGTTTCAAATTAGCATTCGTCATGTTTGCATCCATTTGTATTACATGCACCGAGGCTCAGCGTATCATTCTAACTGCATTGTTATTTTCAATACTTCGTTGAATATGTGCTTAGACCGCATGTTATCAAATCGATTCATATGCCATGTTATTAGCCGAGCCTAGTAATTGCATATCGCATGTGTTGCATTAGTCATAATTGCATAGTTAGGAATCATGCATTTTTTCTAACTTATTTCTCTTTTGGCTTGGAGTACTAGGTGAGCCTTTACGTGCTTTAGCATAATTGCATGAGTGTTGATGTTGCCATGTCTAGCATGCTTGCCATGAGGCTAAATGCTTAATTGATACACTGCTTGAATGCCTATGGATGAAGGCTTGTTACTTGAATTGGAATAATTTGAATAATGTGCATTTAAGCCCACTTTTCAAGTGAAAATTGAAAACAATTTTTCAAAGCAAACATGACTCGAAATATTCCAATTCTTGCAAAGTTAGTCTATACTTGGATGTGCGCATCACATAGTAATGCTAGCCTAATAAACAGAACAAGAGCATATAATGTTGATAAAAATCATATCATGATTAGTAGAGACCAATCTTTGATCGGGCAAGCGGGGGTGCTCAAATGTATTCATGACCTTTCCCCCTCATACCTAAGTTCTTGAGCTGAGACAATCTTGGTGATGATGGACATGTGGCCTTTGGCACGAGTCATGGGTTTCCTAAATTTTCCCAAAACAACATATTTAGGTGGCGACTCTGTATCTGGCTGAGCAATCCATTTTTGGCAATTTGATTCAAAATTGATTTTCCAAAAGATTTGCCGACTTGGACTCTTTGGTGTTTATCAATTTCATATTGCACTTGTGAGATTAGATTCAAAACCGCGAGAGTCCAAACTGTAGGGCTTATTTTGCCTACCGAAAGAGGGGTGCAAAAAAGGCGAGCTACAGTTTCTAGCGACTCTGTTGGGGAAATAGAGAACTTGACTTGAAATTCATGATATGAATTGTTATCTACACTTATATATTTATTTGCATTGTATTTGCATTGGTGTGCCTAAGTCACTATGTTTGCCATCTATTATTCCTGGACGGTTTGCCGGAGGCTTGCCTAAAAGCTTGCCAAAAGGCTGACCGGCCGCGGGCTCTGCCACGATGGGAACACAACCCTTGGATCTGGACTACCCCTATATCGTTTGATCCTCCTTTCACTTCTCAGTGTTAGGTGTGAGAGGTATATTAGGTAGTCTTGCTGAGGTACCCTTTTGACCATTTGGCCTAGTTACATATTTAAAGCCATAGAGACTGTTCCAGACTAGAACAAGATGCTTACCCAAATGCAGGAATTTTGTGAAACCGCTTGTTTTGAGTAGTGAACCCTAGCTCCTGATGAAACTAGGACAGGGTAACCCTATCCCCTCATAGGGGTTTTTGGTTCTCACTTAATTGGTATGTGCTTTTAGAGTGAAACTCTACAGGAACGTGTGTATCAGTTTCTTTGGGGGTAGAATTCAATGTTGAGCATGGTCCTGCAGCTTTGATTACATCTGTGTATTGATCAAAATTTGAGCTGAGGTACTGTGCGGTTTCTAATTACTGCTTTCTTTTTGCTTTCTTTCTTTTGCAAAGTAGTGTAACATAATAGCGTCAGAAAATTCGAATATCCCCCAAGCGGTCTGGACCCATGTCAGAAGACTTTACAGAGCCAGAGATCTTGTTAGGGGACAACCAGTGTTTACTTCACTCCCACCGGTTACTAGATGGAGGAGAGTTAGGCAAACTTCACTAGTCCAAATTCCACAGCAGTCACCCCTTATCTCACCTACATCTAGTTAGGGACAGTCTTCTACAGCTAGGCTAGCAAGAGATCACTCGCCTATTCAGATGACCCAGTACCCTGCAATCAGTATGGAGGATTTGATCCGTCATCTCCAACCAACAATTAAAACCATACAGCAAGTGATAAACAGGCTGCAGCAATAACAACCACAGCCGGCAACGGCTTCTGCTTCCCATGCACTTCCTTGCGGGTATCCCAGCATCCGGAATCACTGCTAATGTCCAAGAGAATGTGGGCAATTCGGTAGACCCGATCCCACCTCAAGCCACCAAGGCACTAGTGTACCAAACTGAGCCTCCATTTGAATTTGAAGTTGACCCGATTGTACTAAAGGTCAACAAGCTGGAGAAGCTTCCCAAGTGAGCACAATGTAATACCCTTGTTCCGTAATATGTTAATTGGTCCTTAATATGAGTATGATTATGTGTTTAATGTGATTTTGTGTGCCATTATGTGGTCTTGGACTTCTATCTGTTCACCGTAGAAATATCTATTTGATTTATCTGCTTTGGAAATTTAATTGGAGGCCTTATCGGCCACAGAACCCGAAATTGATTACGCCATTGTGATTGGAAAAATTTTTAGAGCCTACGGTGAAATTTAATTGAAAATTCGATTCGGGCCAGATTAAATTGATTTAATTAATGAATTAGTGCCATATTATTTATTATTATTAAACTTGATTAGTGGGCTTATACATAAGGGCCATCACACTTCAATTCCTCCCCTTTTTAACACTTTGGCTGATATTGAACTCAAGAATAGAGAGAGAGAGAGGGTCGGCCTTAGAGAGAGAAGGGAGAGAGTTGTGTGGTTTTGGCTCAAGACTTGGGAATCTTGAAGATTAAGTCCAAGAATTGACTAGAGTTTGGAAGATTAAACTCCTAAGTGAGTAAATTCATGAGATTGAACTTGTAAGTTGTGTTATAATTGATGAATTTGAAGTTGAAATGCACATGCATGTATAGGATCACCATGATTTTGCATAAACAAGCATGTATTAAGTTGAATGTGGAAATATGAGTGTTAAATCCTACATGCAAGCATGTTTTTGTTGTGTTCCATGAGAATGAACACCATTTGTATTAATTGGAATAGAAATGAAGTCAAGATTAGCATGCATGTTTGAATAATTAAAGATAGGAGCTTTGAATGCATGAATGCATATGATAGAATTGAACTTGAATTAAATTGAGCCATGCATGTGCTTGATTCATGAAATTGAGCCCCACTGTGATGTGTTTTGGTGTTTATACCATGTTAATACAAGAATATGTGAAATTGGAGCCATAGTATGCAAGAAACATTGGTTGAATGTCAAATTCGGACTCAAGAACACAATTTGGGAAACCCAGAATTTTGATTTCCGCTCGAGCAGGGTAATGGCCGCTCGAGCGAGAAAAACGTGCTCCCAGTACTTTTTGCAGACTTGGTGTCTGCTCGAGTGGGTGAGTTCACGCTCGAGCGGGGGATCTACGTAGACAGGCCTTCCGCTCAAGCTCCCTATTTCGCGCTCGAGCGTATTTTTCATGCAACCAGCACTTTTGCAGGCCTTAAGGGTCCGCTCGAGCGGGGAAGTCCACGCTCGAGCGGGGACCCTGTTTTCTGAAATTTTGTTCATGCATTCTGTGTTTCATTTTCCGTTCTCTTTCACTTGTAATCACTCTTAGGCATATGTTAAGCATTGTAAATGAGTTAATGAGATAAGAATAAAGCCTAAAGAGGAATATGTGAATTAAGGAACGGGTTGAATTGTTAGTGACCCTTTTGTGTTCATGAAATGCGTAGGGTCAAGCTCCAGGGCAAATCCACAAGCCAATCACTATGAGTAATATCGACATTTGAAAGCTTAGCAATGTCCAACTGTTTATTCCCTTATAAGCTTTATGAGTTGCTAATCGGGATTGTGGACAAAAGTCTGACATGAACGCATGAATGGACCGAAGGTCGTTTCGATATGAATAAATGGACCTAATGTCGTTTTGATAGAAATAAATGGACCTAAGGTCGTTTTCACACGAATGTATGGACCGAAGGTCGTTTTGACATAAATAAATGGACCGAATGTCGTTTTGGCATGAATGAATGGACCGAAGGTCATTTTGGCATGAATGAATGGACCGAAGGTCATTTTGGCATGAATGAATGGACCCAAGGTCGTTTTGGCAAAAATGAATGGACCCAAGGTCGTTTTGGCATAAATGAATGGACCGAAGGTCGTTTTGACATGAATAAATGGACCGAAGGTCATTTTGACATAAATAAATGGACCCAAGGTCGTTTTGACATGAATGAACGGGCCAGAGGCAGTTCTGTCATGAATGAAAGTCTGAATGGGTCAAAGGCCAGTTTGTTACTTAAGTGGGCCAAAGGCCAGTTTGACACGAATAATAGTTTGACACGAATGATAGTTTCATAAGTAATAGTTTGACACGAATAACAGTTCGATCTGAAAAATAGAACGAATGGGCCGAAGGCCGTTTTGACATGAACGAGGGGGCCGAAGGCCGTTTTGACAAAGATGAATGGGCCGAAGGTTATTTTGACAGAAATGAATGGGCCAAAGGCCGTTTCGACATAAGTAAGTGGGTCGAAGGCCGTTTTGCCATGAATAGAAACCTGAATGGGCCAAAGGCCAGAATGTTTGGAACTACAGTTTTTTGGTTTGAATTTCGTGTAGTTATGTATATATAGCTGTTAAATAGAAGTATGAATTGGGCCCAAGGCCGTTTGGAGCATGTTGTTCTACATATTGTTATGTAACCTCTGTATTTGATATTATTCACTGGGCTATCGCTCACGCTCATTCATGTGTTTTGTAGGTGAGTCAAGAGAAGTCCAAACCCAGCCCCAGTGAAGTCAGCCAGGAACAACATGAGTTTTGGAGAGTCAGCCTTGTGTCTCACGTACGAGACCCAACCTTGCCATTTTGTTATGTATTCATATTTTGTCTTGTTGGCAAGGACCTTGTATATATTTGTATATAGTTTTGATATAGGCTGACTCAGTCTAGATGATCCTATTTGTAAAAGGATTTCATGGTACCGTATCTTGTTGTGAGTTATTAACGTATATGTGCATGGTTTGTTTAAAAGTGCATATTAGCACGGCTCTATGGACAAAGTTTTTAAGTATTGCTTCCGTTTGGCCCCTTTACTCTGTTGAGTTATGTCTGTTTTGGTTTGAGGCCATAGGTAATCTCAGGATTACTGGCCGTTTATGTCCCTAACCCATAGGGGCGGGTTCGGGTCGTGACACACAAGGTGTTAATTCAATCCCTGGCATCGAAGATAGATATACCGACTCGGCAGTGACCTTGCCAGATCAGTTCAAAATGCCACATATAGACCAGTTCAATGGCTCTAGGATCCCATGGTCCATTTGTAGTTATTCTCAGACATCCTACGGCCGATCGGCCTTACTAGACTTCAAAAGCTGTTGCTTTTCGGCCGAACCTTGTCAGGAATAGTGGCTATCTGGTAGGTGTAGACACCCCATTTTTGACCGCCCTTAAGACTTGGGGGCCTCTGGTTGTTTACTTGGTGATGAAAGTTGTGAAGGCAAAGGTTCGATTTGTTCGGCAATGAGAGCGTCAAATCCCAACCTCACACCCCTTTTTGGACCAAAATGATTTTGACTAAATGGTTTTAGACCTTAAAACCCTCTCTTTCAAAATATTTTTAAAAATGATTCTACGATGTTCCGAGGCTTGCATTTTATTAAATGTTACGCTTTTCGGTAAACCAAGCAAGGACAAAGTGGAAATGAATGAAAGAGAGGTGAACTCTTTGAAAAATATTTCAAAACACCTTATTTAGGGGTTTGGGATTGAAGAAAAGAGGAGAGGAGGGAAGAAAACTAGCTGAGAAAAAGCTGGGCATGAATCCGGGAAGGATCGAAACTGAGCAGTCTTCACTAAAAGAGGCATATCTCCTTACACACTTGGATTTTTGATGTGATGCTACCACCATTGGAAAGAAGACTTCTAGGTCTTCAATTTAGGTCAAGAATGACCTACAAAGGGGTCCAGATGAAGGAGTTATGTCCGGTTGAAGTCGGGCACAAAAAGTAGATTTTTCTGGCCAACCAAAGGTAGAGGTTTCTGGCCATGAATGGGCTTTTCTGGCCATGTGCCGGCCATGAATGGCCTATGCTGGCCAGGTGCCATCCAAGAGTGACCCTTGCCAGCCAGAAATGGATATGTGTCGGCCATCAATGATGGCTTGCCGGCCATTGATGGAAAAAGTCAGTTTTTTGCAGATATTTTTGTTCCAGCTATCCCTTTTGGGATATCTTCGACCTGAGCTTGCATTTGTCTATATATAGAGAGCCTTCTCTACTGTTTCGAAGGTTAGAACATTTGAGGAAGAAAAATTTTGGGAGCCTCTCTCTCTACAATTCTCTCTATACATTTCTCTCTCTCTTGAACCTTTGTGCATAAGGGCATACAAGTGTAGATACACTTCTCCTTTGCCTATACATCCTTGACCAAAGTTGGTTATCCTTGAGCTGAGGTTCTAGAAGGTCTTCTTGGAGCTCTTGGAGGTGATTTTGCTTGGTTTTGTTGCCTAAAATTGTGTTGTGCTTCAAGAGGTATAACTCTCTCCCTTTAAGCTTGTTTTTCATACTTTCTTTGCCATCTTTTTCCACCATTTCAAGGCTGGTTTTGGCATGTAAAAGGTTCTATTTTTCAGTCCTAAAAGTGGTGGTTTGAGCCTTTGTGAGTTAGGGGGTTATCCCCCATTTTGCTCTTTAGCTTGTTAAGCTTTTTGCACCATTTCTCATCACTTTCAAATCAAAAATTTTGGGCCTTTTTACCACTGAAACTCAGAGGTTTTTCAGTAACAAAAACCATGTTTTGAGGTCCAAAATAGGAGGGCTTGGCCTCCCCTCCTTGTGTCTTGTTTGCATGAGTAGATAGCCTAACATGTGAGCATGTTTTTCTACCCTTTTGTGACTTGATCTCAACATGTTTTAGGCTCTAATTTGGCCTGCTTTAGCTCTATTTTGAGTTGTCTTGATCATTTGAGCCATGTTTTGTATAGCTATAATGCAAACACCTTTACTAGCTTAGTGTTTTAAGGCCTTTAGCATGTTTTGCATGTGTTGGTCGCATGTTGTAGCATCATTTTACATGTGATTTCAGTGCATATAACTCTGTCACACTCTCACTTGTTTCACTCTTTCATTGCTTTTGAGAGTTGTGCCTTGGGCCTTGTTTGTAGCCTAACATGTGGGCATGTTTTTCTTGCCTTTTGTACTATCATCTCAACATGTTTTAGCCACTGTTTTGGCATGTTTATGCTCTATTTTGAGCTAGTTTGGTCATTTGAGCTTGATATTGCATGTCTCTAGTGTAGTGCTCTTCACTAGTTTAGTGATTTTGGCCTTTGAACGTGTTGTGCATGAGTTGCTTGCATGTTGTAATATCATTTTTCATGCCATTTGAGTACTAAAATATCTGCAACCTCCCTCATTTCTTCACTTTTCATTTGTTTTGAGGGTTGGTTAACCTTAAGGTTGTGTTTAAGCTTAAGATAGAGCTTGTGCTCAATGGTTTTAACCCTCTTTTGAGGGTTCCTCCTAACCAAAGGCATGATCTCTCTCATGTCTTAAATCATCCTTTGGTTGACCCCTCTCTCATTAGAGGACACTTATCTTGGACTTAACCAGTTAAAGAATGACTTGGTAATGCTAAAATGTGTAAACAAAATTGGACAAGTAAAACATGATCAAGATAAGCATGTTGTGTTTGCATTGCATGTGTTCAATCGGACGTTATATTGAACACAAGGAAGATTGGTCCATTTCAAACTCAAAGTGATGAAATGAGCCAATCTCCTTTGTCTCCATCACCCTTAATCATGCATGATAGGGTGGTGGTCTAGAGTCTTGTTTTTATGCATTTATTGAAAGTGTACAACTTGGATCTTAAGCCATCATGCATTGAAAATGCTTGATTGGTGGTTTTGGATCCAAGAGTGCCACTCCTTCGATTTTTTGAGATGATAAGGAGGGGCACAGTACAAACATACCCTTGGAAAACCCTCAATTTTCCTCTATATGTGCTCTGTTGCAGTGTGGTAATTCAGCACACCAGTGGCTGGCAGTGGCTCACTGATGGCCGACAGTGCTTCATCCTTGGCCAACATAGCACACTCTTGGCTGGCAGTTGGCTGGTAGATGGCTGGCAGCAAGCATTCATGGCCGACAGGCCACTGGTGCAATCCTCAGCATTGGTTTGGTAAGGTGGAGTAGAAAGATTCTAGTCAACCCTGTAAACAGAGCTTTTCCAGAGCAAACCGAAAGGCTTTTCGGTATGAAAACCAAGTGCATGCATCGTCCATTCCCCGAAGCAAAGTTGTGGCGGTGTAGTTTAAATACTTTGCACGATTTAGTTCATGTTGATTTGTATTAAAATTTAATTAATTAGTTTGCTAATTAGTTAAGTGTTGTAATAATTAAGTAGCTTAGCTTAGCTATTTCTTTATTTTGTTTTGTAATAATTATTATAATTAGTTTAATTCGATTAGTTCGATTAGCTTAGCTTAGCTTATTCATTCGGACCCTCCTTCGTGAGGGCGCAATGTTGTAATAAGTGTGCGTGTGTGTGTGCATGTCTTCCAACCCCACGTCTTTCTCCCTTTTACTTAACCACTTTCGATGGTTAGATTAGGGCACATTTCAATTAGCATACCTTATGCTTGCATGTTTGCATCATTCATTAGTCTTGCATGCATCAGGCTCAGCGCATTATACAAACTGCATTGTATTTTAATACTTATTTGAATACGTGTTTCAAAGCATGTTATCAAATCGAATCAAAGGCCATATTAGTAGCCGAGCCTATTAATAGCATATTGTATGTGTTGCATTAGGCATTTTGTATAGTTAGGATCATACATATTTTTCTAACTTTGTTTTCATAGCTTGGAGTACTAGGTAAGCTTTTACGCTTTAGCATACTTGCATGAGTGTGAGTGTTGCCATTATAGCATGCTTTCCATGAGGCTATGAGCTTATTTGTTAAACTGCATGAATGCCTATGGATGAAGGCTTGGTTGTTTGAATTGGAACAATTCGATGATTGTGAGTTTTAAGCCCACTTTGCGAAATGGCAAATCATGTTTTTAAGCCCACTTGAGGGTGGCATTTTCAAACCATTTTTCGAAAGCAAACATGAGTCGAAATGTTCCAATTCTTATGATTTTAGTCTATACTTGTATGTGTGCGTCACATAGTAAGGTTAAGGTTAACTAATAATCAAAATAAGAACATATGAGGTTCATAAAACAATATATCATGATAGTAGAGGCTGATCTTTGATCAGGCGAGCGGGGGTGCTCATTTCAGGACCTTCCCCTCTCGTACCTAAGTTCCCGAGCCGAGGCAACTTTGGTGATAACGGACACGTGGCCTTTGGCACGAGTCAAGGTTTTCTAAATTTTTCCAAAATAAAATATTTAGGTTGTGACTTTGTAATTTGGCAAAGCAGTCCAGTTTTGGCATTATTTAATTCAAAATTTGATTTTCCAAAATGATTTGCCGGATTGAACTCTTTGGTGTTTATCAGTCTCACATTGCACTTTGTGAGATTAGATTCAGAACCGTGATAGGAGTCCGAACTGTAGGACCAATTCGCACCTCTCCGAAAGAGGGGGCGCGAAGAAAGTCGAGTCCACAGTATGCGAAGCTGGGAGGAAATGGCCGAGGCCTTCATCGCACAATATTCATACAACATGCAAATCGAGGTCACAACTCGTGATCTTAAGGCAACCCGCCAGAAGCCGAAGGAAAGCTTCTCGGACTTTGTGACAAAGTGGAGAGCTAAGGCTTTGATGATGACTACTAGGCCCTCTGAGAAAGATCAAATAAGGATAGTAGTCTGTAATCTACAAGGGAAATTGTTGCAGAAAATGATCATCCTACCGCTGTTCACATTCACTGAGCTCCATGAGATAGGGGTTCAGATTGAAGATGCCATGAAACAAGGCTTGATCACTGATGAGAAAGAGCAAGCCAAGAGGCCTTTCGTGCGCAGTTCCAATGCAACCATTAGTGGTAGTGTAGCTGCACGGCCTTCAGATGTGAGCGTGGTCACTACCACAACCAAGACCGCCAATCCCTTTGCTAGCACAACTCCACAAACTTCAAATAACCAGGCCCGATCCCAAAGGACCTTTACTTCACTCTACATGCCTTTATCCTAAGCCATGAAGGTGTTGATCAAAAAAGGGCACCTTAGACTGTTAGAGCCTCGCCCTGTACCTGATCTCCTCCCACCTAGACACAACCCAGCCAAGTACTGTGCATTTCACCAGCAACACGATCACGACACCGACCAATGCTTCAGGCTGCGTCATGAGATTCAAGATCTCATCGATAACAATGTGATCGCACCTCTCCATAAATTGAATGTAGCCACAAATCCTCTCCCATCTCACAATCAAGTTCCTCCACCTCGGCATATAAACCTCATCCATACACTGGTCGTCCCCTACAACCCTAGCGTATATATCACCCCTTCCCACCTACCCAAACCGACGGTGTTTATCCCTGAAAGCACAAATTTGTGCATAATGGACATGTCCACACTTCAACCTGAACCTGTGGTGGTGATAGTGGCAAAAGAAGAGAGGCTGAGTATGAGTCTGTTGCCTGAGTACTCTGAGGACTTATCTAAGAGGGTGTATGACCTGTGCTGCTACATTGTGCCAATCAATCAAGCCAAGCCGGAAGTGGTGTTGCCAACTGGGATGGAGGTCAATGTAGTTCGAGAGGATGGTCCAAGTCAGAGACTGGATGATTTGGCCGAGCTAGAGAAGGACATAGACAATCTGCAGCTCTTCGACGAACAAGATCAAGGGGACGTGCAGATTGGCTGGTTTGATTTGAATGGGTCGACGGACAATTCTAGGTGGTTCAGTGACGAACCTGTCATGACCCAAACCCGCTCCTATAGGTTTAGCGTCGTCACAGGCCAGTAATCCGTAGATTACCTATGGCCTCAAAGACAAAATTTTAAAATTATTTAATTTTATCAGGGCCTAAAGCGGAAGCAAAACAAAAATCATGATGTCCATCAAGCTGTGCGTACATGATCAACTGTAGCAATTAAAACATTCTTAACACACTTTCATGTATACATGTACGAAGACATATTTTATATCATATCTCACACACTACGTGAAGGACTCCTAACCAAGTACAAAGATTATCCCAAGCTTGACAAAACAAAACAGAACAAAGCCTCTACATAGAGGCACTCTGGGGTGGCTTGACAAAGAGGTGGACTTCTGGCAAACTCTAATGTTGATCCCCCAATTGCTCACCTACACCTACATATATATAAATAAAGAGTGAGCTAATGCCCAGTGAATAATACCAAAGTAAAGAGGTTATATGAATGAGATTCTTAATTAAGTAATTCATATTTATGCATAATACATGTAAATCCAAATCAGAACGATTTCAAGTTCAATCCATTATGTTCAAGGCGTATCAGAGGGGCAAAACGACCTCGGGTCCAAATTCTCATTCATACAAAACAACCTCGAGTCCAAAATACTCATTCATACATAACGACCTCGGGTCCAAAATACTTGTCCAATGATATTACAGAATGGCCTCAGGCCCAATCATAATATAGAACGACCTCAAGTCCATCATTTCCATATTCATATCTATGCGTATTTATACTGAACGACCTCAGGTCCATCATCTCCCTATTCATATCTATGCGCATATTTATACTGAACGACCTCAGGTCCATCATTTCCATATTCATATCTATGCGCATATTTATACTGAACGACCTCAGGTTGATCATCTCCATATTCATATCTATGCACACATTTATACTCGTGATCATGATCGTATTCGTATTAAGACGGCCGCAGGCCCATTTCGTGTCCTTGATACACATATTAGATAGCCTTGGGCCTATTTCTTATCAACCATATCCTTTGTCAAATATACAGAACGGCCTTTAGGCCCATTTCATACTCATTTAGAACGACCTTTGGTCCATGTAATCAAATATACAGAACGACCTTTAGGCCAATGTCATATTCATTCAGAACGACCTTTGGTCCATGTAATCAAATGATTTCATACTATTCAATTTCATTACAGAGTCTAGCACAATCGCATTTAATAGAATGCTCATTCATAATTCGAATTCACAAATCCAAAAAACTTACACATGAGTAGTATTTAAACATCGCACATATGAACATATCTTTACTAAAGTATTACTGATAGTGTTCAGATGTCTGGTTCACCCTTGTAGTTGACCTTACACATTTCATGACACACATAGAAATCGGGTCACAATACAATTTATTCTGTTCTTAACTTGTTTAATTCTCGTAGGCTTCTTTTCTACTCTTTTAATTTATTTATAATGTTCAATGTATGCCTAAGAGTGCTTAGAAATAAAAGAGAACGGAAATCAGGACATGAAACAACTTTTCAAATTTTTCTGAAACAGGGTTCCTCGCTCGAGCGCAACATTGGCCACTCAAGCGGGCCCCTTGGTTTGCAAAAATATTGGTTGCTTGCATTCTACGCTCGAGCGGCAACTTCTCCGCTCGAGCGATGAAGCCGATTTATGGTTTTTTCTAGAATGTTGTTTGTGCTTCAAAACATAACTTTAAATGACACAACTTACATGGTTTGTCCTATATATCAACCATACAACTTCTAATATGATAAAATGCCAATTCCACAAGATTTGAAGCTCAAATCTCCAAGGATTCATCATACAAGCCCAAATTATTTCAAATTCATTTTCATAACTCCATAACTCATGCACATCAATTCTACATTTCATGGATTGTGCATGCATGTGAAATGTAGACTCTAATTTCATCTCAAATGATGGAAATGACACTCAAATTCATGAAATTCAATAAAATTATGTATGCATGTGTGATTTCGTGCCAAATTCTCCATGTTTCAAAAATCATCTTTCTTTATTTTATGAAACATAAATTGAAGCTATAAAGCCCTTTCAAAAATATTTGTATGTATGAAATTTAATTCAAAATAAACTAATTTTTAATTCTCAAGTATAAATTATAATCCATCTCCAAATTTGTCCAAATTTAATTTAATTCATTTTCTTCACATCAAGCCCAATTCCAAACCCACAAATTCTAAAACATGAATTGAACTTTCAAAATATAGTTTCAAGACTTGGGTTCATACATGGCTTGTCTAAAACCACACGAACTCTTACATAATCAAGAAAATATAATCAATTTTAAATTATTTACATCAAAACTCCTTTAGTTTAGAAATTAAACTCATTTGCTCATAATCTCATAATTTTCCAAGGCTCGGTTCTTATTTCATCAAAACATGAAATCAATTCCAAGAAATCTATGATGCATGTACAATTAGAGTATTAAAACTTACAAAATTTGTTCATGCATGTAGAAATGAAACCCAAATTCATGCAAGACTACAAAAACCAAACTCAACATAATTGATTCCCGATTTCACTTCCATAAATTTGAACTTAATTCCACTTATTCACCACCTTACTAATTTCTTTCTAATTATATGAAATTGAACCCAATAGTCTCTCAATTTTAGTTTTTTGTCAAATTATTTATAAAATCTAAGTTTCAATTTTTTTACCTTAAGTCTTCAATGGTTGACTTTCTTGAGTCTCTTCTCTTTTCTTCATTTTCCCTTGCTTTCCCTTAGCTCTACTTCTACATTTCCAGCAAAAACTTGTTCAATTCTCACACACACACACACACACTCTCTCTCTCTCTCTCCCCTCCACGGTTTGCTCCCAACAGAACACCCAAATGGCCTTCATTCAAATCTCTCTCTCCCCCCACGATTTGCTCCCAGCAGAACACCCAAATGGCCTTCATTCAAATCTCACTACACACATGCACCTTGATTCAAGCTTCCAGCACAATACCTATATACACTCACAAATCTAGTTTCTCAATACACCCACCAGATTTCTAAGCACACTACACATACACCCCCAAATTTTAGACCACTCAATTTATGATTAAAATTAACTTAATTAGGCAACACTTGATCTTAACACATCTTGATCAACACATAACTTAATTAATTATAACTAGTCACAAATCCCACATAATTTAATCAGTCTAATTTGACTTCCATTATAACCCAATTAATTATATTTAACTTTATCATTCTGAATCAGATTTTTAATCAGACTCCCAAAAGGCTCCAAAAATTAAATTAAATTTATTTCCAACCTCAATTTTAGTTTCTTAAATCATTAAGGCCTCCACTTTCAGACTAAGCTTCAAAATTTTCATCAATAAATTACATATTTAAATTGGGCACTTCATAAGTAAATTTAATTTAGAATAATTACAATTTCAAATCCTCACAATTTAATTCACTTAATCAACTCCAATTCGGAACTAATTAATCAAATCTCAATTTTACTAAACTAAATCGAATATTTAATTAAACTCCCATATGGTCCGATACTTGAAATGAAACTGAATCAACTCATCAATTTTGCCTCCTTAAGCCATTTTGACATTCAATTTCTAATTCCAAATTAAATCCTTATTAAAATCAAATACGAATCAGACTCCAAAAATTCCCATAAATCCCAAATTACCTTGGAGTAACAACTAGTTAGGATCCAAATCTCCTTAATCAATTAAACATAAAATCACATACATAATAAAGTTGACTTAATCTAAGGATTATGCTAATTAAGCTTAGTTAATTCATTACGAATCGTAATTTTTCCAAATTTCACCGTAGGCTCCAAAAATCATGTTAAACACAGATATGAAATCGCTTTTGGTTTCTGGCGCCTCTAAGGCTATATATTTTCAGTTCAAGGTTCCATTTGCGACATATTTTTCTGCACCCAACGTCTATAAATTCATAATCACATAAGAACCCACATAATTTAACATACAAATTCATATCAAACACATAATCACATACATAATTAAGTTTATTATAGGTTGGGTTATCATAGAACCAAACAAAGAAGAATGAACTGAACTAAAGCTGGAGGAACAGAAAGCAGGAACCACTGCAGTGGTCAGAATGGCCGATTAAAAAGAAAAACTACCGGAGAACACCGGTGTGGAACAATCAGCTTAGGAACTAGGCATCATGAGTATTACGAACACAAAACAGGAGGCTGCGCTAAAACAGTTTGAAAGAGAAAAGCCGGGAACAACCAAGAATTGGTAATGGCCCAACACCTTGCAGAGGAGATTTGTGATGAGAAATTGATCCAAACGGAGCCGAACAATTGTTTGTCGGCTGCCGAAGGAATATGGTCGGATAATGATGACCTACATTTGGCTCACACCGATGAGGACTGGGGTGAACACTTTCCCGACAACACCTGGTATGTGGAAGAGATCGACCACATGACAAGAAATGGGTGATATTTCAAGCCACTACACTTAGACCAAGCTGAGGCATCTGGGAAAGATAGGGAGGTTGAGAAGCAGAAAGAGAAACAGTTGGAAGAAGAAGCTGTGCTGAAACAATTGAAGAAAATTCAAGCCGATATTTCGATCTGAGGTCTGCTTATGGCTTCTCGAGTGCACAAACAGGCTGTACTATCAGCGATGGACAAAGCCAAGTTGTCCATCAACACCACCCTTGAAAACTGGTGGGATTGGTCTTCCAAGGTGGCACTGCGCCAACTCTAACCTTCTCTGACAAGGAACTGCCACCGGAAGGCTCAGTACACAACAAACCGTTATACATCTCTATTGAGTGTAGAGAAAAATGGGTGTCGATGGTGTTAATAAACACTGGCCCAGCTATCAACGTTTGTCCTTCCCACACAACTTATGCCATCAGCCTGAGACCGGCAGACTTTGTGCCTACAGTCTAAGTGATTCGAGCATACGATAATACAAGCCGTGAGGTCATGGGCATAGTACAGATCAGAGTTCAAGTGGGCCCAACTCAGCAGGATATTGAGTTTCATATCCTGGATATCCCGGCCACCTTCAATCTACTATTTAGGCGACCCTGGTTGCATTAGGTGAAAGTTATCTCCTCAACCCTCCACTAAATGCTGAAGTATTCACATGGGAAAGGAGTAGCGATTGTCTTCGAGAATTCATCCATTCATCCTTCGCCAAAGGTAACTACCCGTGTGCTGGAAATTGTTCATGGTGAAAAGGATGTTTTCTTTTTAGGGTTTACGCTGGCTGAGGCCTGGGTAGTGCAAACCATCTTGGCCGCTGATGAGGGCATATATGTCGGTGCCCAATCAATTTATGTCATGAACAAACTATAACATGTGCCCGAAATAGGGGTGGAAAGAAGTGGCCGGAAAGGCGTCACAACAATGGCCGATGTGCCGCATAATCCACATGCCTTTGGTTTGGGATACATACCCACCAAAGAAGACTGGATTAGAAAGGAAAAGAGATGGCAGGCAAAGCTAGAGCTAAGAAAACCAGGAAACACTATGAGCTGAATCACAGGCCAATTCAGGGAACGCTGAATGGCCACTTTGTCCTGGAGGGAGCAGACTTCCCCTTTTGCAGCTTCCCTGAGCCCTGGATGAATTCTGAGAAGCAGTGTGTTCGTGGATTTGAAATTTTCTTTGACTTGTAGTTGCAAAATAGTGATACAGAGGAAAAGACTGAGCCAAATGCTGAAACTGAAAAGAGCATAGAAAATGACTAAGACAACATCGAGCTCAGAATAGGAGCAGCACTGGCATGTCTCCTTACAGATCTTCTGGCTGATTCGGAGAACTTAGGGGATACCCTTATCATCTCCATGATCGGGGCGGAACCGGGTGTGAACCAATCTAGCAACATATTGGATGCATCTGAAGCACCATCTCTCATTTGGCAGCTAGAGGAGGGCTACCTGTGTAGTTCTAAGTCAGGTGATGAGTCGGGGACTGATTCCACAAAGTCTGTGGAGTCGGAATCAGACTCCAGTTCTTCTAAATCAGAGTCAGGTATTCCTGGGGATGATAACCCGGATGCCAGAGTCTTGTCCAGGTCATCTTTTTCTTTTGATTCTGAGTCAGTTGTAACCAAAGAGCTGGAAGAGCTAGACCTTATGAATGAGAACGCTGTTGATTCTGAGTATTTCTCTATGCCGTTTGTTTATTGCATTGACCAAGATTTTCAGAATTTTAATGAAAACAAAGAGGAAGGAATTCCTCTGGTCTTGAAACACTTGATTAATCGAGAGGAGGAGAGGTTTGCAAAACCCTATCCTGATGAAATCATTGCTATTAATGTGGGTACTGAGAAGGATCCACGTCTAGTCCAGATCAGGTCCACGTTGTCTTCGGAGGAGCGCAAGTGCTTAGTCGCTTTATTAAAAGATTTCAAAGATATTTTCGCGTGATCCTATGAAGACATACCTAGAATCGATCCTGAGATTGTACAGCATCAGATCCCTCTTGACCCCGAGGCCCGACCTATCAAGCAGAAATTATGGAGAATCTATTCGAATTGGGCATTGAAAATCAAGGAAGAGTTCACCAAGCAGATTGATGCAGGGTTCTTGCTAGTATCTAAGTATTTGACTTAGTTGGCCAACATCGTCCCAGTGTCGAAAAAGGATGGTAGAATCAGGGTGTGTGTAGACTTGCGGGACCTGAACAGAGCCAGTCCGAAGAACGACTTTCCCCTACCGCACATCGATGAGTTAGTCGACTTCATTACAGGCCATGCTTTGCTGTCTTTTATGGATGGGTTTTTTGGGTATAACCAAATTCTGATGGCGCCTGAGGACAGAGAGAAAACCGCATTCACTACGCCGTGGGGAACCTATTGCTATCGGATTATGCCATTTGGGCTGAAGAATGTCGGGGCTACCTATCAAAGGGCTGCAACCACCATTCTGCACGACATGATCCACAAGGAGGTCGAGGTGTATGTGGACAACATGATTGTCAAGTCCAAAGAAAGAGAGGGCTACTACACCACCTTGAAGAAATTCTTTCAACGAATCAAAGAATACAGGCTGAGGTTGAACCCGCAGAAGTGCACTTTCGGCGTAATAGTAGGGAAAATGTTGGGCTTTTTGATCACACAGAGGGGCATCAAGATAGATCCTTCCAAAATCAAGGCCATACTAGAAATGCCACCATCAAGGACTAAAAAGGAGGTGTAAGGCTTTCTAGGTAAAGTGCAATTCATAAGATGGTTTATTTTCAAATTAACCTTGACTTGTGAACCACTTTTTGGTCTCCTGAAGAAAGGAAAGAAATTTCGATGGGATAATCAATGTCAATTCGCTTTTGAGCAGATCAAGCAGTATCTTCAGAATCTGCAGTGTTATCGCCGCTAGAGTCAGGGAAGCCTTTGATTTTGTATCTATCAGTAACAGACATGACTATAGGTTGCATGCTTGCTTAGGAATCTGAGGATATGGTGGAAAATGCCATCTACTACTTAAGCAAGAAAATACTAGAGTATGAGACCCACTATACGCCAGTGGAGAAAGCTTGCCTAGCCTTGGTATGGGCTACCAGGAAGTTGAGGCACTACTTGTTAACTCATTCTGTAATTCTAGTTTCGAGATTAGATCCCATCAAATATCTCTTTGAGAAAGTAGCGCTTACAGGTAGGCTAGCCTGTTGGTTGCTTCTCCTCTCCGAATTTGATCTGAAGTATGTCACTCGCAAGTCAGTTAAGGGAAGAGCTATAGTGGAGTTTTTGGCAGATCACCCAATAGAGGGGGATGAAGCAATAGAATACATGTTCCCCGATAAGGCCATTCTGTAAGTTAAGGAAAAGACTTGAACAATGTACTTTGATGGAGCATCCAACCAATACGGTTATGGGATAAGTGTGTTGCTGATAGCACCCGACAATTCCCACATACCTTTAGCCTTCAAACTCCGGTTCAAGGTATCCAATAATGAAGCAAAGTATGAGGTGTGTATCGCTGGTTTGAAAGCCGCCCTAGCACTAGGGGTGAAAAGATTAAATGTTATCGGGGATTCGAACCTAGTTGTTTCCTCAAGCAAATGGAGACTAGAAGGTCAAGGAAGAAAAGATGAAGATTTATCACCAAACACTGGATGTTCTGATTCCTAGGTTTGAAAAGCTGACTTTCACGCATCTACTGAGAGAGAACAACAGGTTCGCTGATGCTTTATCAACTCTATCTTCCATGATAGACATTCCACTAGGAGTCTAGATGCGTCTGATTATTGTTGAGTAGAGATATGCGCCAGCCTATGAAACTATCACCGCAATAGATGAAACGCAAGACAAGAACCCTTGGTACTACGATATCTAGAACTTCTTGGAAAAAGAGATATATCTACCAGGAGAAAATGCCAAGAACAAAAGGTGAATACAGCGAATAGCCATCCAATTTATCATCTGCAGAGGTAAACTGTATAAACGAGGTCATCTGGGAATGCACAAGTTGTGTGTCAATGAAGAGAAATCAAAGCGCCTAATGGAGACCATCCATAGAGGAGAGTGTGGAGCGCACATGAACGGGGTGATGTTAGCCCGGAAGATTCTCAGGCAAGGTTACTACTAGTTTACCATGGAGGAGGATTGTATTGGTTTTGTTCAGCGATGCCACAAATGCCAAATTCATGCCAATCGCATGAATATTCCGCCATCAAAGCTATACAACATGACTTTGCCATGGCCTTTTTCAGTCTGGGGAATTGATATTATCGGTTCGGTCACACCAAAAGGGTCGAATGGGCATGAATACATTCTGGTGGCAATTGATTACTTCACAAAATGGGTGGAAGCCCAGTCCTATGCAGTGTTGAAAGCATCGCATGTGGCTAAGTTCATCAGAAACAATATCATTGGCAGCGACGGAGTCCCAAATGAGATCATTTTAGATAATGGCTTCCACTTCAAGAAAGAGGTGATTGACTTGTTGGAGAAATACAATATGGCTTTTCATAAGTCATCTGCATATCGGCCATAAACCAACAGAGCTATTGAAGCCGCCAACAAGAGCATCAAGAATATTTTGCAGAAGATGGTTGAGACCTACAAGAACTGGCCAGACAAATTACCATTCGTACTCTAGGGTTTCAGAACTTCAATTCAGACATCTACAAGGGCGACTCCTTATCCTCTTGTCTACGACATGGAAGCTGTTCTGCCAATTAAAATAGAAGTCCCGTCACTATGAGTTATGGCTGAGTATCAAATAGCAAAGGCGGACTGGCAATGAAGCAGATTCAAGGAACTGATGCTATTTGATGAGAGAAGGCTAAAAGCATTGTATCACATCCAAGGTTATCAATGCAGGATTGCCAGGGCTTTTAACAAAAAGTTAAGTCCCGGAATCTCAAAGAAGGAGATATGGTGCTGAAAGACAACCGAGCTCCCATCCACGACCCTAGGGGCAAGTTTAGACCCAATTGGACTGGTCCTTACATCATCAAAACTATTTGGTTGCGTGGAGCTGTTATTCTTATGGACCTAGATGGCCTAGAATTTTCCTAACCGATCAATATGCACAAGTTGAAGAAATACTATCCCTGAAGGCTCGCTAGGTCGAAAACCCGGAAGAGCGACCTAGGCAAAAGTTAGAGCATGAAAAATTTGAAACAAAGAAAAACTGAGCTTGCAACATTAAAAACCCTAAAGGGCGACCTTGGCAAAAGTTAGAGCGCAAAAGGAGAGTGTTAATACTCGAGTGAACCCGAACTGAACTACGTAAGGCCTGATTCCCATCTTCGGGATACGTAAGCAACTTCATCCTAAAGTTTGGCTGTAATCACCTCCAACTCAACTGTCTTGGCCATTTGTCTAATCAAGTCATCTTTGTCTGTCCTTTGCTTGAAAGTTCGATTGTGATCTTTACTCCGAGAGAAGAGCTGGTTACAGTGCTGAGCAATGCTATTCAGTCAATGGGTAATTTGTCATCTTTCAATTTGGGATTGTGCATCTTGAGGATTGATTCCGTGCGTGTCAGGTAGTGATCCTTTTTGAAAATGGTTTTGGAAAGTTTTAATACAAGTTTATTTTTGTTCAAATTTTACCTTTTACAACTTAAACCATTTTTGGACTAAAAGGAAAATTTTTAGTGCTCACAACTTTAATTTCATTGATTTCAAACATAAAAGTTCTCCAACTCTCTGATACAAATCAAAGTTACTTTTTATTACATTGACAAAAACTTGAAAAGAAAAGTCAAAGAAAATAAACTAGGGGCACAGATGAGTCAAGTGCTCCTACATCCCCTACCCATGCCTATGGAAGCTTCTGAAGCCAAAGTGGGCCCAGTTTGTGCCTAATCCTCGAGCCAAGCCAGACACTCGCCAGAAAGGGCACAACAGAAACTAGGGGCAGGGGCTAGAAGCTCTCTCGTCCTCCAAGCTGTGAGATACCTAGCCAAGTAAGAACCTTAGATGGGGAATGAAACTGAGTACTCTACCTCCTCCTCTGGGCGAGTCTGATCATGCCCTAACTGACATCTGAATTGGAACGAAAAGTATAATACATAGTGTGTAAGGTTGATTAGCTGAATGCCAGGTTGCCGAGTCATGTTATACCTCATTTCGGTCAGATTAAGCCAGGGGCAATACCAAGTACTGTCAATAGACCTCTTGCACATCCAGTGGCACCACCATCCCTTGTTTGAGAAATCCACTAGTCGGTGGTGGAAGAAGTAGCCCATGCTGAGTACCCAGGCCATGAGTCCACTATCTTCAGCTTATCCATAAGCCATAATTGGGGAGGGATGAAAGAAAAGAGAGATTAAAGAATAAAGATATGTATGTTAAGAGAAAAAGTGAGAAAAGGGCTTTGAGAGAAAAATAAAGCATGAGTGCCGAGTGATGTGAGAAACACATATGAGAAAGAATGGAAAACATTACCTGCAGAAGTAGTGGACTCCCCATGAATTTGGTAGTCTCTCATCGATGGAAGGCATCTAAGCCCATCAAAGTCTCGGCCAGCACCAAGCCAATGCAACTCTTGCTCTCTTTCAAATCTTGGCCCACTTTAACCAACTAAATGCTAGACCCGCCGAAATTAGGGGCAAGAAAGAAATGAGCCAACATACACAAACAAAGGGCGTGTTGCCTAAAACCTCACTAGAAAAGGTTGCCTTGGTCACTGACGTCAAAAAATCGATGAATCACGCTGGAAATATCCAGCTCTCCATTATGGACCAAGGATCGAGCCTCGTCTAGAGTGAGCCCACACATGTCCCAAAGCTTGGATGTGGCCTAAATGGGGCTGAGGTATGATTTCCTCATCGTGTCGAGATTCCATTAGCGCCTGAAATTCTTTAATTGTCAAGCATATTTCTTGTCCTCTGAAGCTAAAGACATGTGTAATTGGAGCATCTAGCCACGACATGAAGGAACGGAAAACAAAGCAGAGAACGGCTCAGCGAAAAAAGTGCATTTATGCCGAAACTCAAGAAATTCACCTTTTCCAAGCTGTCTAAAGTCGCAATCCAATCCGAAAGTTTTTCGGTGAAAAATGGCTCCATTTGTGAAGAATTTGTAGCTAAAATGAAGAATTCACGAAGCTCGACCTTTTGTAGAAGATAAGCCAATGTATGGAAGCCAGCTGTCAACAATCTAGAGGTTCTATACATTGATGGTCGGGAGGTGGCCGGCAAGCCACCCTGGTGGCTGGCATGCTGCATTGATGGCTAGCAGGCCATCTCTTGTGGCCGGCAGGTGGCCGGCAAGCTCCTTTCCTAGCCGGCAGCCTTCTTTTCGACCCTGTTATCCACCTGTGTGCTGAACAGTGCTGAAAGCATATATTTTGTTTTGATCTTCGAGTGTTTTAAGGTCTTGTTTTGAGCTTTTTTTATTTTAGCAAGTTTGTTTATTTGTACTTAAGTTGTTGCGTTGTTTTTGCTTATCAAGTTGTAGGTTGCTTTGCTTATCGAGTTGTATGTTGTATTTTGTATTTCAGTTGCTAGTCGGCTCATTACCCGATTAAGATTTGTTTTAATCAAGTGTGCTCTTGGCCAATTCAATTCCATGTCCATTTTTCATGCAAATATGGTGCTCATGATGGAAAAATAACAACACTTTTTCATTAAAAAAACTACAAGGCTTTATTCCGATCATGTTTTTGTTTTACAAAAGAGGAGAACAAGTTTTAAAAGCAAATACAACCTATCAAAAGCTATACATGTACTAATGCTACTAAACAAAAAGAAACTAAGCAAAAGCATAATAAAATCAGCACTGATCGTTTCATACCTGAGAGGCCCTCTTCGTCCTCTTCCTCGGAGGAGAGGACTCTGGGCCACTATCTCCATCAGCACCGCTGTTTGAAGCAGACTCTGAGCCAGAACCAGAACCAGAACCGGCATCGTCTCCGCTCTTTGCCACAGAACACTCCTCAGCATTACTGCTGGGCTCGGAACCAAAGCCAGCATCATCTCCACTCTCGGACGACTCAGAATGCTGACTCGCTGCCTTCCCGGAGTCGCTAGTCTCAACATCATCATTACGCAAGATGGGCTCTGGAGGACTGCTCCGGCCTCAGGTGCCTCTACCTCTACATCTCCTCCCTATTTGAAGATCTACTACTGATGCTGGTACTGCCACCGGTGCCACCGGTACAGCTAGAATCTGAAAAGATAGTTGTCAACATATCAGTGATATGCAGAAATCAGATACAGTATGAGTGTAGTATGAATGCAATGTATGAATGTAGTGTATCAGATACAATGTATCAGATCAGTGAAGTTTGGAACGGACTACAGGTAAAATGCCGGTCTATTAGTGAAAAGATGCTAGCATGAAATGTAAACGGAAGAAATTACCTGAATACCGTAGAGACTAAGCAGCGCCTCTCTTCTCTGTACCATGCCCATCAGGAAGGCTATCAACTTGAGAGCCCTCGCCGTGTACTTTGTGAAGGCCTGCAAATGCATTTGGGTGATCAGTATCTGCAATGAACATATCTGGAATGAAATATGGGGTGTAAATCGAAAGTATGATCTATACCTGAGTCGGGCCTCGAACACCGACGAGCTTATGCCCAGCTGTTGCAAGCTCAATCGCGACCTGGTAAGTATCTCCCGTGTGTTGCCAGCAAGTAAGTGTAGTGGGCAACTTTGGCCAATCGTTGCCCTGCTCCGCAGGATGAGCCCCTCTAGCAAGGCCCTGGTCACCCTAGGTGCTCTAGTCTCCTGTCTCGCTGCTGGAGCCCTCACCCCCTCGCCCTCATGAGCGCCTGTCAAAGGTGGCATGAGGTGGGTCTGGATGAAGGCCACATAGTCGCCCTCAGTTCTGAAGTAATCCGCATCCAAGCCCACCATAAACTGAGTGACCTCATCAATGGATAAGTTGTCTGCTGATTGCATGGACTTTAGCGGCACCATCGGGACGATTGGATCGAAGCCAGAGCCTAGCTCGCCTAGCACGAACCGCTCGCCAGAGCCGTGCAGACTGGGCCCTCAAGTAGAATGCAGAAGCGAGAAATGGCCCAAGCCCCAGCATACTAGTCCCGAATCCCGGCCAGCATCATGGCCCATGGCTGCCACATGATCTGCATATAGATGTTGTACAAATTATTAGTTGCTATCAGTTGTTAAATGTGAATCAGAACAGTGTTAAAGCAAAAATGATTGTGTTTTGGGTTACCTCATGAGCAGCTACCGTGTCGAAGTAATGCCAAAAAAATGTGAAGGTCTCACGGGTCCTACGCTGGAGCCGGTCATCATACCTCTATGAGTAAGGGACTGCAAGTGGAAGCTCCTCTATGGGCTCTGGGGCTAGAGTCGAAAAATATGCATAGACCCACAGCTGCGAAGAAAATGCAGTGATACGTGATTAATACAGTATGAGCAGATACAAAAAGTGCAAAGCAGGAAGCACAATATATGAACAAATATAGAAAGTGTAAAGCAGAAAGCATAGGTGTTGAACAGATGTAAAGTAAAAAATGTAAAGTGGTAAGAGGGAACTGAGATATGTACCTCCCAAGCTCGCCAATAGCCTCTGATCAAGTCTCCTCTCAGACGAGAGGTTGAGCTCATGTTGCTAGGGCGGTGAAGCCAACTCCGCCCTAGTCATAAAAGTGAACCCGAGAAAGGGTGCTCAGTAGATATAAGCCTATGGTGTTCCACCTGTTCGAAAACAAGGTGGTACCGAAGACGAACATCATAAAGCCCCTGGCGTACTTCTCTATCTCCTCTATCGTCTCAGGCTCGGTCCCTCTGAACTGCTCGGCGAACCAAGTATATCTAACCATGCCTATCTAGTATATGGGTGGATGCGCTCCCAGCAGTTCAACCTAGGCCATCTCCCACTCTTCCATGTCTGTATCGAAAGGGATCGAATCGCCCCCTACTCCTAAGCCAGTGATCATGGCGAAGTCATGTGGAGTCATTGTTATCTCCCCGGCGGTGGAGAAGTAGAAGGAGTTGGTGGTGTCCCACCACCTCTCCACAAGTGCTCCCAAAAGGGCACGGCTAGCAATGACCTAAGTCAAACAGGAGTAAAAGAGGCCGGAGCTAGTCTTATCTACAATGTCCTGGACTCCAATGGGGAGCTTGTCGTACCAGTCTCGTGCAATCGTAGCACCGTACCCTCTGAAGGCACAAGACTCAGCCTATGGTAGAGAACAAATACAATAGATAAAGAACAAATGGATCAGATAAAGCAATGGTAATAGTATAGTCAAATAAAAGGCAGTGCAAGAAATACAAGTAAAGAAAGGCAGGAACGCATTAAAACAGAGTTCTTACCTCAACGGCGATGGCCGACAAGTGAGAAGTCGACTCCCTCAGCAGGAGGTCTTCCGGTGCATCGCAAGCAAGGTCGGTAAAACATCTGATGCCTCCGGCAGGCAAGATATGTGTCTGGGGATGGTATCTCTCTGGATTGAAAGGTCGTACCCTCAGTGGAAGAGGCTTTAGCTCAGCCTCGGGCTCAAACTCTACCTCAAGGTCGGCCTCAAGGTCAGCTGCTAGCTCTGCTACCTCAAGAATAGGTGGAAATACGGGGAAACCTCTAGAAGAGCCCCATCATGTGGTGAATCATCCGCCATTTGAAAATGGGTGCGAAGTAGGTGAAAAATGAAGAAAAAATGGAGAAAAGATGGTAAACTTGGAAAAAGTTAACTCTATGAGAGAGAAAATGGAAGAAAAAGTCAAAGCCCGAAAAGGTTCACCAAACCCAAGAGAAACTCGAGGAGAACAAGCCTAGAAGGGTGCAAATGAGGAAAGAAGCGTCGAAATCAAATTTCAATCGGTTCAAAGTGAAGAGAGCTAAGAGGGTTTAGCGAATAAAGTTTGCGTGGGGTGTTAAAAAACGCATAGAAAGAGCAAATCTAGAGAGAAGGAGCACCTAAAGAGAGAGGGGGAGCAATTTCGACTTTAGCATTGTGAGCAAATGAAGTGTTGAGTTGTATATTTAAAGACCCATGGTGAAAAGACAAAAAAAGCCCCAAACTGCCATCTGTGGCCGGCAAGGTTTATCTGTGGCCGGTGGCCTTCCCTTGAGTCTTGGTGTTGTTTTCTGTTTTTGTTTCACAAGAAGTGTAGGGATGGTTCACTATTACGTTAAGACGGTCTCTGCAAAAGCTCGAAACTGTATTTTGGTGCAGGCTGTTCAATGTTTGTCAACATGAACGAGGTGTATCCTTTTTAAACATACTGTAACTCTTCCGAGAGGTATATTGGAAGTTTCCTTTGAATTTGTTTTTGTCAAATTATGCTTTTGTTTCTTGCATAGAATGTGCATTTTACATTCCTTGCGTAGAATATACATCTCACATATATGCATTGGCATGTGTTTTGCGTCAGTTATAATTCATGCATAGAATATGCTTTCGCTCTTTTTTCATGCATAGAACATGCATTTTGTATCATGCATAGAAAATGCCTTCAACTAACATTATTCTCGATTGTTTATCTTGCATAGAACATGCATTATTACTGTATCGCACTTGTTAAGTTTCTTTCTTACACAGGCAAACAATATTGTATGTACAGTTCATTCAGAGGAGTTCCAGTTGAAGTCTTCGTGTATCTATCACACTTGTTCACTTCGTGCATCTATCGCACTCATTCACTTTAGGCATCTATCGCACATGTTTGCTTCGTGCATCTATCACGCCCATCTCTGTTTTACCTCAGGACGTGTGAAACATGCCTCCGAGTGGTTTTGTTTCTCAAGATGCGTGAAACGCGGCCCTGGGCAGGATTTATCTTGAGACGTGTGAAACACGCCTCTGAGTGGTTTTGTTTCTCAGGGCACATCAAACGCGGCCCTTGGCGGGTTTTACCTCGAGACATGTGAAACACACCTCCGAGTGATTTTGTTTCTCAAGAAGCGTGAAACGCGACCCTGGGTGGGTTTTACCTCGAGACATGTAAAACACGCCTTCGAATGGTTTTGTTTCTCAGGACGCGTAAAACGCAGCCCTGGGTGGGTTTTACCTCGGGACATGTAAAACACGCCTCCGAGTGGTTTTGTTTCTCAGGATGCGTGAAATGCGGCCCTGGGCGGGTTTTACCTCGACACGTGTGAAACACGCCTTCGAGTGGTTTTGTTTCTCAAGATGTAGGAAACGCGGCCCTAGGCGAGTTTTACCTCGAGATGTGTGAAACACACCTCCGAGTGGTTTTGTTTCTCAACACGTGTGAAACATGGCCCTAGGCAGATTTTACCTCGGGGCGTGTGAAACACGCCTCTGAGTGGTTTTTTTTCTCAAGATGCGTGAAACGCGGCCTGGGCGTGTTTTACCTCGGGACGTGTGAAACACGCCTCCGAGTGGTTTTGTTTCTCAGGTCGCGTGACACATAGCCCTGGGCGGGTTTTACCTCGGGACATGTGAAACACACTTCCGAGTGGTTTTGTTTCTCAGGATGTGTGAAACGCGGCCCTAGGCAGGTTTTACCTCGGGATGTATGAAACACGCCTCCGAATGGTTTTGTTTCTCAGGACATGTGAAACACAGCCCTAGGCGGGTTTTACGACTTGGACGTCCCTTACGACTTGGACGTCCTTGCATGCACAGCCAATGATGAGTTTATTTGCTCGCCAAGTGTTCGAAGTCTCCAGCGGAATGCCACAATTTTGAGCCTTTCAAACCCTACACCTTTGTTGTCCCAGTTTTGGACAAAGCCTAGCTTTTCCAGCCTGCAGCGTTTGGTGGCCTGCCGGCCACCACTTTTTGGTTACTGGCCATCACTTTTAGGCTACCGACCACTAATATGGCTTGCTGGCCACCAGTGATGGATAGCCGACCACCAGTGTATTTTGCAGATATTTTGTGCCGGCTGTGCCAGCTATTTGCGCAGATGCATGCATCTATCCCCACGTGTAGGGCTGGATCTCTTTGAGGGAATTTCATGTTTTCTATATATAGGAACCCCCTCTCTCTAATAGCAAGGTTAGAAAATTTTGAACTCAAAACTTTTCCTCTCTCTCTACAATTCTCTGTCTCTCTCTCTGGCGATTCTCTACACTTTTGACTACAAATCTTCAACCTTTGCCTATACACCCTTAACCAAATCTCACCATCTTTGAGCTAAGGTACTTTTGAGCTTGGTTTGAGCTCTAGAGGGTATTGTTTGCTTGGTTTTGTTTCTTGATTTGCTTCTTCTCTTCAAGAGGTATAACGCTCTACTTATTTATTTGCTTTCTCTATTATTTTTCTTGTTGTTTTTCCATTGTTTTGGGCTGTCAAAACTCTTTGTTTTTTGGGCTGAAGCTTGGGCTTAAGGCCATTCAAGGTTGAGGGGTTAATAGCCCTTCTTTGTGCCTTGTTTTGGTGGCCTTTGCCCTTGTGTTTCCCACCTTTTCACTATCTTTTTTTGAGTTTTTAAACACTGATTTTCAGAGTTTTTCAGTGGCCAAAATCATATTTTGATGTCCAAATTTGAAGGGGTTAGCCTCCCCTCCTTGTGTCTTGCTTACTAGCCTAGGTTGTACCATGTTTTAGCATGTTAATCTAGCTATTTCTAGCTTAATTCCAGCATATTTTAGGACTTGTTTTAACCTATTTTATGACTATTTTGGGCTGTTGGTTGCATTTGAGCTTTATTTTGCATGCTTATAGTGTAATAGTCCTCACAAGTTTGGTGTTCTAGTTTGGTGTTCTAGGCCTTTGACACCTCTTGTTTGAGTTGATAGCATTTATTTATGTTTTTCTCACTCTTTTTCAGCACCTAATCATCTCTGCAACCTCTCTCTATTCTTGGCTTTTATTTTGCTTTGAGAGTGATTCAACCAACTTGCTTGTCTAAAGCATGAGATTAACTGCCACGCTTAATGGTTTAATCCCTTAGAGAATTCATTACCAATGGCATGATGTCTCTTTCATGCCTAAAACAACTTTTGGTTTAAGCCTTCTTTCCATTTAGAGGACTTAAACTCACCATTGGACATAATGGATTAAAGGATGGTTTGTAATTTAAAATTGAGTAACTAAAACTTGGAATTAAAAGTGAGCAAGATAACAATTTGGTTGTGTTCAATCGAACGTTAATTGAACACGTGGAAGCTTGAACCATTTCATACTCATTAGTGATGAAATGATTCAAGGTTCCAAGGTCAACCTCTTCCCTTGATCATTCATGAAAGGGAAGAGGTTTTTGTCTTGTTTTGCATTTATTGAACTTGCACACTTGGTTTCACAAGCCATCATATAATGAAATTGCATCCATTAATGGTTTGTGAACCAAAACTTGCTACTCCTTTGGTTTTCCCATGAAAATGAGGGTTGGGTTGTGCAAACAAACTCCTGAAATACCATGTATATGCTCTGTTTGTCCTCTGTTCCGGCAACATGAACTTGTGCACCAGTGGCCAGCAGGCCACTTTTATGGCTAGTAGGTGGCTAGCAAGGTTCATCCATGGTCAGCAATCTTCATCACTGGTCAGCCGGCCACTGATGAAAAAGTGAGCAGTATGTTTTTGAGGCCAAGCAAAGCTATTCTAGAAGTGGGCAACAGTGTTGGTGTTCAACTGTGCAAACAAAGGCATTCAGAAGCAACATAGTGGCTTTTTGGGTGGAAACCGAGCATAAGCATGAGCATTCTTCGCACATCGAGGCTTTTTGGTTTAAATATTTAGATTAAATATTTGTTTTAATTAATTAGTTGTAGCTAATTAAGTGTTGTAATTAATTAGCTAGTTTAACTAGTTATTCGATTTCGCTTTGTAATTGTTTTAGTTATACTAGAATAGTTAGTTAATTGATTTGTTGTAATAATTAGTTAAGTAGTTTTAGCTATTTATTCTTTTGGGTTTGTAATAGCTTAAGTAGCCTAGCATTAATTAGTTAGTTAATTAGCTAGTTTATTCATTCAGACTCTCCTTCGTGAGAGCATAATGTAATAACGGTATGTCTTCCAACCCCATATCTTTCTCCTTTATTATTTACTAGCTTATGATCGTTAGTTTAGGGACATCATGTTTCAAATTAGCATTCTTCATGTTTGCATCCATTTGTATTGCATGCACCGAGGCTCAACGCATCATTCTAATTGCATTGTTATCTTCAATACTTCGTTGAATACACGCTTAGACCGCATGTCATCAAATCGATTCATATGCCATGTAATTAGCCAAGCCTAGTGATTATATATCACATGTGTTGTATTAATCATAATTGCATAGTTAGGAATCATGCATTTTTCTAACTTATTTCTCTTTTGGCTTGGAGTACTAAGTGAGCCTTTACGCGCTTTAGCATAATTGCATGAGTGTTGATGTTGCCATGTTTAGCATGCTTGCCATGAGGCTAAATGCTTAATTTATAAACTGCTTGAATGCCTTTAGATGAAGGCTTGTTGCTTGAATTGGAATAATTTGAATAATGTGCATTTAAGCCCACTTTTCAAGTGGCAATTCAAAAAAAAAATTCACAGCAAACATGACTTGAAATATTCCAATTCTTGCAAAGTTAGTCTATACTTGGATGTGCGCATCACATAGTAATGCTAGCCTAATAAACAGAGCAAGAGCATATAATGTTGATAAAAATCATATCATAATTAGTAGAGGCCGATCTTTGATCAGGCGAGTGGGGGTGCTCAAATGTATTCATGACCTTCCCTTCTCGTACCTAAGTTCCCGAGCTGAGACAATCTTGGTGATGATGGACACATGGCCTTTGGCACGAGTCATGGGTTTCCTAAATTTTTCCAAAACAAAATATTTAGGTGGCGACTCTGTATCTAGCAAAACAGTCCATTTTTGGCAATTTGATTCAAAATCGATTTTCCAAAAAATTTGCCGAATTTGGACTCTTTGGTGTTTATCAATTTCACATTGCACTTGTGTGATTAGATTCAGAATCGCGTGAGTCCAAACTGTAGGGCTTATTTCTCCTTCTGAAAGGGGGGCACGGGAAAGGCGTGCTACAAATTTTGATTCGAATCCAAATAATTAGAATAAGTTAATTATAATTGCTTTGTTTAAGCTAGATTAATTAGTCAACACTAATCAAGCCTATATAAGGCTAATTTGAGCTCTAGAATTCATTTACACTCATCATTTTGAGCTAGAGTGTTCTAGAGAGAGGGAGAAGCAAGCTAGAGTGAAAAAAGGGGATTCAACTTGACTAATTAACAAAGAGATTGAAGGATTAAGAGGAGAAAGCTAGGAATTGTGTATAATTGAGCTAGATTCACGACTTAAGGTAAGAATTCAACTCTTAATCTATGAATTTAAGCTAAATAGTATGTGAATTCAAGAGAATTAAGTGAATTGACATAATAATTGAGTTAAGAGAGTAGAAAAGAAGATCAATCCATACATGCATGCATAGTTTTGTTTAATTTCATCATTTTGAACATGATTCATGTCATCCATGTTGAATTTAGAAGATGAATTGTACATGCATGCATGATTTTGCTATGTTTTACCATTCTTGAGTTTGAATCCATCACCCATGATGATTTGGTAGCTAATTTACTCATGCATCATGTATTAAGAGAATTGTAGAATCATCTAATGGAATTTGAAATGAAGATGAGGTATGAGCAAGAAAATGGCTTGCATGCATGTTTATGGAAGATTATTCCTTGTTCATTCATGTTTTGGGTTTTGGTCTTGAAATCTTTGCATGCATGTAAGTTTTACTTGTCATCTTTAAGAGATTATCATGTTTAATGTTTCAAAAATTCATGAGCTTGTGGTTTTCATTGCATATTTTGAAGAACAAAAGAAAAGAGTTTGAAAATTTTACATGCAAGAGCTTTTGAGTTCAATTTTGGTAAATTCATGAGATTTCAAAGCAAATGGTTTTTAAGGGGTCGTGTATATATGTTTTCTAAAGTAATTTTGTGTTTTTGAATGAGCTACGCATGACCCAAGGCTTTGAATTTGTGTTTCAAGCTCAAACTTTCTATTTTAAAAACCCAAAATTCGCAGATGGCTCGAGCCACCAAGTGGTGGCCCGAGCCAACATTGCAAGCTCCTAGTATATTTTCACTCTGCAAACATTGGTTTGAGTGACGAAATGGTGGCTCAAGTGAACTTAGTTTATGTCTTCAGATGGCTCAAGCAACCGAAAGTTGGCTCAAGCGAACTGACTATATGTTTTGCATCCGCTCGAGCAACAAGTCGTTGGCTCGAGCACACATCAGACCCATCTAGTACTTTTGTAAACCTTTGTGACCGCTCAAGCGACCAATAGTTGGCTCGAGCGAAGACTCTATTTTTAGTATATTTTTTAAAGACATTTTGTGTTTATATTTTCTTTCCCATAATCTTTTGAGCATGACTAAACATGAAATGTGAATCATTAAGGAGTAATAAGTAAGGAATCAATATGAGGAATTCTATTACATAAGATAAGACAAATTATTCGATCCGATAATGTGTTTCAATGTGTACAAGCAATGTGATATGAAAGAATAAGAAGCTAATGTAAGGAAAGCTAAACCATGATGGCCATATGAATGTGTAATGATAAGACATGTTTTGCACAATGTACGTAACGTTATCATAAGGATATGTTCATATGAATTACATTTGAAATGTTATTGGATAAGTATTTCGGATATGATATTTTGTTTACATGAACGAGCATCCTATTTTGATCTATTATGGCATCCAAAGGAAGTCCCAAGTCATGGGGGACAACATGTTAATGTAGGTCCATGACATATATGTGATTAAGAGATCTCGCTAGCCACTTGAGAAAGTGGTGTTATGTTTGATAATTGGTGTCCAGGACCGATTAATCTAGTTGGAAGACGATATGTTATGTTCTGTTAGATATACCATTATTATGTTCAGATATGAGAATGATTATATTATGATCTGTTTTATGATTATGAAATGTTCGGATTTCGTTCACTAACCTCTTTACCTTAATGTTATTCACTGGGTTTTAACTCACTGTTTGTATATATATATATATAGGTGAGCGAGTGCAAGACCGAGCCTAATGGCACCTGTCTGGACCTTTGTTTTGTCAACCAACCTAAGTGCCTCATGTGAAGGTTCCAAAACTGTCAAGTGATCATGGTTCTGTGACTAAGGCATAAGCCTTTGTTTTCTTTTGTTAAAGATGTTAAATATTAAGACAAGTTTTTGTATACTGGGTATAATCCCTTTTGGCTTATCTGTACAGTGTGATGACTTAATGATGATGTTATGATATATGTATGTAAATGTTTAAAGTTTTCTGTCTCATATAAGTCAGCATAGCTCATTGGATAATAAATATCTATGTATTTGCTTCTGCCAACCCCCTTATTTTGTCAATCTGTTAAGAGGCCTTCGGTAATCTTGAGATTACTAGCCGGTTATGATGCTAAACCTATAGGGGGCGGGTTTGGGTCGTGATAGAGTAGTATTAGAGCACGAGTTATACCGCACATATGCGTCCATATGAGATATGAGTTATGAGTTATAGGATATCCTAGAAAAGAAATATAGACATTGCATTGACATGTGTGAGTGTGTGTGGAATATTATGAACATATCTAAAATGAAAATGAAAACTATAAGCATGAACAATGAAGTTATGTGTAAGAACGAGTAATTTGATTTCGATATTGAATATGAAACTGATATGAACATGCAAGTTATGTGATCTGTAAGAACTATTTGCCTATGTTTACTATTGTCTCTGCTTACATGTAGATGAATAGAAGGAATGAGAAACGTAGATGAATCTGAATCTTCTGATGCTAGAATTAATCGACTAAAAAGAATGGTTGAAGCCTCAACTTAATCTATGAGACAACAGCAACAAAGACAACCAACCCTACCTCATCCGCCGTCCTCAGTACAACTTAAACTAGTGAATAATGATATGATAACTTTGATACAAAAATATAATTAGATGAAGCCATTGGAATTTCTGGAGGGTATTGAACCACTTAAAGCAAAGGCTTGGGTTTTAGAAACTGAGAAAATATTTGAAATATTTCTGTGTACTGAGGTACAGAAAGTATTGTTGGCAACATTCACACTTAAAAAAGAAACTAGCAGATGGTAGATGTTTGTACGAAATGACAATGAAAGTATGACATGCGACAGATTCAAAGAACTTTTCTATGAACAATATTTTTCCCAATGCATCCGAGATAGGAAAGTATCCGAGTTTGAACAACTTACGTAAGGTGACACGAGTGTGGCTGAATATGAGGCAAAATTCACTGAACTAGCCCGATACACCCCCCATATGGTAGACACTGATTATAAAAAGACAAGGAAATTTGAGGTGCCATGCCCCAAAATTCGAGACCGTAAAAAAAAATGTACAAAATACAACTCAAATAGAATAGATAACCAAAATATTTTAATATACACATATAAGCAGAGTTAATAGCATAGATAATTCATTTGTGTTCCGCTATAGGTTTACAAAACACTGTCAAACCAAAAGTCAAAAGAGAAAAAAAAACTGCTAGTCTAAGTCTTCAAGTGAACCATGGCTCCAACACTTCATCCTAATTGCCTTCAGGATAACCTTCACCATCGTAAACTGCTTCCTCACCTAATATGACACGCCATGAGCTTAGAATGCCCAATACAAACACACACACCCTCATACGTTCTATCAACCAATCAACCATACATAGAACAAATCGGGTAACATAACATACAATACTACAATAAGGTTATGTGAATTAGTTGTTAGGATACACATCTAAAATCCCCCAAAGAGATCATTCTACCTAACCACAAGGATTGAACACTGGACTATTCAAAATTCCCTAATTTGCTACTTTGTAGACCTTACTACCTATGCCCACCTCCCGGTTATTTACCGGTCAGCGACACTGATGGACCTCAAAAGGAACGGTTAAAAAAGTGGGCTCGCTTACACCCTAAAACCGACATAGAGTCTGAATACATCCGTGTCATCCTAGGGGTTCACTTAGACCGCTTGCGCAAGACTTAACTCATTTGATATTAATTCCATCACAATTCATGTCATTCATATGCATAAATTATTTCGAAACACTAGCGTGAACGTCAACCCATTGCCAACCCCTTTTCATTTCCCGTTTATTAGATATTTTGATAACCGAGTTAGTCACATTCAGTAATATGAAAGAAAATGAGACAAACATAAGAAAGGAAATATAGCCCGTGATAATCATACATAAATATGGTAAGGCCAGCAAACAACATTGGGCATGCTTTGAAATGCTTAAAAACAAATAACACAATTTCCAGCACTGTTCAGAACTGCAAGGTTAAAAAGAATGCTTTGGAAAAAATACTTCCAGATCATATTAGGGGCTAAAATTGCACAGAAACAATAAAAAGCCTGTCTATTTTCAGTTCCACTTTTTAGAATTTACACAGCACATCCAAAAATTCATCTACAAGCTATGTTCGAAAACCTGTCCATATTTATCACCTTTTGGGAAAACTAGCTTTCCTCTCACTCTACCCGATGATTTTCACCCAAATAAATTCCCTTGGAAAGAGGACTCCGAATTATAAATGTTGACAAAAGAACCAACATGGGATGATTTTTCTAGAATTTTATAAAATTTCAAGAAATGGGCTGTTTTCAGAGACCCAAGACCAGATTTTTAAAACAAAATATCGAAGCCCTAAAAACACAGAATGAAGGGGCTAATAAAATTATCATAAGCTCTAAACACACCAAATATCCTATATTAAATTCAGATTTTATAAATAAATAAATTTGATAATTCTTTTAACTTAGAGAAGTTGCAGCAGTGCATAGTTTCACAAAATTGCAAGACAAAGTCACTTAGATCATACCCACACTTCCATACACACCAAAAACCTTATTTACCATTAATATGAAACACAAGAGGGCATACTAGACAATACAATGAGATGGGTGAAAGAATTGGAGAAGATAAGGGAGAGATGTATTATTATCTTGACTCAAGAAAGCAACTTTTCTTTTTTTTTCTTTTTTCTTTTTTTCCTCTTCTTCTCTACTTCCCCCTAGTCACACTCTCCTTCTCTCATCCTCTCCTTGGTTGCTGAAACATGAATAAGTAATTGAGGCAATGCTCTCAATTTATAGGAAATGAGTTTGGGTTGAAAAGACCATTTACCCTCTAGCTTAATGACTAAGGAAAGTAATAAATATCTAGATATTTTCTCAACCAATTTTCTCCAAAATAATATTTATAATACCTATGTAAATATTCATGTTCAAATAAATAATAAATATTCAAATAACTAATAAGTAAAAGAACAAAAAAAAATGTATGAATTAATTTAGAAACTAGGAGGTAAAATATATAAAAACCAAGTTTTAGAGTATTTCCAATTATAAAGTGGTGTTCTAGGATTTAATTACGGTAATAAATGTGAAATTATTCTTTATTGGGCCATTTTGTAGACTTTTACGAAACTATGGGCTAAAATGCTATTAACCTAAGGCTCAGGGTTTCACGTGTAATTACCAAAAATTAGGGTCTCTACAACCTATCCCCCTTAAATAAATTTCGTCCTCAAAATTAAATCATATCTCACGTCTCAAATAGGTTTGTATAATTTGCCCGCATCGCGTCTTCACATTCCCAAGTGAACTTTTCAATACCGTGGTGACGCCAGAGTATCTTAAGAAATTGAATTATCTTTCCTCGCAAGTTCTTTTCTTGTTTGTCAATAATTGCTACTGGTTCCTCAAAGGTAGCATCTTCGTTGAGTTGGATTTCATCCCAGTTGATGATGTGAGAAGGGTGCATTATATACTTTCACAGCATAGATACATGGAAAACATCATGTACTCCAATCAATTGTGGGGGTAGAGCCAATTTGTACTCAACCTCTCCAACTTTCTGAAGTATCTTGAAGGGTCCGATATATTGAGGTGACAATTTTCCTTTCTTTCCAAAACAAAAGATCCCTTGGCGGGGCTAAATTTTCAAGAAAACATGATCACCGATAGTGAAAGTTAGAGTTATTCTCCTTTTATCTACATAACTCTTCTAGTGATCTTGAGCTGCCACCAATCTTTGTCGAATAAGTTTCACATTTTCTGTAATTTCTTGCACGATCTCTGGGCCCAATAGGCTCGCTTCTCCAACTTCAATCCAACAAACTTGTGATCTCAGAGGGCCCAGATAGCGCTTCGAATGGAGCTATGCCAATGCTAGCTTGGAAACTGTTGTTGTACTAGAACTCTACCAATGGTAGGTGTCGCTCCCAACTCCATTGAAATCCATCACACAAGCTCTCAACATGTCCTCCAAAGTCTGAATGGTGCGTTTCGTCTATCCGTCAATTTGAGGATGAAAGACGGTACTAAAATAGAATTCGGTCTCTAACGCTTCTTGTAAGCTTTCCTAGAATCAGGAGGTGAAACGCAAGTCTCGGTCTGACACAATTGATACAGGAATTCTGTGTAGTTAAACAATTTCTTTAATGTAGAGATGACTCGGCGATGCCAAAGTGTTTGAGATTTTATATGGCAAAAAGTGCGCAATTTTCGTTAAACGATCAACTATGACCCATATAGCATTGTGTCCCCTAGGTGACCTGGGTAATCCAGTGACGAAGTCCGTTGTTACATGCTCTCATTTCCATTCTGATATTGGCAAAGGCTGAAGCATCTCTTCAGGTCGCTGGTGTTCTATCTTTACTTGCTGACACATAAGGCATCTGGCTACAAATTGAGCCACATCTTTCTTTATTCCATTCCACCAGTATTAGCGTTTTAAGTCTTGGTACATTTTCGTCCCTCCTGGGTATACTACGAACACCGAATGATGGAACTCTTTCAAAAAAATTTCTCTAAGTGACTCATCTTGTGGCACAAACACTTTGCCCTAATGTCTCAAACTTCCATCTAAGTGAATCATCCAATCAGGTATAAGATCGTCGAATGCTATTCATGCTTTTATAAATGCCACCTCTTGATCATACTTTTGTGACTATATTAGCTCGTTCAGTAATTTGGGCATAGCGATTCGAGCACCAAGGTATACCTTCTAGTCCTGAGCTTTCATCTATACTCTGAACTCATTAAGTGTTCCAACCATGTTCCATTCCTTGAGTGCCAAGCTAGCAATAATTCCTCGGTTCTTGCGACTCAGGGCATCCATCACCACATTAGCTTTGCTAGGATGATAAGATAGAGTAAAATGGTAATCTTCAAAATATTCTAGCCATTGTCTTTGTCACATGTTCAAGTCCTTCTACATGAACAAATACTTCAAACTCTTATGGTCTGTGAAGAGCTCAAATTGTTTACCATACAGATAATGATGCCATTGCTTTAGTGTAAAAACCATCGCTGCCAACTCTAGATTGTGTGTCAGATAATTCTTTTCATGCGGTTTCAATTGCCTGGAGTCGTAAGCCACCACCTTTCCATTTTGCATTAACACACAACCTAGCCCATCCTTAGATGCATCACAATACACTGTATATCCTACGTCTCGTTCTGGAATGATGAGTATTGGGGCACAAGTCAATCTCCTCTTGAGTTCTTGAAATGATCGTGCACATGCTTCATCCCACTTATAGTTTACCCCTTTTTGCATTAGATGAGTCATCAGCTTGGCCAATTTGGAAAAGTCTTGAATAAACTGTCGATAATAGCCGACCAACCCTAAGAAACTGCGAACTTCGAATACTGAGGTTGGCTGCTTCCAATCTAATACTGTTTCTACCTTGGCCGAGTCTACTGCAATCCCGTGCTCCAACACAACGTGTCCCAAAAATTTGACTTCCTTCAACTAGAACTCGCATTTACTTGCTTTTGCGTATAGATGATTGTCTCTTAAAACCTGGAGAACCACTCTAAAGTGTTGCTCGTGTTCTTCTTCAAATGGTGAATAGACTAGAATGTCATCAATAAAAACCACCATGAACTAGTCCAAGTACGGAGTAAAAATCTTATTCATCAAGTGCATGAACACGGCCGGTGCATTGGTTAATCCAAAGGGCATTACCACAAATTCGTAGTGGCCATATCGGGTTTGGAAAGCAGTCTTCGGTATATCATCATCCACGACCCGCAATTGGTGATAGCCAGATCTAAGATCAATCTTTAAATTACACTTTGAACCTCGAAGCTGGTCAAATAGGTCATCAATCTGTGGAAGTGGATATCAGTTCTTGATCATCACTCAATTAAGTTGCCGATAATCTATGCACAATCTCATTGTTCCATCATTTTTCTTTGCAAAGAGAGCTGGTGCTCTCCGTGGTGAGGTACTTGGTCAAATAAATCCTTTTTCTAGCAATTCTTGCAGTTACACCTTCAATTCCCGAAGTTCGGTAAGAGCCATATGGTGGGGTGTCATGGATATGGGTGCAGTACCTGTTTGTAACTCGATACTAAAATCTACATCACGATGTGTGTGGCGGTAATCCTGGCAATTCCTCAGGAAAAACATCAGTGTATTCACAAACTACATGCGAAAGATTTAATTCCGATCGAGCTTCTTCATTAATGATCAAACTTGCTAACCACCCAGCAAGTTGCTATTCATCTATTGATTATGCCACCCCGTTTTACGATTTGTCATGCTCAAGGAATCCTCTCTATCCCCCTTAAATTGAAAACACATCCTACTAGGTGTGCAAGTCGTCACCCTCTTCTCGTAGCAATAAATCACTGCTCGGTGGGCGGATAACCAATCCATACGCAAGATTATGTCAAAATCGGACATGTTCATGACCCGAAGGTCGCAACTCAAGTGTAACCCTAACACTTCTAATTCACATCCTTGGCAGGTTAATCCTATCCTAATACTTCCTCCCAAGGGTGATGCAACATGTAAAGTAGTTTCTAAAGGTTCACATTCAAGACCTAATGATTTAACACATGATGTTGCTATAAAAGAATGTGATGCACTAGAATTGAACAAAAAGTGAACCCAAGAATTATAGAGTACAATGTTACCTCTAATTACTGACGGGTCTTCATCCTCTTCCTCTTGGAGAGCAAAAATCCTGTTTGTGGCTTTTTTATTGTTGTTTGGTCAGACCTTTCGGTTTCCTCCTATTGCCCCTCCTGACTTGTTCGTCCATGGCCTTCGTCCGCCAAGAACTTGAGCATTTGCACCAAAACCCCCTGCTTGATTTCCTATCCCAATAAGTTGGGAACATTCTGACTTCTTGTGCCCTACTTGATGACAGTGAAAGTATTGGATTTGTGTAACAGGCTTGGTTTGTAAACTTCCTTTATGGCTTTGTTGTTGTGGCTGTTGCGATGGCTTGGTGTATGGTGTCCATGCCATATATCTTTGGTCATTTCTTCTTGGTCCTATAAGGACTGACCCCCTTTCTTTGTCTTCGCCATGTAGATCCTTTTTGAGTTTGCCCACTCCCTTTCTACATCCAATGTCGTATCCACCACATTGGCAAATGCAAAAAGGTGCAAGGGTAACACTTTGCCTCTGATGATAGGGTCTAAACCCCACTCGAATTTTCATGCTTTCTCTTCCTCGTCTGTGACGTATCAGGTCGCATATCGTGCCAGCTCTTCAAACTTGGCCACATACTGAGTCATTGTCATCTCATCCTGTTCCAAAATTTGAAATTGCCAAATTTGCTCCTGCCTAACTGTATTTGGGAAATACTTTCTTAGAAATAGCTCTTTGAACTGAGCCCAAGTCATGTTTGTCGTGTGCTGAGAATCTTTCATCAAAGACCACCAATGATCCACTTCTTCTTCTAGCTAGTAACTTGCCAAGACGATCTTGTCTATATGCACAGTAATACCTATGGTTTCTAACATCTTTTCTACTTGATGGATCTAGCCCTCAATGATTCTCGGGTCAGGTTCACCTGTGAACACCGGTGGTCTTTACTTTTTAAACTCAGATAACAAATATACCCACTAGTTTGGTTGAGTTCTTCTAAGCCTTCCTAATTCTTCAAGAATATGGTTTTTGACTGGTCTTGGTAACTCCTCAGAAGGTACAGGTAATTAAAGGTCCACTGCGATTAATGCCTTGATTGCAAGCTGGACATCCGCATCCACATCCGCGTCCGCGTCTGCATCTTACTTGATCATTTGCTTCTATATTGTCCGCCATCTGCCAAGTGTGTGGGTAATATAAGCTTAAGGTTGTTGCGAAGGTGACGAGGTATTCAATAAGTAAGCTAATTTAATGTGGTCTGAGGTATAATTTTTCTAATGGGACAATGCAATTAACGCAAGCAAAATAAAATAAAATAAAATACACTAGAATAACTAACTAGATATTCTATATATAAACAACTTCTTATAAAAAGGTTACACTATTTAGGTTAGCGTGTATACACCAAAACACGTTGCAACCGCACAAAATAATATTTACAAAGGTATACAAACAGGTTCGTCCAATGACTACTACAGTCTTAAGTCAACCGATTTCCCTGGGTCTTCTTCGAGATCCTCTTTAGGGTCCTCGAGTGGTTAAGGAGCATATGTCGGGGAGACCAGAAACTGCTGAAAAGGTGCAGGGGGTTACTCTGGTGACACCTCTATAGCGAATGCAGGGGAAACTCCGAGAAGTATTGAGACAAATGGAATCTCTGACTCAAGATGATGAGAGCCATGACTCTTTGGTCCAATGCATCGCATCACAGGATGTGGATCCTTAGCCAATACCTCTTGCCTAAACTCGGCAAAAGTTTGATCATTTCGCTCCATCTGTAGAGCGAACCTAAGTTCCCGGTATTTGCACTGGAGGCACCAGCGTACCAATGCACGTCTTCCCTGCGTGGTGTAGTATGAAAAGTCCTCCTCCGTCTTGCAAATAGCTTTCTTTATCACACACTCCGCTCCTAATTGACATCGTCGATTAAGTCTTTGTGGACTAAGAGCTACTACCTGTCTATTCTGGAAACGAAAAACTCCCCAGTCATCAATGCTTTCTGACGTGGAATCCATCCTACGGTAGGTAAACAATTTTTTTTTTTAGTAGTCCACTTTTTAGATGATATAATATTCTGTTAACAGAATATAATAGTGTAAGAGGCAAGGATATCTAAAATCACAAGTCGACACGCGTGGGTTGAGCGTTGAACCTATGGCTTTGATACCAACTTGTCACGTTGAAAAACTCGAGACTGTAAAAACAAATATACAAAATACAACTCAAACAGGACAAAATATTTTAATATACACATATAAGCAGAGTTAATAGCATAGATAATTCATTTGTGTTCCGCAAGGGTTACAAAACACTGTCAAATCAAAAGTCAAAAGAAGGGGGAAAAAAAAAGAAAAAAGAAACTCCTAATCTAAGTCTTCAACTGAACCACGGCTCCAACATTTCATCTTGATTGCCTTCAGGATAACCTTCACCATCATAAACTGTTTCCTCACCTACCATGACAAGCCATGAGCTTGGAATGCCCAAGATAAACACACACACCCCCATACCTTCTATCAACCATACATAGAACAAATCGGGTAACATAATATACAATACAACAATAAGGTTACGTGAATTAGTCGTTAGGCTAGACATCTAGAATCCTCAATGAGATCCTTCTACCCAACCACAAGGATTGAACACCAGACTATTCAGAACTCCCCATTTTGCTGCTTTGCAAACCTTACCACCTATGCCCACCTCCCGGTTATTTACCGATCAGCGACACTGATGGACCTCAAAAGGGATGCCAAACAAGTGGGCTTGCCTACACCCAAATCGTGCCTAAGGCTCGCTTACACATTGCACATACCATACCAAAGGGCTCACTTACACCCTAAAACCACCACATAGAGTCTGAATACGTCCGTGTCATCCTAGGGGTTCGCCTAGACTATTTGCGCAAGAATTAACTCATTCGGTATTAATTCCATCACAATTCATGTCATTCATATGTATAAATTATTTTGAAACACTAGCATGAATGTCATCCATTGCCAACCCCTTTTCATTTCCCGTTTATTAGATATTTTGATGAGTTAGTCACATTCGGTAATATGAAAGAGCATGAGACAAACATAAGAAAGGAAATATAGCCCATGATAATCATACAAAAGTATGATAAGGCAAGCAAACAACATTGGGCATGCTTTGAAATGCTTAGAGACAAATAACACAATAAGACACAATTTCCAGCACTGTTTAGAACTGCAAGGTTAAAAAGAATGCTTTGGAAAAAATACTTCCAGATAATATTAGGGGCTAAAATTGCACAGAAACAATAAAAAACCTCTCTATTTTTAGTTCCAACTTTCAGAATTTGCACAGCACATCCAGAAATTCATCTACAAACTATGTTCGAAAACCTTTCTAGATTTGTCACCTTTTAGGAAAACTAGTTTTCCTCTCACTCTACTCGATGATTGTCACCCAAATAAATTCCGTTGGGAAGAGGACTCCGAATTCTAAATGTTGACAAAAGAACCAACATGAGATGATTTTTCTAGAATTTTATAAAATTGCAAGAAGTGGACTATTTTCAGAGAATCAATACCAAATTTTTAAAACAAAATATCCAAGCCCTAAAAACATTATCATAAGCTCTACACACACCATATATCCTATATTAAATTCAGATTTGATAAATAAATAAATTTGATATTTCTTTTAACTTAGAGAAGTTATAGCAGTGCATAGTTTGACAAAATTGCAAGACAAAGTCACTAGATCATACCCACACTTCCATACACACCAAAAACCCTATTTACCATTACTATGCAACACAAGAGGGCATACTAGATAATAGGATGAGATGGGTGAAAGAATTGGAGAAGACAAGGGAGAGATGTGTTCTTACCTTGACTTAAGAAAGCACTTTTTCTTCCTTTGCTTCTTCTTTTTTTTTTTTTTTTTTTCCTCTTCTTCTCTACTTCTCCCTAGTCACACTCTCCTTCTCTCACTCTCTCCTTGGCTGCTGAAACGTGAGTAGGGAATTGAGGTAATGCTCTCAATTTATAGGAAATGATTTTGGGTTAAAAAGACTATTTTACCCTCTAGCTTAATGACTAAGGAAAGTAGTAAATATCTAGATATTTTCTCAACCAATTTTTCCCAAAATAATATTTATAATACCTATATAAATATTCATGTTCAAATAAATAATAAATGAAAGAACGAAAAAGATAAAATGTATGAATTAATTTAGAAACTAGGAGGTAAAACAAATAAAAACCAAATTTTAGGGTATTTCCAATTATAAAGTGCTGTTCTAGGATTTAATTATGATAATGTACAGGAAAATTATTCTTTATTGGGCCATTTTGCAGACTTTTACAAAGCTAGGGGCTAAAATGCTATCAACTTAAGGCTCTGGGTTTTACGTGTAATTAACAAAAATTAGGGTCTCTACATGAGGGCAGATTAGATATTGATATGCGTGACCATGTAAATATTTTGAAATTGACAAAGGACGTGGATGTTCTTGATAGGGTCTTAATGTCTGAGGCAAACGTAGCAGCCTTGAAAATATCAAAGTCAACATCATTAACTAAATGGGAGAATAAGAAACAATAGAAACAGAAAGTTTAGAAGACTAGTGCTTCAACCACCTCTATAAATGAAAAATCAAATCCAAGAACTTTTGGCAATATAAGATACGGAAACAATGGGAACAATGATGTACCTACGTGTAAAGAATGTGGTAAACAACATTGGGGCATTTCTCACCTCCTATTTGGAGCTTGTCACAGATGCAGAAAGAAAGGACACTTGGCTAAATCTTGTCCACAAACTCACCCAAACGATAATAGACCTATTGCTAGTGGGGTTGGATCAGCAATGACACCAGGGACAGATGCAATTTCTACTCCCGAGGGGAGCAATCTTAGGCAAGGAAGGGTTTACACGCTAGTTTCAAAAAATAACCAAAACACTGAGACAACTGACGCAGGTATTGCCTAAATTATGTGCAAATGTATATATGGAAATTAGTGTGGGAATCATATACTCCTTAACTTAATATAAATTGTGGACATGTTGATTGAACCAATTGAATTGCTAGAATTATGAACTCTAGTTATTGACTATCCTAAAAACTTACTACCTAATGTAAATTATATATGTAATGCTTTGAAACTTTATGAACTTGATGAATCACCCGTACTATGGAAATTGTTGGGATTTATGGACAATGAGAATCTACTGGGTTAGTCCTTTACACCGTATTTAAACAATTTCATATGAACTATTATGCATGACCTTTTGAACTATGCTAGAATGAATGGACACAGGAATATACTATGATTGATTGTAATATGAAACTGTTGTGTACAATTTGAACTATAATTTCTTTGGAATATAGTGAAGGATTAATGACATGATACCTATTGATATGATTTTGGTGTGACTTGTTTGACCACCACGGATAGTAAACTCCATATCATGCATAATTGTGAACCTGTACGCTTACATGTGGGACTTATTTGGGAACCGCTATATTGATATGATGACATGACTTGAGACGATATGAACCATTATGCTATGACTTTGATGTAATTGTGAGAACCGATGAATTTAGAGCAATTATGAAACTGTTGACTACCTACCTAAACGGATTAATTATGACCTTTGGAACAAAACTTTATGTGAGAATGATGGAATTGAATTTATATCTAATTTGATTTCATCTGTGAGGAACTATGAATGGCTTATGACCAAATGATTGGGTTATGTTTGCTAAGGAAACTAATCGACTAAGAACTTGAATCAATTTTGAACACTTACGAAGAATGTGAACTTTCAATAGCAGATTATGTGATTAAAAACAGCATTTAACCATATGCCTTTAACTAATTGGAAACACACGTAAATGGGATTATCAAATTTTGTAACTCATGCTCTAGGAGCATTGAATAATATATGACATGTGATTAGTTGCTTCGGTATTACCGTTACTACCATGAGATTGCTTAATTCAAAAAATGGTTGCTTTCGTGTTACTGCTCTTAGAATTTGATGCTATGGGACTTGTTGACAGCAGACTAGATTGATTGTGAACCCTGACTACTTGGAAATATATGAAATTAGTATGTCCTATGATTGACTGCTTATGTATTAGCTCATAATGTAATTGAATCTGTGGAAAATGAGGCTGATAAACAGTATGTAAATAACTAGTTCAAAATTGCATTTACTGCCATGGGGTTAATAGCTGAATTATAGAAAATGACTTTTCCTTGATCTAATATACACACAGATCGCTCGAGCGACCAAAACACCACTCAAGCGTCAGACACAAGAAACTGACACTGCTCGACCGACCAAAACACGGCTCGAGTGCACAATAACCCCCTCTTAGAAGTTTTACAAACCTACAAAAGACCGCTCGAGTGAAGAAAGGACCGCTCAAGCGAAGATCACCCTACTCCTAGTAGTTTTGCAGATCTGCAAAAATACTACGAAGAACCAAGGTTCGATCAAGTGAAAGGCTGCCCGAGCGAACCTGAAAAGAAACAGACAGAAACTCCTTTGAAAAACTAACTCCCAACCTATTCAAACACAACCAATAATCAAACCCAAATGACAACATGACAATAAAAAGTATAAACAACTATACAGAGCACTAGATCTCTGATTAAAAGAGTATAAAGGGTTGGTTCTTGACCCAGGCCACTATACCCAATTATCAACAACAACAACAACACACACACACACACACACACACACAAAAAAAAGAGCTTGTGGATTTGGTTCCCCTTCCAATGTTCCAAAAAAGAAAAGAAATAAAACAAATATTTATTATTTAATACTTAATGAAAGAAAAATAAAAATATCTCTTTGGGATTTGTTTTTGCAGCCATGATTTGATGTTGTCTTGCACCCTTGATTTTTTCTATTAGTCCTCTAATCTTCATTCCCTTTATTTTTTTTAATAAAATTCTCTTTCATCGATAAAAACATAATTGAAAAAAAAAATTCTTGATTGTAATCCATTCTTCTCCTAAATTTTAGTATTTTTATCACTTTTTTATTTGCTATTCATTAGTCCTAACACTTTAATTATGTATACTGTTTGACTTGTTTTAATTGATCTCAGTGATGGATGCAGAAATTGTGCAAAGGGGGGCTAAGGCATTAAAATAAGATTATATAGATTTTGAAAATCAAAATATTATATTTATTTTACAAAAACTCAAAATGACATGAAAGTAATGAGATTTTTCAAAGGTTTGGGTTGACTAAAATACTAATTTATTTTATAATTACTAACAATTGCATGAAAATAAATGAAAATTTTCAAAATTTAGGATAGCAAAAGTAAAATTATTTAGATTTTGGAATGGTTAGAGTAAAATTATATATATATTGAAGGGGTCAAAATGCAAACTTCATTTATAAATATTCAAAATTATATTGTGAAAGTGTAATTTTTCAAAAGTTTGGGAAGGGCCCACCCTAGCCACCCCTAACTAATTGCTTGTCAAATTCTCACTCCTAAATTTACCTAATAATAAGTGTGTGCACTATAACAAATTAAAGTTTTAAAATTTAGGAACAAAAATACTTTTTACGGACGAAATATTTTTGTTGTCAAAATTGTCATTATTATATTTTTAGTGATAAAATTGGATATTTAGTGATGAAGGGATCAAATTATTTTATCTCTAAAAGCTAGGGGTGTAAAAATAACCCTTGGGCCGCCCGAGCCCAACCAAGCTTGAGCTCGGCCCAACTAGGCCTGAGGCCCAGCCCAAGACCCCTGGGCCTGGGCTATACATTTCGTAACATGGCCCAAGGCCCAACGATCACATGCAACAACAAAATTTAAAAAAAAAAAAAACAAAAAACAAAAAAAATGGTGGAAAAAAAAAAATCAAGCCTAGAGCCAAGTTCAAAGCCTTAATACCCCTGGCCCTGGGCCTAGATTTTTGGGAATTAGGTCGGCCTGACCTGAACCGATTTTGGTAGGAGCCCGATATGGCCTGGACCAAGCACAAGGCCTAACGAGCCGAATTTACATCCCTACTAAGTGCATATATTAGCGATATTTTTACAATTTTGTTGCTAAAAGTCTTTGTTTTTACTTTTCAAGACAAGTTTTTAGTGACTATCCTCGTAACAATAGAAATTGATCTCCAAATATTTTTTACAACAAATTTTTTACTTTTGAAAACAAAAACTCATATATATTTTTGTAATGGTTGCAGTTGAAGAACCATTCATCGTGGAATTAAACAATACACTAATCACAAAAGACTAGGTAAAGAACTTATACGCTTGGAATTGGAAATTATTAGACGAATTCTCAATCACTTTAACTCACCATAAATAAGAAATATGGTTAGAATTTTGACTAGAAAAAGACCACAAACGAAATTAGAGAGATTAAAGTGAAGTTGAAAATAAATTATAGGGATTACCAGTGTAATGAATAAACTATAGTAAATAAATTTTTTAAAATATTTAAATATTTTTAAAGATAAATTATAGTTTGCACCGCTGCACTTTGCACCAAATCTCATGAAATTATGACAGTCAACCTCCTACTCTTCTAGTCAAGTGTTAATGCCTTCCCTTTTGTTATTCCACTGTATAATTTTTAATAGAAATCAGTAATGTGACAAACATATATGACTACAAAATGAGGGTAAATACACATTTTGTTCCAAAATTTACATCAAATTATGACTATATTCGACTAAAAACAAAACCTAGATTGTAAATGATTAAGGAGATGAACTAGAGCTTTTGCAGAAATTGGAATCGCGAAACTTTGCTTTCTACAGTAACACAATCTTTCTTTCATTCATTTTCATTTCTCTTCAATTTCTCATTTGCCTTTCTTGATTTCAATAGTTTTGTTTTCTTGCATCTTTATCCCTATTTTCAGCATATGAACATATATATATATATATATATTGTATTATATAATTCTCACATGCTTATCACATGGGACAAAGTGTGCATTGGTGGAAAATGGGAATGATTTTCCCTTTCTTGCCATCATTTTGTAGTCACATACTTGTCACATGATTGAATTTTATTGAAGACTTGAACAATGGAGTAAGAAAAGAGAGACATTGACACTTGACTAGAAGTGTAAGGGATTGGTCACCATTACATGTGTAGAGACTAAAGTCGGATTTTGTGCAAAATGCAATGGTGTAAAGTGTAATTTATCAAAGTATTGTTGTGCAAATCACCCACTTAAACAAAAATAAAAAGTTGACAAACATGTTAACATGTTCTAACATGTTTAAGTTAGTGCTATACAATGGCCACAACATTCTAAAATTATTATCCAAGCTTGATATATCATTCATGTATCTGATTTTTGTGAAAATATACATGAAGGATATATCATGCTCAAATAATATTTTTGTAATGTTGTGGACATTGTATAGCACTAACTCAAACACGGTAGAATAGTGACTAAGAACTTCAAACATGAATACCATCAGAATAGTGACCATTCTATAGGTACAAAACTCTTAGTTGATTTGTCTTCCCCATGTGATGTCCTTCCAATCACACTAGATTGTGTCAGAACTTCAAGTGTAGAACCACCAATTGCAGACCCTCTAGAGGCAAACATTCCAAAGTCTAGATCTTCCAATTCTAGCAAACCTTCCCCTTCCAAACCCTCCAGGTGAAAACCTTCCAAGTGTAGATCTTCCAATTCCAGCAAACCTTCCATTCCCAATTCCAACAGACCTCCCACTTCCAACTTCAAATTCCTCATGAGTTGAACTTCCCACTTGAGTTGGAACCTCATGAAAGACAATAAATAAATAAATAAAGATAATAATTAGATTCCCATGTACAATTCAAACAAAATTAAGCAATATAATTGAAAGCTAAATATAAAATTATAATGTATAACATTTTTCTGATAGCTGGATTTCCACGTCCCCTTCCCCAATAGTTGTTGCTCTTCTCATCCCTCTGACATTAGTTCCTCCTCTACTACTATTTCCTCTTCCTTTAACAGTCTTTCTCCCTTTAATTGAAGCAGCAATTGGAGTTCTTTGGCAAGTTTTTTTGTTATGCCCAAATTGGTTATGTTAGATCATGAAATGGTTTGCAACTTTCTCCAACTACTACTCCCATCTTCACCTTCACCTACCCTTCCCTATTTTTTGAGAGTCGACCAAGTAGAGATGAAGTGGTGGAGGTTCTAGGGGATCACCCACAGCCACAGGCCACATGGACTCATCATGCATAGGATGAACAATCATATCATATGCTCGTAGGTAACTTTCTTTAGTAAAGCAGGCATGGTACAATTCTTCTATGTTCATTCTCATGAATTGCTGATGTTGCATGTTTACAAGGAATTTCACAAAGATTCCAAACACAATAGGAGCAAGTTCTCCTACCAACACTACAACAAATTGGGTCTTCAACGACGAAAATTTGTGTCCCCAAAAGGTTAGTTTCGTCGCTATAGACATTCGCAAGAAAATATTTTCGTCTCCCATTTCGTCACTGCATGAGTTGTCGCTAAAAACCACTATGAGAAAAATGCATTTCATCACCTATGAATTAATTTTAGCATCGAAACTTTTCATCACCCATCAGAGAGCATTTTTATAGCCAAAAACTTTTATTTTGTCACTAAAAAAAGGCCCAATATTATTTATATATAGAATTTTGTTGAAAAAAATTATCACAACTTTTGGTCACGAGCGAGGAAATAAATTGTCACAATATGCCTCATAGGCGACGTCACTTTTCGTGTCTCTAAGATAGTCAATAGTGAAACAAATATATTTAGATTTGCAAAAAATAGTATAAGTGACGATAAAAACATTTGTATAAGCGAGGAAATACAAATTTTGTAGCAATACGTGGTATAACTCAACAAAGTTTTTCATCTATAATAGCTTGTATGAATATAAAATTGTCTATTAAAATGTATAGGCGACAACAAGTTGTCACAAAAACTTTATTTGTTAGCAAGGAATACATACTTTGTCACAATAAAAAAAAAAAGTATAGGCAACAATACATTTTGTCACATAACTGCTTTCCTTGGACTATATATTTTATATTTCAATTTAAATTATTTTTTACAGATATCGTTGCTAAATATACAAACCTGAAAAATCTAGGAAGAACTTCAACACAATGAGACAAACCAAAAAAAATTACAAAAACATTTATGGTGCAAGTGGTTTTGTGATAGGGTGCAAGTTAAAGGTTTTGTGGTTTTGTGTAAAAAAAATAAAATAAAATAAAAATTCCCCGACTGGGACATAATTTCCCCAAAAATCTACTACCAATCCACCAACTATTATAAGAAATTCCATAAAAATATCCACAAAACAACTCATACTATAAAACCAAAACATATCAATCAAACAAATTTCATAATCCATCAAGTATAAGACAAAATATCACAACTAATTCCAACATCAACAAAGTATCCATCCCCAAAATCCAATAAAAGCAACACTTCATTATGCTTTGCAAGCATGCTACCAACGTCATCAAAAACCAATATGATGACAAGACCAAAAATATCACAACCAATTCCAACATCAACAAAGTATAGTCCACAAAAACAACAAATCAACACTCGATGCAAACATGCTACCAACTACCAATGTCATCAAAAGCCAATATGATGAAAAGAAAAAAGAAAAACATCAATATATTATCAATTACAAACAAATTCATATATATAAATAATTTAACATTATAAACCAATTTAACATAAATGAATATTTGGTCCACAACTTACAATCCCCCCTAGAGGTGTTCACATTCTCAAAAGTTTATGTGACTATTTCACGATTATTTCACCGATAGCCTATTTTAAAACCTAAGTGTAAAAAAATGTAAATTTTAGGGCAAATTTTAAAATCGACAGTCTTGTGTATGTTTTATAAGTTTCCACGACATTCATTAGTCCCCCTCAAAGGTTTTCGTGACATTTTCCAAGCCTTTCTATTGTTATTTCATGGTTTTGACCATTGATGACCTTTTCTTTTAACCTAACTACAAGAAAAATGCAATTTTAGGCATAGTTTTTAAATCGTGATTCCCGTGCATGTTCCATCAGTATCCATAACCCACGACTTATGTTGGTCCCCCCCTCCCTCTCGAGATTTTCTTGATGTTCCCTAAGCCTTTCTATGGCTATTTCGAGATTTCGCCTCTTAAAGGCCTATCTTTTAGCTTGTGTAGGAAATACAAAATTTTGGGTGTAATTTTCAAATCGGGTGTCAAGTTCATATTTCGTAAGTTTCCATAACTTACATTGCTCCTCCCAAAGGTGTTCATGATGTTTCCCGAGCCTTGTTGTGGCTGTTTCAGGATTCCGCACCCTCATAGCCTATTTTTTAGCCTAAATGTAGGGAAAATGCAATTTTCGAAGTAGTTTTGAAACCTGGTGTCCTATGCATATTCTATAAGTTTTCACAACTTACGTTTGCCCGAACTATTTCGTGGTTGTTCTAGGATTTCACCCACAGATGGCATATTTTTAGGCTAAGTGTAGGAAAACTACAATTTTGGACGTAGTTTTCAAACCGAATATCCCATGCATGTTCTATAAGTTTCCACAACTTATGTTGATCTCTTTTGAGGGGTTTGTGACCTTTCCCAAGCCTTTTCATGGCTTTTTAGGATTTCACCCCCCGATGACCTATTTTTTAGCCTATGTGTAAGAAAAATGCAAGTTTGGGCATAGTTTTCAAACCATGCCTCCTATGCATATTCTGTAAGTTTCAACAACTTACATTGGTCCCCCTCGACATGTTAATGATGTTTCCTGAGCCATTTCGTTGTCATTTTGTGATTTTGCCCCTCATGGCCTATTTTTTTAGCTTAAGTGTAAGAAAAATGCATTTGTGGGCTTAGTTTTCAAACCAAGTTCCCCATGCATATTTCATAAGTTTCCACAACTTATGTTGATCCCTTCCAATGTGTTCGTGACATTTCCCAAGCCTTGTCATGGCTGTTTTAGGATTTTTGGCCCAGATGCCCTATTTTTTAGCTTAAGAGTACGAAAAACACAATTTTGGGCTTAATTTTCAAACCGGGTGTCAAAGTGCATATTTCGTAAGTTATACTCCCCCCCCAGAGGTGTTAATGATGTTCCCCGAACCTTGCTGCAACTGTTTCAGAATTTCACAGCCCCATGGCCTATTTTTTAGCCTAAATGTAGGAAAAATGCAATTTTCAACGTAGTTTTAAAACCTGGTGTCCTGTGCATATTCTATAAGTTTTTTACAACTTACGTTGGTCCCCCCCCCCCCCGGGGGGTGTTAGAGATATTTCCCAAACCTTTTCATGGCTCTTTTAGGATTTCGCCCACCAATGGCATATTTTTAGGCCAAGTGTAGAAAAACTGCAATTTTGGACTTAGTTTTCAAACCAAATGCCCATACATGTTCTATAAGTTTCCACAACTTATATTGGTCCTTGAGCTGTCTTGAGCCTTTTCATGGCATTTTTAGGATTTCTCTCCCTGATGACCTATTTTTTAACCCACGTGTATGTAGACCGCCCGAACTTCCTCCACGCGCCCCCCTTTCGGAGAGGGCGCGGATTTGGGTTCATAGCTACTACAGTTCGGACTCTTGTCACAGTTCTGTATCTAGTCTCACAAAGTGAAATGTAATACTGATAAATCACCAAAGAGTCCAAATCCGACAAATCGTTTTGAAAAATCGATTTTAATCAAGAAGTGCCAAACATGGACTGCTTTGCCAGATTACTGAGTTGCCACCTAAATATTTTATTTTGGGAAATTTAGGAAACCCTAATTCATGCCGAAGGCTATGTGTCCATCATCACCAAAGTTGCCTCGGCTCAAGAACTTAAGTACGAGAAGGGAAGGTCCTAAAATGAGCACCCCCGCTTGCCTCTACTAACATGATATGTTGTTTTCATAAACACATGTGTTCTTATTCCGGTTATTAATCTAATCTTACTATGTACTGCGAACAGCATACAAGTATAGACTCAATCACGAGAATTGGAACAAAACAATTCAATGTTTGTTTTCGAAAATGGTTTGAAAATGCTACTCACAAGTAGGCTAAAGCGCGGATTTGCCACCCTCAAGTGGGCTTAAAACATGATGATTTGCCACTCCAAGTGGGCTTAAAACTCGCATTTTGATGAATTGTTCTAATTCAAGTAACAAAGCCTTCATCCACAAGCATTCATGCAATTTATAGCAGTTAAGCAAATAGCCTCATGGTAAGCATGATATCATGCCAACACTTACACACATACAAGTATGCTAAAGCGTAAACACTTACAGTGTACTCCAAGCCAAAACAGAGAACTAGTTAGTAATCATGCATAATCCTAACTATGTTAACAATGCCTAATGCAACACATGCAAAAATGCAACTAAATAGGCTCGGCTATCTAAGATGGGATGTGAAATGTAGCACTTGATAACATGCTTTGAAACACGTATTCAAGTAAGTGTATTGAAATACAATGTAGTTTGAATGATGAGCCGAGCCCAGTGCATGCAAGACAAATGAAAGATGCAAAAATACATAACATAAGGTAAGCTAATCGAATATGCCATAAACTAACCATCAAAAAGCCGATGCGTTAAAGGAGAAAGAAGGTTAGAAGATGTCACGCCCTCAAAAATAAACCCATAATAAACAATATTAACATGCATCAATATACAAAAATCAGAATATAATTTCATTCATCCGAGTCTTAAGAAATAAAACATCAAAATAAATGCCCTATGGGCTTACATCTTGCCAAGCCAATACTTGGACACAAATCCATGAGTTCTAACTCAAAAACAGATAAAGCCCTAGGCTTGAGTGTTTTACATATAAAAGCAAATAAACTAAAATAAATCTTCAAGTCCAAATCCTCACAAGCTAAGTCCTTGGAGGTAGTGAACCGCTTGAACCTGAAAAAAAAGTTCCCATATAGGGTGAGCCACCCAAGAGAGAAATACTAAACCAGTATAAGAATTAACTAAAGCATCAACATCCGATACATGGTTAGCACAAGGTAATAAATTCCCAATTTTAAGACATAAATGCCTACGTTGTCTATGACACATGGTCTATGACACAATTCACCTTCCATTTATACCAACATGGCTCGTAACCCGCCAACAACTCAACAAAGATAACAATTCAGTCAAACCTTTCTTATAACATAATAAACACACATGCCGGTGTTACATCAATCACAATCAACTTCACTTCCATATTTCCCAACCGATACACATGGTGGTGATGTATCATATCAACAACAAATAAATATAAGCACCCACATAAGTGATGCTACCGAGTCCATCTATCTCCTCCCAACAAAATCCGGTTTAGAGGTCCATCCCTATCTTCCCTAAACCGTGGAGTTCATCCCCTATCTCCTCCAAAACCAAATGCATATGCAACATAAATAATATTTGCCATATACAACACATAATTAATACAAGCAATGTTCTCAGATTAATTTAACGATAACATAAATGACTAAATTCCAGCTTATACCTAAGCCACATGCAAGGTCTACAATCAATCATGGCTATCCTCCACCGATAGCCCCAAACAATTATTTCTAAGCAAGAAATAAATATCACAATATATATAATATCAATTTCACAGATGAGTGATTAAATATTCAACTACACCAACAATTCTCAATTTCCCAAAATCTCATGAATTTAACCAATACACACTTCCCTTTAAATTAATTACATGAATTAATCTATGACACAACCTCAAGGTTTCTCCCAAAATTACCAACTACTTCCCACATACCAAAAACACCAACACTTAGGATTAAAATGTATACAAGGAGTAGGGAAATCCCTACCTTAAAGCGAAGAATCCAAAAGAGGAAGATGAAGAAGATACTGAACTCCAAAGTGCTCCAAATCAACAATTGCTCGATTAAATGAAAGCCCTCACTCTCTATCTTATTTGTAAAGTAACTAGGGTAGAAACACACCCTAACTAGATCAAACCTAGGGAAAAGGTGTTTAGAGAAGAAGAAAAAGTCGGACTTAGGGTTTGAGATCAAAAAGAATGAAAATCGCCTAAAAATCCCATGCCGCTTTTAAATATCGATGGGGTCCGCCGAGCATAACACGCCGCCGAGCGTAAGAACAAAAACAATGTCCGCCGAGCTAAATATGCCCGCCGGCGAGAATTTCGCCGCAGGTTTTGCAGAACCAAAAAATGCCGAAGGGTAAACTCCGCCGGCAGAAATGCCCGCCGAGCGGAAGGCTAAAATCGAGCGACAAACATCTTGACTCAGATTCAACCCAATTGCTCAAACACGCCAAACACATCCTAAAACTCAATCAAATAGAATTAAAGGATGACAACAACAACTGACAACAACTAATCTACTAACATAAGTTCTGATACACTAATCAAATGGGAAAAGACCAGGGTCGCTATAGAAGACATGCACACACGCACGCACCCTTATTACAACATTATGCCCTCTCGACGGAGGGTTCAATAATTAAGCTTAAGCTACACTAAGCTAAGCTTAATTATTATAAACCAACTAATTAACTAACTCTAGCTAATTAAATATTATAACTAAATTGAAACAAATAGCTATGCTAAGCTAATTAGAATATTACAAAACAAATCAAATGACTAGTTACACTAAATAAACATAAGCAATGAAATGGCCTTATGGGCGAGGGAGAGATGCATGCTCGCTGGATCCTCCCAAAAATCCACCACCTTGCCTCAAGATGCCTCTGCTTACATCTTTGGACCTCTAAAAATTGTGCCAACCTCCAGATTGCTTCTGACCCATCTCAGGAACATGCTGAGGGATGATCGGCCATGATTGGTGGTAATCGGCCAGTACCAATGGCCGGTCGGCTACTTTCTCTGGCCGGTTGGCCACTTGCTCTCAGACACCCAAACTCACGCAAACAGAGTACAACAGGGCAAAGCAAGGCATTTGCAGGATACATGTGTACAACCACCCTCCTTATCATTTCTCAAGCTCAAAAGAGTGTGGTACTGGACTCTCGGGCCACCAACCGAGCATCACAATGCACGATGGCTGAAAGGCCAATTGTGTCATGTCAATGAATGCACAATAGATTGATGAGCCTCCACCCTATCATACACGATCAAGGGTGTGCCGGTGACTAAGAAATGTGACACGCTCCATCACTTTGAGTATGAAACCATATTCCTTGTGTTTGATTAACATCCGATCCAAACACAAGCAATGCAAATAACATGCAAACAATTCATGTATAACATGCTAAGGGCCAAGTACAATAAAACCGTGAAGGACACAACACTAGAGGCATGCACAATGCTCAAATGATCAAGCCAGCCATGAACAGAGCTTAATCATGCCAAAACAACGGCCTAAATATGTTGGGGTTGAAGCTCAAAAGACTAGACAATCATGCACACAAAGTGGCACACAAGCAAGGTATAAGGCTCACACTCAAAAGCACTTAAACAAAGGAAATATGTGAGAGTGTGACAATAGTACATGCTCAA